>VDFB02000020.1:33730759-34330759 GCA_007258455.2 Sequoia sempervirens
TTGGATTAGACTCTTGGCATGATGCATCTTGTGTGGATGGAAGGATAATAGAGTGTTGGAGAGACTCTTCAAGTTGGGGAGATGGAAGGATGGAGGATTCGATGTAGTCATCAGAATGGATTTGGGCGTCATCGATGGGTTCGATGACTCTTGGAGTAGGAGGTGGATGTTCAATGGATTCAACGGATTTAAAGGATGTGATGGTAGGAGATGGGGGCTTGGTGGATTCAGAGGGTGTGATGGTAGGATATGGGGGCTCGATGGATTCAGAGGATGTGATGGTTTCATCAGTGATAGGTGTTGAGTGGAGAAGGGTCTCGTCACTAACGACCATGGATGATGGGTTGGGATGGCATGGTTCCACGACTGTAATGTGTGGAGTGGGGGATGTTTCCTTTGTTATAAGTCCTTGGAGAACTTTTGAAATGAGAGACTTGCATATGGTTGGCTTGGCTAGGGTGGTAGAAATGGATGAAGGATTATGGATTGGTGGACTAGGGTTAGATGGAGGAATGGGATTGAATGGAGGACTAGGAGTAGATGGAGGACTAAGATTGGATGGAGGACTAGGATTGGATGGAGAGTTAAGGTAAGGATATTGGAGTGGTGAATTAAGATAGGGGGACATGGATTGTGGATCAGGACAAGAGGATATAGGTGGTGTAGTGGGACAAGAGGATGTGGGGGATGAGTTATAATAAGGGTATTGGGATGGTGGATTAGGATGAGGATATGTGGATGTAGGATTAAGGTAAAAGGGTGTGGATGTAGGATTAAGATAGGAAGGTACGAATCTTAAGTTAAGTGGAGTAGGTGGCATGGAAGATTAGGGTAGTGGTATATGCGGATGAAGTTGAATGGGAGGATGTGGATAGAGGGTCGGATAGGGGGTGAGATGGTGGAACTGGGATGCAGGATGTGGGTGTTGGATAAGGATGAGGAAGTATAGATGGGGAATTATGAAGTGGATATGACGGATATCCCTTGTCAAAGGTAGCAGAAGCAACATGATTAGGCATGGACGAAGATATAATGGGATAACTCGAGGGGGTGACTGGATTTTGGAAAGTGGGTGGAGAAAGCTTACTAGCAATGATAGTGTCAAGGGGGTCTATGTCGTATACCTCTTGATCAACAAGACTTTCGTTATCATCATCAATGCAATTAGAGTTTCCCTTGACCACTATTGATGGAGGATAAGGATTCATGATGGTGAAAAGATAAAGAGGATGGATAAAATATTTTGGATGGGAACAGATTAAAGCTCAAATCGAGATTTTGGTCAAGCTCAGATCAGGATTGGACTAAAGCTCAGATTAGGATGATTGGATGATGTGATGGGATTGATTTTGATTTTGATGGGATTAGATTTGGATTGGATTGGATTGGATTGGATTTGGATTAGATTTGGATTTGATTGGATTTTGATTAGATTGGATTTGGATTTGATTTGATTGGATTGGATTGGATTTGATTGGATTGGATTGGATTTGGATTTGATTGGATTTGGATTTGATTTGATTGGATTTGATTTGATTGGATTGAATTTGATTGGATTTGATTGGATTTGATTTGGATTTAGATTTGATTGGATTGGATTATGAAAGGTGTGAGAGAGAGACCTTAAGCTTGATCACATGAGATTACCCTTAGTAACCCTAGAGCTTTGATTGATTAATAGGATGATTATGGCACCGAATCCACCTTAAGCTAGGAATGGATTGATTGGGCCGAGGATGATAACTTACAACACCGAATTCACCTCAAGATGGAAGTGAATTGATTGGGTTTGAAGTTAAAGACTAATAATCAAGTTCAAGCACTATGGTCAATTTAGGTAACCACTTTGTAATACAAGGGTAGGACGGTTTGGTTATGGGTGGTGTTTCGAGATGCAAATGGTAAGAAATTATTGGTGGACTAGGGAGATATTAAAGTGAATGGGGGATTAAGAGGATTTAGAATGGTTGAATGAAAGTTTGGAATAATGAGATGGAAGTTTAAAAGGGGTAAATGGAGGTTTTTGAAATTTTAAAGTGACAAAACGAAGGTTTGGGATGATGAGGTAATGGTTGGGAATGGTGAAATGAAGGTTTAAAGGTTGAATGAATCCAAATGGGGGGACTTCGGGTGTTCAGGAGGGCATAATTGCACTTCTGCAGCAAAACAGGGGCGTAGCCGCCCTTCTGCAGCAAAACAGGGGCGTAGTCGCCCTTCTGCAGCAAAACAGGGGCGTAGCCGCCCTTCTGCAGCAAAACAGGGGCGTAGTCGCCCTTCTGCAGCAAAACAGGGGCGTAGCCGCCCTTCTGCGGAAAATAGGGCGTGGCCGCCCTTCTGTGGAAAATGGGGTGTGGCCGCCCTTCTGCAGAAAATGGGGCGTAGCCGCCCTTCTGCGAAAAATGGGGCGTAGCCGCCCTTCTGCGAAAAATGGGGCGTGGCCGCCCTTCTGCAGTGGAACAGAGGCTTGGTTTGATGCAAATGGCTATGGCAAGGACTTTAAAATGATAATGATAAGGCCAAATTGTCAAGAGTTCACTGGTTTCTCACAAGAAAACACTCTCAAGCAAATACAACCCTATGATTAGTGTTAAGGGTATGGCAAAAGTGGTCTTAATCTAGGATGCACAAGGTATCTAGGGAGTCCTCGATATACTCTCGGTACGTGAGGCACAACCGTGAACACTAGCCCCACAAGCGTGAGAGTCGGGAACCCCAGTGAGATACTGAAGGGCTCGGACCAACTCTTCACGTCTATCTAGGTATCACCCTAGCTTCGACGCTCCGCCAATTACGACGTGACTAGATTGGGGTACAACTTTCGCTCTCCCCCCTTTGTATACCCCGCCGGTACGCGTGGTTGGAATCGTCCCTTGGGGTGATGAAATCCCCAAGCAGGTCCCACTATGAAGAAAGCACTAACCGCTTCCAACTACTCCCCAGGCTCACACGAAGTGCAAGGGGAAAGCGGAAACAAGCTAATACTCCCTTAGGGTAACACAAAAAGACAAGAACAACAAGCAACGAATATTACTCCCCCTAATTAAGCTATGTTCTTAGATTAATGCAAACAGCAAGGATAATTTTAAAGAAGATTGAGCAAATGGATAGCCCTGCAAGCAAATATTAGATATTTTATCCCGCTTTCTCCATCAACTTCACAAGAATACGCTGCAAAAGGTTAGCACAAAACACATGTATTCTTGCAAGAACAACGTTAATGAGAAAAATAGAAATTTAAATCTAAAATCAAAACAACAATTTTACCTTTCAGGGGGCGCAGTCGCCCTTCTGCAGCAAAACAGGGGCGTAGCCGCCCTTCTGTAGCAAAACAGAGGTGTAGCCGCCCTTCTGCAGAAAAATGGGGCGTAGCCGCCCTTCTGTGAAAAATGGGGCGTAGCCGCCCTTCTGCAGAAAAATGGGGCGTAGCCGCCCTTCTGTGAAAAATGGGGCGTAGCCGCCCTTCTGCGCAAAAATGGGGCATAGCCGCCCTTCTGCGCAAAAATGGGGCGTAGCCGCCCTTCTGCGAAAAATGGGGCGTAGCCGCCCTTCTGCGACGCGTTCCTGAAAAAACTTAAACAACAGCAAACGTAAAATACGGGAACCCGTTTGTGGGTCCCACCGGACGTGCCAGAAATGTATACCCTGATATTTGCACTTCTCTAAATGAGCAAAAAAACTAAGAGATATGAAAAACAAAATATCAAGGACACCTCAAGATTAGCCAAAAGAGAGTGACAAAACACTAAAGAAAGTAGATAGCACAAGACAAATAGTTTTACCTTCCTTTGTTGTTGATACTCCTTTGATTGGCCCTTGCTTAAGATAGGATGTGTGCTCCTTGATGGCTCTATTGAAGATCTTTACTATGTGCTTGGATGCAAATGCAAGTGGATGTGATTGAAAATTGGATGAGTGCACAAAATGGCAGCATGTAGTTGCAAATCGACTAAGTGTTGAGAAGACAAATTGGCAGCATAAGGTTGCTCCAAATGAAAGTCCTCTAAATGCTTATTGAGAGGGGGTATTTATAGAGGAACTTGAATTCTCTAGAGAATTCAAGGGTCAAGATTGATCCAACAAGGTCAAGATGAAGGCTATGGTGGGTTGAGAACCCACAAGCCCTCACATCTTGACATGTGGAGGGTGAAGTGGCAAAGGGAGGATGAGATGGAAATGAGGTGTCAAAAAAGGTACATGAGGTGGAAAAGGACATGCACCTTGGGGGATGAGAGGATTTCCACAAAAAGGGATTTCTTGTCCCCAAGTGGGAGTGAAAGAGACATTTGAGGAATTTTAGAATTCCTCAAAAATCTACATGGGAAAAGGAAAGGTGGTTGGGAGGATAAATGTGAATTAAAAATTCACATTCCTAGGATGATCTAGAGGGTAAAAGGTTGGGCTCCAAAAAGGTGGGACTTAGTCACATGTGGAGATTGTGACAAGTCCAAGGTTCTAGAAGCCTTGGAAGGATGGAATGTGAATTAAGAATTCACATATAAAAGAGGGGAATCTAGGAAGAATAAAAAGGAATTAAAAATTCCTTGGAGAATGATTAGGCTTAATTAATCTGTAATTAGAGGATAATTAGGGGCTAATTAGGATTAAAAGCCAACTTGCAAAAGTTGGAGGATGTGACACATCCTAATCAAGGATTAGGCATGTGCACATCCTTAATGAAGAGATTAGGAAATGGATTAGGATTAGATGAAAGAGACATGTGAGGAATTAAATAAATGTAATATTTATTTAATTTATTTGATGAAAAGAGGATTAAGGAGGGTAAGGTATTTAATTATTAATTAAATACCTTAAGGATTTGGCAGAATTAAAGATATTAATTAAATAATACTAATATTACTTAATTAACTCGGATAAGAGGATGTTTAGACGAAAAGTGATAAATTTGGATAAATTAAGTGTCCAAATTTGGATGTCTACACTAGTAAACCCTAACCTTCCACCCAAAAAGATGATGCAGAACTTGGTTGATAATATCACCTAGGTCCTTGGTACTAACTCGGATCCTAATCCCACCCTCCATCAAGAAAATACTCATTCTCCTTGGGTGATTTTGAGGTGGTCTTAGAGGATAATCCCATTTATTTTTATATCTCTAATACTTGTGTTAATGTAGCTTTAGCCAATGTTGGAATTAAATCCCTTATCCTCATATTTCTAAGAAAAAACTCGCCTTATGATCTATTTTTGGAATGGACAAAGACAACCTAGAGCAACTTGGCCACTCTTTCCATTGAAATTCTATATTTTGTCTTCTTTCTTCTACACTTTAATTTTACATATGATTGAAACTTTGTAAAATAGAATGGTCGTTGGTTATATGGATAGTCAAGCCTTTTCATTGACCCTTTGTCTTGTTTTTTGATCCAATAGCTCTAAAAATTACTTTTATTCCAATTTTGATCATGTGGGATGCTAGTCACATCAGGAAAATGATTGATTGGGTGGGATCCCTTGTTAATTGGGACACTAATTCGATGGATCCTTTAAGCAGATACACAAGGGTTTACCATGGTTGATATTTTAAATCCTATGCATCATTTTATTAAAATATATTCCTCCTTTGGCATCTAGACTCAATTATTAAACTATGAAGGCCTACCATTTAGATCCTTCTAATTCAAAATGATACTCATAAATCATAGGAAGCACTTCAAATAGGTTGATAGGATCAATGGTGTCAAAAAATGGATCAAGAATTTTGGCTCTCCTAATGCATGTCATTTGGAATAATTAGGGTAAGTGTATGGAACCCCAAAAAGAGACAAGGTTGGAACCATGAATTTTTTAAATACCACAACTTCTATGGAGCCACCCCTTCTTAGAATCCTCCCAAATAATATTTACTTGGAATTAATCAACTTGCTAAGTGGGAGGGTAACTACTTTGACACATAGGGCACTTTCCCTTTTAATTGAGGAAATTGATTATGATATTTTGGATTTCATTTACCATGATGATTTTTTTATCCCTCTAATTAAGTGCTCCATTTCCTAAACCATGAGTGATATCTCAAAACCAAACATTAGGCATTCCAAGGAAGAAGAAAGGATGAAATTATGAAGCAAAGAAACTATATATATAAGGTCAAGATGTTGTTCATGATGGAATCCAATGGACCATGGATGCCTTTCTTACTAGGAGAAAAAGGAAGGGCTCAACAAAATAATCACAATGACATGTACCTATTTTTTGGGGTTTCTCAATTATGTATAATTTTTATTCCCTTCATGTTTCTTCCATTCTCATTCTTTAGAGTCTTATCTTAGTTATCCTACTTCCATTTTGGATTCTCCATTCTTATACATTTTTTATTAATTGAAAATTATTATATTTTATTATTAATTAATTATACTCCGCAAAAGTAGGGCATGAGATTTTTTTTGTGGAATAATTTTCCATTTGTTAAGGCTTTACAAGATGTTATAAGAGGATTTATTTTGGATATTTTGGGTCTACCAATTTTGTGAGATCCTATGACAACACATGACATGTAAGAAGCCAAAAATAGGGGAAGATACTTTGAAATATTAATATATTATGGCATGATTTACCATTTTCAAAGCATGCCTATTTTGAGATAGAGAATAATGTCATGTTGGGAGCCCATGTTGAGTGGGTCAAACTAGAGGGTGTATGTAATAATTATTGATCATTTCTAGTAGGTTGTAAGGAATCCTCATGGGTGGCATTGGAAAATTTCCTAAGTTGAGAACCATCTTTTTGGGGATTTTGAAAAATATTTTGGAAAATTACTTGTGGTTTCTAGCATGCTCATTTGTCTATAAATTGGTACTTAAAGAAGTAGTTTAATATATGAGAGTTTGTGAACACATAGGTGATGTTGGAATGTTGAAAAAACTATTCCAAGTTTAATTGTTCATAAGTACTCCTATAAAGACTTGGATTATAAGTTTTTTGTAATCTCTTTTAGATTTGATAATACATTTGTCATATTTTGGAGTATAGGTTTTTTCTCTAGAAATTATTTTCCTCAAGTAAATCACTCTATTATGGTATTAATTATTTATATGTTTATGAATGTGTTTCTCTACTTTCTATAATAAGTTTGAATATTATTTTAAGTTTTTTGTACAACACTTCCTTCAAGATTGGTGTAGGAAGTTATTTCTTCACACTTTTCTTCCTTGAAAGATGTATCAAATCTCGATGACCTTTGGTTCTAGTTGTCAGGTAGAGAGTTTTTGAGCTAATAATTATTTGAGTGGGGTTTGTGTTGAAGAAAAATTATGATATTTATTTCAATAAATAAAGATGGAAACAACTTCAAGAAGGATTGAAGTGGGAAATTTTAGGCACAAACTTTGATATTTGAAAATTGAAAATGAAAAGATATAGTTATTGATCATGTCTATGGGATGTTGATACAAATGTTTAGAGGCCTTCAAATGCTACTCAAGTATATTAGTACAATGCAATTAATTGAAAAAAATGATTGTAATTAGATTATTCCTTGTAGATTTTTTCTTATTAATGTTCATGAAGTACCCACAACAAAGTCTTTCTAGAAGAAGTTGGGAGACATCTGCCTAGCCAAATATTTGGTGAATAAAATATTCTTGAGGAAGAGTCTCTATTCCTTAAGGATGGAAGAAGGTAGACAAATTGCAAACCACTTGGAAGAATTTAACATGTTGGTTGCTCAATTAAAATTGGTTGGTGTAAATATGGATGAGGGGGAAGATGTCAAACTTTTTCATGTTCATTTTTAGACTCATAGGATAACTTGGTCATGGTCGTTGGTAAATATTCTATCACTATAAAGGTAGAAGATGTTGTTGGTTCGATAATTTTAGAGAAGAGGAAGGTGTGATTGTAATAATAGTATGAGCTAAATACACCAGATCCTAATGAATTTAAGACATATTTAACACCCTAAGCTACAATCCCAATGAGATGTTTGAAAGCTTAAAAAACCAAGAAACCATTAAACTAAGCATGAAATAAACATGAAAGCATAAAAGAAACCTAATCTAGAACTCCAAAACTTATCCCATTGGGGGAGTGGTGTTGTATTGATATAAAATAATAAAAATTTCCCAATCCATTGCATAAAATGAGCATCTAATTGAACTCCATTGTTGAAAAATAAGCTAAAATTGATAACAAGATGCTATGGGTGGATGAAAAAGATTAAAAAGCTTGATAATGGATGCAAGGATGAATAAAGATAGTATTCAAATGAGAAGCATAAATTTTCTTTGATTGAAGTGGATCCCTTTTCTCTCAAAAAGTGAGGTATTTATAGGAGAGAAAATGAAGAATAAAGGGTCAAGATGAAAAGGATCAATCAATGGTCAAGATGGAATCAAGGGTGAAGACATAGATCAATGATTCTCATCAACGGATGAGAATCAAAGATCACATGGATCAAGGAAACCGTCAAGGGCTCACAATGATTCAAACACACTTTCAAAGTTGTTACAAAGTTTGTTAGGAAAGAATATTCCATTTTTGGAGCCAATAGAAGAATACTCCATTTTTGGAACCAATAGAAGAATATTCCTTTGGAATATTCCCTGTGCAAGTGGATAGGTGAGGAAAATTAGTAATTAGTTAATTAATTTTTTTTTTGATTATGCAAGTTGAGGAATATGAGGATTAACATTAAATAATTAGTTTATTTAATGAAAAGGGGATGCAAATGACATTTAATTCAATAATTTAGGATTATTTAAATAAATGAGAGGACATAAGGTGTTGAAATTAAATAATTTGTATTATTCAATTAAACAGGATGAAAGGTTGAATGTGAAAGGGGGTGAATTAACCTAATAAAATTAATTAGATTAATAGATGAAAATGATGCCTTTAATTAAATAACTAAATGTACAAATTTCTCTGTGTCATATGATTCAAAAGGGTTTATTCTTAATCTACTTTAGAAATAATGATATGCAAACCAAAATTTTGAAGAAACCCTACTAGAGTGTCTGTAAATCCATCTTTAGGGTTTTATCTTGTAAGTTGGGGAAAACTATGATGAAATCCTAGCCCTATCTAGTCCCAGGTGGTTGTTGATCAAACATATTCCACAGGATATGTGGTCATTTTTTGCACAAATTGTGGAACTATTTGGAAATGTGATCAAGCTAGACTGCCCTAAAGTCACTTTACCGAACCTAAATGCTTGGGTGCTTATCTCCCTTAACCCTGGAGTGGTTTTTCCTAAAAACATTGGCCTCAAAATTGATGGTGTTGTCCATATATATCTTGTTGAAATCCTTGGAGGGATTAGTGTATGCTATCTGTGTAGGAAGGAAGGGCATTTGAGAAAGAACTACATGTTGATTCATGTGGGTTTTAGCCGACAGTCCACTAAGGCCTCTAAGGGTTTTGAAAGGCAGTCCTCACAGGTCGAGTTTGGTGAGGTCTCTGGTGGAGTATCGACACCCGTCGCTGGCCTGGATGTCTTGCCTAGTGTCACCTCCCATTCGCTCTCATCCTCGTTGTCTCCTCCCCTGTCTAGTATCAACCCTCCCACTATCTCTGAGCCCCCTTTTGCCTCCCTTTCCCTGTTCATTTTTGTTCTGAAGGTATCCGCTCGTAGCCATCTCTCCCCTTCCCCGGGCTTCCCCCCTCCTCCACCTTGCTTATCATCATCTCCACTGTCCCTTGCTCCCAACTCCAGGCCCAATGCTCTAGTAGGCACTATTAAATTAAATGCACAACAGTTAGCTTTGCAAGACATTATGAAAAAGCTCATAACATGAATAGGAATTTTCAAAAGAAAATTGAAGTTATCAAAACTTATGTCAATGGAATTGTGGGCGATGAAGAAACTGTTATTTTTTATTGTCAAGTAAGCAAAAAAAAGGATAATAATAATTCCTCCATGGTAAAGAATCTAATTTATGCCTATGAATCTAATCAGTCCTCCAAAACTCCCTCTTAATCTAGCCCTAAAAATTTGGAACCCCTATTTAGTAAGAGTTCCACTACCGAGGGTGTCACAGGTGGGGTAGAGGAGGCCAATGTAGGTAATTGTGGGGGCTCTTCCTCTACCCCAATTGGGGACTCCCTTGATTCATTGACTGGTATGGTTAGTAGATGGTCAGTAGAGATGACCGATGCTCCACTTATTGAGGCTTCCACTCCTTGCCCAACCAGTGATCCTGTAGGTCCTTTTGATTCCCTTGATGGTGAGGAGACCCCTGGAAGTACAGTGGGCCTCCCTTGTAATGAGAATATAGATAATAGTGTTGGAAAAGACTTTGAAATTCACCTTGAGATGAGCCTACAAATCTCTGATACCATTGATGGGGATCCCATCCCCCCTAACCATTAAGAGCCTAAGAAGAGGGGCAAGAAGAAAGGCAACACCATATCAATTCGCAAGAATGGGAATGTGTTTTCCAAAAGGAAAAGAAAAAATACCAACATAGTGCTAGTTGTACCCTCTCTCAAGAGAATGGAAAATGAGGAAAGCACAATCAAGTTCTTTGAAATATTTAAGAATTCCAAAGAGATCGCTACCCCAAAACTTGCAATAATGATGCTTAACCTTACATCTTGGAATGTTAGGGATTTAGAATCCCCTGGAAAAAAGTATGTAGTCAGAAGATTTCTTAATCTAGACTAAAGCAAGGATTTTTTCTTCCTACAAGAACTCAAGGTTGTAGGCTTTATGCTTGAAACCAACTTAAAGTTTATCTGGGGGAACTCATGGTTCATGACCTCTAATCATGAGAAAGGAAAAGGAGGTGTTGCCATCCTAGTGGCTAATAAATAGAAACCTACCTCACTAACTCAGGGGTCTCTCTATGCAATAGAGCAGTTTGGGCCACCTTGAAAGGGGTGATGAAAAATTTGGTGTCTGCTTAATTTATGCTCCAAATGATTATCTCAGTAGGAGTGAGCTCTAGAGGTGGATTGCAAGGTTATCAGAGGTCCCTTGGGTCTTAAGTAGGGACTTTAACATGATTGAACATAGAGAAGATAAAAGGGGTGGTATTGATATGGAATGGAAAGGAATGAGAGACACTACTGGCTCAGAATGAAGAATAGGCTCAATATTATCGATCCTCTTGAAGGTCTTAAAGAAGAAAGCAATGACATGTGGTTCTCTTGGTGTAATGATTAGAAGGGTTGCAAAAGAATTTATAGTAGTTTGGATAGGTTTTATGCCAATAAAGATGTTTTACTTGCTGCTGAAGCAAGGATTCAAGAAAAGCATATGGATGAGCAACTCTATGAGGAGCTCAACAAGGCCAAAAGCTCCTTGAGGAAGTTGCAAACCAATAAAATTCAGGGGTTGAAAGTGAGAGCTAAGCTCAATTGGATAAGTAACAGGGATAAAGGGATAAAGTTTTTTTTAGGTATATTAAAGAAAAAGGCATGAAGGAGCAAATAGATTAGATCTATCACAGTGGTGTGACCCTGTCAAAGAAAGAAGACATCTTGCAATAGTTTACTCTTTCTACAAGGACCTCTTCAAGTCTGAAGATGATGGGGCAGACTATTTGGGGGATAGAAACAAGCTCAAGAGATTAATGCTTTAAAAAAATTATGAAGAAGATAGTGTACAATTACCTACCGAAATTTCTAATGAAGAGATCAAAAGAGCAATCCTTGTCATGAGTATTGATAAATCTCTAGGGATTGATGGTCTCCTTGTGGAGTTGTACAAGTTCTTCATTGACTGGATTTGTGAGGATCTTCACCAAGTTTATATGGAAGTCATCGCTAAAGGGTCTCTGGGGCATTGCATTAACCAAGGCCTAATCAAATTGCTGCCTAAAGAAGGTGATAAAACATTGATTAAAAATTGGAGACCTATTACTCTGTTGAATGTCTCCTACAAAGTGCTTGCAAAAGTTCTAGCCATGAGACTCACCAATATCATCCTTGGATTCATAAACTTAACCTAGAATGGGTTTATCAAAGGGATATACATACTTGAAAACTTTATAACTAATTGGGAGGCTCTAGATTGGGCCAGAAGATCTCAATAGAATGTGGCAATGCTCCTATTGGATTTCAAGAAGGCCTATGACAGCGTGGAGTGGTCTTTCTTAAAAATGACTATGGAAGCTTTGGGGTTCCCACAAGGCTTCACCAGGATGATCAACACCCTCCTAAATGATGCATCTGCTATGATATAAGTAAATGGAACCAGGTCAAAATCCATTAAGTTAGAAAGGTCAATTAGACAGGGGTGTCATATTTCCCCTACCTTGTTTGGCATTGCCCCAGATGCCCTTCATTATCTACTAAGGGATAATAGTTTATCTCCTTAAGTGATAAGGGTATCTCTACCCAATAATAATGAGCTCCTAAATATTCAGTTTATGGATGATACCTCTATCTTCCTGGAATTGGAAGAGGAAAACTTAAACAGGTTACTAACCAAGTTGGATCTATTTTTCCTAGCCTCTAGAGCAAAGGTCTCTAAGGCTAAGTCTATTTACTAGGGTGGCTTGATAAACCCCCTAGCTGGAGTTTGATCTATAGTGGGGGGTCCCTAGAAATAGGTAAGGTATTTGGAGATACCATTTTTAGTATCTCTAAACCTAAAAGAAATGTGGCACTAGTTGAAAGAAAAATTTGATAAAAAGTTGGATGGATGGAATAGGCACTAATTATCCCTTACTAGGAGGGTTCAAGTCTACCAAAAGATACTATCTTCTTACACTCTCTACTTTGTCTCAATTTGGTTCTTTAATAGTTATCAGGTCAATGAAGTTCAAAATAAAATTTGAGGGTTTCTCTGATCTGATGGGAAAGGCAAGAAGAAGGTTCATTCTATCAAATGGGCATGGTCTTGCTTGGAAAAGGCCTATGGAGGTATAGGTCTAAAAGACTTGAAAAAAAATGGTATTTCCCTTGTAGAAAAATGGTTCATTAGGGCCCTAGATGGGAATGAACCTTGGAAGATTCTAATCAGGAAGAACATTTTCAAGTTGTCCCCAAAATGGAAAAGTCTTGGAAGGTACTGCCTTTCAGTGATCTCATCACCAAGTATCCAGTTGTACCTGCAGGATCACTAGTTTTCAGAAGTATCTAGAAGGCCTAGGAAACTATTAGATGTAATCTCTCTAGCCATATCCTAATTGATTCAAACAACTTTATGATCCACCCAAGCAAATCCATTTGGTGCAATTTAGAGCATATTGGTAAGCCCTTAGCCCTATTGCATAAATGCTTAGCAAAAAAATGGAACCAAATGGGAATTAAAACTTTTTGCAACATTATAATGGGTGGATCTTTGGTTTGTTGGGGCCAATAGAGAAAGGACTATAGAATACCATCCCCCAACTTCATAACATACTGTGTCTTAAAAGAAGCTTGTATCTCTTGGCTCGCTCTACAAATGGAAAAATGGAAAGATGAACCAATGGTCATCCAATGGATGGGTACTCTCCCTCTATAGGAGGTCAAAACAAAAACTATTTATAAAGAAATCCTTGCACCTTGCACTCCTATTGATTACCTAAATAAGGTCCGGAGGTCTAATCTTGAAGATAAATCCTGGAAAAAAGTCTTCTCTTATTTTTGGTATAATGGGATAGATGCTAAGAATAATTGTTTTAGGTGGCTTGTTTTACTTCAAAAGGTTTCAAATTTTTTGATGTTGATGTGTGAAATTTGTCGAGTTCTGAAAAATGTGTACCATATTTTTTTTATTGTCTTTATGCTAATGAAATTTGGAATATGTTTTGGAATGATCATGATTCTTGGTGCTCTAACAAGAAGCTAAATTGGAAAGAGATTCTAATGGGTTTTGATGTTAAACTAAGTAAAGAACTTCATCTTTTTGGGTTTATCCTAACAATTGAAATTGTATGGGTTATATGGAAAGCAAGGAATGAGGACAAGTATAGTGGGGTTTGGAGGAATCCTACTGAGTCAAATAAAAGGCTCATGCTCTTCAATGTTGTTTTGCAGGTTGTGGCAATCATGGAGTTAGTAGAAATCAAGTTTACCAAGATAATCAAAGAAGTACAGGCTGTTTTCATGCATGCATTGAAGACCTTCAAAGAGGAGTTCAGAAATCAAATCAACAAGGAGAAAGGTTCCAAAGACAAAAAAAGTTCTCAATTTTCCACCATATCTAGCTATGAGACTGAGAAAGTTTTCTCTAAAGAATAATTTGAAGCCATTAATACATTATCTAGTTGGGATACCTTGGAGGGTTACAACAATAATAGGATTTCTTATGATAACTGTTAGTGTTGCTTATATTTTCTTTTGTCTTTGTCTGATACAATGTCCTACATTTGTCTTGTATAAGTATCTTGAGCTTCTCAATCTCAATAATTATATTGTACATGTCTTCTAAATCTGTTTTAGTTAAGATACTATAAGGTGCTGAAAACAGTGAGCAGTTGTATTTCCCTATCATTATAATGTATATGTTTTCTAAATCTATTTCAGCTAGCTGTAAACAGTGAACAATTGTAATGTGTTTATCTTATATTAATACAAACATGTGAAAAGAAGGTAGATTTTAGGATGAAACAATGTTAGTGATCAAATTCAAGTGTGTAATACCATTCAAGACAATTTTAAGTGTCTACATTTTTCCCCTTTTTGAAGTGAGGTACCTATTATGTTGGTTCAAAGACTGATGCTTTTCAGATTAAACTGCTGCTTAGATAAAAAATAAAATTAACAATTCTCAACTTTTTTTGGATGCCCCACTATTGCCCCAGCGAAAGGAATTAAGTTGGTACTCTGCTCGCTTGAGAGATCTAGCAAAAATTTGGAATTTTAGGTTGATCTTGCAACAAAGGTTTATCATAGGTTCAGGTGCAATAAATAGGTTCTAGGATGCGAAAGCAAGCTTAGAAATGATAAAAATGACTCAAAAAATGCCCTAGAGCATAGAAATTGATAAAATAGGATGAAAACCCTAGTTTCCCCCTCAAATTAGGGAAAAGGCCTAATTTTTAAGCATAAATAGAGGTTAAAGGGTCACTTTCAATTCATTTGCACTCTTGACTTCTAGTAAATTATTGCTTTTGTGCTCTAACACTTTGGTGATATGGAATGATGTGAGCTTCCTACACACCTTTCTGATAGATTTTGAGAGTACCAGTGCTGAGCAGACGCAAGACCTTGGGTATGTGCTTTGAAACTTTTCTTGATTTACATGTTTTCTTGCATTTTTTAGGGTTTGAATTAGGTCTTTTAGGATGCCGCTATATAGTGATGTATTTCAAGAATTCAACATCGATATTGATCTTATAGTGACACACTTTCCTTTTAGTGATGTGTTAGGAAATTTTGGTTTAGCGACACACTTAGGTCCTAGCGACACATGATTTAATTAGTGATGCACCAAGGTTTTTAGGTTTAGTGACGCCATTTAAAAATGGCAACACACTTTCTTTTTAGCCACACACGATAAATTTTAATAGAGCGACACACCTATATGTTGATTCACTATTGAAGTTATAGTGACGCGTGAGTAAAATAGGGACACACCCTAAAAAAGGATATAGTGATGTGCTTCAATACAATGACACTATTGTAGTTTAAGGACTTAGAAACTTAGATTTTAATTAATTTCTAGGTTTTTAGTCTAATTGACACTGTTCACATCATGCTTGCAGGAGGATATTCAACCTCTCATGTCCTAAGAGCATCAACTTGACCTGCTTTTGGAGGTACACTATTTTTATGTGGAGCAACAGGAGTTTCTAGGAGTCCTTGGATTGGGGTTCATTTCTTATATGCCTGAGATCCAAAATCACTTGGTGATGATGACAATGTTGGTGGAGCGCTGGAAAAGTGAGACATCATCATTCCACCTCCCCAGTGGAGAGGAAACTATCACTTTGGAGGACATTTGGCTGATTTTGCGGCTTCCCATTCATGGGGAGAAAGTCATTTATGACAGATTCTAGGATAGATGCATGCTACAAGATTCTATGGACATATGACATCATTCTAGTGAGCTCGGAGATTGACTCAGAGCTGTATCGAGGATGGGTTTCAGTTTTTAGAGTGGTATTAGCTGCCTTGATTTCTGGTGTGATTGCCCCAGATCAATGAGGTAGAGGATTTAGTCCAGGCTGAGGACTAGCATGACACAACATGCTGCATAGGATGACTTAGTATGCTTGGGGTCTAGTTATGCTTGCATCTTTATACCATGATAAGCATTAGGTAGTATAATACTAGGGGAGGGGTATTGGAGTTGGTGTCACTCTTCTGTACATTTGGGCATGTGAGCACATTGTGGTGCTAAGACCCATTGCGGTCTTAACAAACATTGATCAGGATGATCCCATCATTTTTAGATACCAAGAAGCAACGAACTTATAGCACATAGGGCCTACAAAGATCCCTTATTGGAGGAGAGTTATAGATGATATGATTGTGTTCAAGTGGAGGCCATAGATCCAGGTTTCAATTTGGTATGATGACCAACAACAATTATCCTTTGCTAGGAAGACCCAATATCTGTAGGGTCGAGAGCATACTATGTTCGAGCAGTATCTTCTAGACCACATTGCTAGGTAGTTTGGGGAGGTACAAGATGTAGCCCCGGATGATTATACAATAATTTTTGCATGAGCATAGAGAGAGGTAGCCTGGGGCACTCAAATTCTACCACAGGTAGCCATAGAGGATTTTTGATGGCTGCTTGTACGGCCTTGGGTGTATGATCAAGGATCACTTGATGTGGGGACAACCCCAACTTATGATGCATGGTGGGTGCATCCCAAACGCTTGACAAATCCAGAAGGAGGATATCCCTAAGGTAGAGACAGAGGTCAGGGTAGAGGTGCAAGCAAAGGATGACAACAGCCTCCTCAAGATCATGATCATTAGGACCATGGCTACCAAGAGCAGATAGTGGGGGAGATTCTAGGGGCACCACCATCACCACCATAGCGACACGATCAATAGGAGCAACCATAATAGCAAGTGAGGTAGGATCCTTGAGATATGCAGATTCTAGCTCTTACAGTTGAGAGAGACCAATTACAGTAGCAACTATAGGCTGTGACAACCAAGAGGGACTACGAGCGATAGTTGCAACAATAGCTAGATTTACAGTTATCCCAAGAGACTAGGGGATGATAGTAGCTAGAGGTCATTGCAATGGTGGCACAAGGATAAATTGTTTCTATGCAGTGTACAAGGATGTTGTCTCAGAGGTAGCTTATTATCAAACACTTTATCACAGGGATATCCCCCGAGAGTTAAGGCAACTAGACAACTCACAAAGGAGTGGTGCAGTGCCTCAGGGTTCAAATGATCAACCCTTAGTCAGACAGCTGGGAGAGGGTAGCCAGAGATAGCCATCTGGTGGTCACCAAGACCAGTCAAAACATGATGACCGACAAAGCAGGGGATAGCTCATGCTCATTTTGTAGACACATTTTTGATATACAACCTAATTTGTACATGTCTACACATTCATTGGCTCATTTATGATAGCCTCTTGTATATGTACTTTTGATGATAGTTACACATTGACTCAGATATTTGTACCATGACATTCATTTTTTGAGATTTATATATGAGATGGCCCTCTTTGATTTATGATGTGATGCCCTGTGATATGTGATGTGATGTTTGTATTTATTTCATGTGTTATGATCATGTATGGATGCAAATGTTATGGATGTAAATGTTGATGTTATGGATGCATTTCTTTATTTATGCATTGTGACATGAGATTATCTATGATGTGATGTTTATATGATATGAGATGTATGACATGCTATGGATGCAATGTAATATTCTCTTTTTTAGTATCTCTCTATGACATTCTATGAGACAATATTTCCCATATGATGATGTCATTCTTTATGAGATGATATGAGTATGCTATGGACGCAATGCAATACTCTTTTTTAGTATCTTTCTATGACATGCTATGAGATGGTACTTCCCATATCATGATGTCATTATTTATGATATGTGTTGGCATAACAACTAACACACTAACACCTTTGGAGTGCAAGTTGGTACAGACAGCTATGCACACTATGCAATGAGTGATCTTCAAATTAGGAGGGGAAGCTCCCTTGTTGTGCTTGAAAAAGGAAATAAACTAAACTATATCCTATCTTTTTGTCTCAGCTGTAAGAGGTACAAGGCTTTCAAGAAAACTCTATATGTTGCAACTAAGTATTTTTTGGTTTTGCAAGACTTAACTACATCACACAAAACTAAGTAACTTAATTGTCCAATCCCCTCAAGAATTCAGAGCATGAGGAAACAGAGCGAGAATGATTATCTGACGATAAATCGAGTACATACTCACAACGTGAAGGCAAGGTGGCATGACTATCTGCTTGTATGAATATGCTTATTATTCACACACATCACACGATAAACAAGTATAGATTCTCAACTTGAAGGCAAGGTGGTACATCTATCAGCTCAATCTGAACAAGTTTATTGAACACAAAACATGAAAGATAGCCAACTAGGACAATAAAGTACATAGGCGAGACACGCATACAATCTATGATCAAACTAGCCACTATATCTAACTAAGGCAAGAATTCACCATCATAATTGCATGAAACCCAAGTGGCATAACAATTCATCATAATAGTAAATACTCATGAAAAAATACATAACGAGCAATATTGAAGGCAAGGTAGGCACAACATATATTTCTCTCTCGTGCAAAAGTTATGTACAAATGAGCAAAGCTCTTATTTATAGACATCAAAAGGTGTAGGGAACCCTAAAATCACCTTGAGTCAACTACAGTCTTGCAATGCATGCAAGATTTATTGCTAAACCTAATAAAGAAAACTATACAATTAACTAGAAAGCTACCATCAGTTAACCAGTACAAATTAATCTAAATGGACAATGTGCAAGCATGCACGTCCTTATTGAAATCAAGTTAACTAGAACACTACTATCAATTAACGTAAACCCTAAATACAACTCCAAGTGAATAAAGATAATCCCAGAATAGATATGCATGAGATGAGACAATGAGTTAACTTGAAAAGGTAACACCAGTTTTAACTCATGTGTGTAATGTCTATCCTGAGAGGTGGGAACTGAAGTCTACTGGTCGTGATCTCAAGCAACCAATCCCTCAACAAGATTGTTAACTGCATCACTGTCTGGAGCTCTGATACTCTGTCGAAGTATGCTATGTCTATGTAGCATGTCCTCACCAGCTGTGATCTGGGACTGAAGTTCACCTCTGCTCCTGGTTGCTTCATCGAATAATGCCAACATGACTGTAAGTTGATTAATCTTACAACCAACGGTCTCCCCACTGAAAATAGTATGAATGAGTGCTTGGAACTCTGACTGTACATCAATAAGCTCAACATATGCACCACCCTCAATCTGATACCAACACGATAAGCAAGATACTAAGGTTCTCACAAACTAGAGTGCACTAGTAACGTGCTCTCTACTCTCAGCCAACTCGGATGCCATAGTTTCCTCTATCTTTTCCTTGAAAACCAACAGTGTTTTCCAAGAGTAGATAGCTTCTTTATCTTCTACATTTGTGACTGATTCATATGCCACACTTAGGTGAGCAATCATAATCTCATCCCAAGGTCTCCTAATCGCCATGTTTCGCTCCTCATCCTAGAGATGTAGACAGAGCTCTCGTGCATTGTATCACAACTAATATAGCTTTGTAAGCATAGAACGACCTCTAGCAACAAACTCCTTCTCCCATTCATCCAAATGCTTGTCGTATGCAACCAGGTGATTAAGTTAGCCCTATTCTATTGGAGGCTCAAGCATCAGTGGGAGTGTGGCGGTAACATCTAACCTGTGTACAAGGCTAGAAATGTATTGACGAAGCTGTCTGATTTCAGCCTTGAGGGCTACCTTGTCTTCTCTGTCCTTTAGCATTCTATCCTTTGTGTTGTCTGTAGCAACCTATAGGAGATCAACCTAAGTCTAGCGAGTGCTACGATGAAGGTTGACTGTGATAACCTCGAAGTCCTGAGATTCCAAATCTTCCAAATTCTTCCACTGTGGAGGTATAGCAGTCTCAATGATGACCTCCATATTAGCATTCCTCTCCACATGGACCATGTTCTTGATCCTCTTGTTTGGCACATCCTAGTAAGCCTGATCAAAGTATGAATGATTAAGGAAATATGATGGCTGCCTCCTCTTCCTTCCCAGTTGAGTTTCAATCCAAGACTAGTCTCGACTAATGCTACTGGAAGGATCTGTACTAGCAACATGAGGCTCTGATGAGAGTGAATATGTATAGGAGTTGCTGCGATATGGGGAGTCTAAATCCAATTCGATATGAATCGGGACTGGTGACTGCTCTAGAACTGGTGTAGGAACTTGAGGTTGAACCTCAGGCACTGGCGAACTTTGAACTGGCCTCTGAACTGGCTCTATGACAGGATCCGTATGTGTATCAATGGCAAGCGCCTTACCTTTTGAATTGTTTGGCGCTTGAATTTTCTTGGGAGGGTTACTCCTCTTCTTTTGTTTAGGTTTTAACGAGAAAGGTAGCGAAGGATCCACCACTAGCGGCTTTGCTCTCGGAACATTTACCCTCTTGGTCTTCTTCTTGTTGAGGTAAAATATACTGTTTTGAATAACTCTACTTGACCTCTCCTTTACTGTCGCGTACTCCTTGGCATACCAATCAAATGATGGCAATGGATGTGTGTCAACCTGCTCTCTGAAAAACTAAGGAAGTACTTCTCCCTCATCATCTGATAAACCTCCCACATCTTTTGCCAAGAATACAAAAATATGTGAAAGAGAGAAGTGGTCGTAGCTACGTTTGCAGACCTCGAAGTCATCCACACATTTTTCCCAATAATCTTCCATAGAAGGCTTATGATATGTGTGACCACCGAGGCATGCTGTGTAATGACCCCATGGATCATAGGCATGTAGCTCAACAAGATACTTGAGATGATACCTCTCTAGCTCCTGTCCTGTAGCTTTGGCATCAACTGTCGTCTTGCACCAATATATTCCAAACTGAAAGGGAAAATTGGTAGCTGGTTTATGCTTGCGATGTAAATGATGATGAACATCATGTAACTACCTCAGGAACTCCATAAAGACTATTCTATCTGAAGGATAGCATGGAAGCATGGCTGGATTTCCTGTAAATCCATATACTCAGATATAGGTGTATGGCAGGAACTGAATGAACCAGTTTTCCCAACCATCCATTGCTGCTCTAGCCACTATCGAGATATGAATGTGCAACTCCCGGTCCAAATTTCCCACTGTATAAGTTAGGAAAGCCTCATGAACACACTTGAAGTGATGTTCAGCCTTAGTGAACTCAAGCTGATTGTAATAGTGATAGACTTTCTGAACACTAAGAATGCCAACTGTGTTTAACCCTTGGAACTGACCCTGATAAGCAATCAAGTACACAAGGTAAGAACACATGTGAAACTCGTGGGAAACTAGGAAACCGGTGATTTGACTGTGGAGAACATCGTTGATGAAGGATGCCCAGTCATAATGCTCCTGCCTAGATATGATGCGACCAATGATGTAATACATCCAGGGAAAGAAAAAATTTGCATGTGAATGACCTGAAACACGATTCAAGAGTGTGATTAGAATCGCGTATTCATCCTTGTACTCACCACGACCCACATTGTTTGCAATTTTTTCTTCACTTGCTTCAACCATCGTTCTGCCATCTTGTTTTGGCACTTGTCTACATCAGCATTGAATGCATGCTCACACTACTCCATAGAAATAACCAAACTATTCGAGTGCTGAGGGATACCAAAGATTCTTTCAACGTCCAAAGGATTGAGACTGCAAATGACTCGTCCATCTACTAACACTATCTCATGAGTAGCAGAGTTGTAATGCTTAATACAAGACATCACAAACTCAACACAATGAGCGAAGATAGGTATGGAAGCAGCCTCAAGTAACCCGAACTACTGAATGTTTTGAATAATCAATATGTGATCTTGACTGGATCTAAGACTGCCTCTGGCAACACCTTGTGAAGATTCGTCTCAATTGTTTGATGAAGTCGTGAGTTAGGACTGATTTGGTCCTGTATTCGATCTGAGTGTACTGCATTTTGAAAAACTTTCCCGTTGACTGTGAACTCGACTATGTTCTAACAAGATTTTTGGAAAGCTAAAAATAGCCTATCGAAGGGTTATTTTCAGCGAAAAATATGAAATATGGGTTTTGTCCAGAAAAAGATTCTAAGATAACCCAGAATGTTAGAAATGCGAAAATATGACTTCTACTCGACCATGCAAGGAATTTTCAGTTGAGAAAATTAGAAACTCAAGAACTAATACTCTGGAGTTAAAAATTCCTGAAAATTCAAGCACATGAATTTAATTCGAGGAAGTTATATAGAAACGATCCAAATGATCAAATTTTCCAAAATTTTCCAATTTCAGGAACATACGAATTGAAATCTGAGTGAATTTGGAGAATCTGAGAGGAGAAAAAATGTTTTTTGAGTGTCTATCTTTGTCAAAATCGCCCCCTGTTTTTCAAATTTGTTGATGATCTGTGAACTTGCACTTGCAAAAGGAATTGTTTGATAAAATTGCCATTGAAAACTGATAAAATCACCCAATCTCTGGAGAAAATCGCCTTATCCTTGAAGAAATACGAATTTCTTGAGTTGAATGATGAATTAAATGATAGGCGCCATGTTTAAATAGAGTAAATTCGCACCATAATGCTGACTGCAAGATTTAAAACCCTCGACTGAAATAGAATGCTTCTGATTGGACCCCCTTCAGTTACACCGATACTGACTTGAAGTTTGGAATAAAATAATAATAAAAATATTCATCATGCGTTTTGAAATCCCAACACAAAGAGGCGCCAATTTGAGAAAATCGCCATTTAATGCCTTGACATGCAAAATAAATATTTAATATTATTTTATTTAGTTGACAAACCATGTTAAGCTCTTGGACTTGTCCGACGAACTTCACTGATTTCAAAAAGTCCTCATTTGTCCTCATAGGCGTCCATTTGCTCAAGATATTACGTTTTTTACTAACTTCCTACTTTGTAGTTGACTACAAAGTTACAACTGACCATATTCAACACTGATTTCTGGGTGACCAAGTGATGCTGAGACTGAGCAGGAATATTCATTGTGAAGCCTGCAGAGAAATGAAGAAATGTTTGTTGGGAGTCATCACTACTAAAATCAATGTTTAACACCTCAAAAAATTAGGTGCCTTTGATTAAATTGATTTTACGACATCATACTTGGCCATTTCTCCATACTACCATCTGACGCTTCAAAAGACTGTTGACGATGAATGGTGAACCATGCTGACTGGATGATAGGCTCACTACATGACTAGAGGTATTGTACATCCAATGAATATACGTAAGGCACTTGAAAGCTGTATTAAGGACCCCAAAAGCAAGGGTGCCCCTAGCTTGAAAAGGATCAAACACCATTTTGACAAAAGTACAACACTCAACCAGATGCCCTTCTTTGACCCCTGATATCGGGAGCTAGGATGACCTGATTCGCGCACCGTCTATCTCAACACGTAGCTAGAAGGACCAACAAGATATGTCTCTGGAGGTGATGAAGCAAGAAAATTAGTTCTAAGACCTCAAAGAGAAGGGCGGCTTTCCCAAGATGAAATATACAACCAGACTTGGCCATTTTTCAAGTTGTCTTCATTTTTTAGTATTTTGCAAAGACCTCACACGTACAGCGTTTGCTAAATCCTGGAGGCTGACAGCTGGGTTCGTTGAATACCTGGAGTAATTACGCACAAGTCCTGTGAAGACTTCAAAAACTAATAACCCCATCTGATAGGCCTAAAGGTTGGACGCCCCTGGCCTACAAAGGCTACAGTGTATGTTTCATGTTTCTCCACCCATTGATTTACGTGCCTGGTAGAATCTCTGCCACGATCTCTTAGAATATCGGATTGACAAGCTGACTGGTGCATTGTGAATCCGGACTAGAGAAGTACAAATGTCAGGAAGACCTTATCTGCAATCTCATTCATCTCAGGGGTCATTTTGGAGGGTGCCCCTGAGCTACAGGGGCACAATTTTACCATTTGAGAACTTTTCATGATGTGAAGCCTCTTCGTAACCTCATCTTCTAATCTTGACTGCCGGAGCTCTGGGTCTCAGATGTCTGCATTCAATAGCTCATTGGATAGCCAGACTAGTCGTGAAGAGATTAAATGCATCAACAGGCAGGAATGCAAGAATCTAGACCCTCTTTAAGAAGGGCGCCCCTGAGCTACAGGGGCACAAAAGTTGAAAATTGACAAGCTTTTGCAATCTTCAATCTCCTAAACCTCAACTATGTTTATGAGCACATGCCACAAAATTTGGGCCTTCAAAGAGAAGGGCGCCCCTGAGCTACAAAGGCGCAATTTTTCTTTTGCCTGAGAAATCCTCATAAATTGATCACTAAAATATTTTTCTTGGTCACTAAAATGACCATGCAAAGGTATAAACACGTCATGAAATGCTCCTCCATCGTGAAATGCTTCATTCTGAGTCCCCGATTCAGGTTCTGATCAATGGATACTGCCTTTGGCTGACACAATACTTACAAAACTCCATGCTTGATATTGCCCAAAAAAAATGTATTTGACATCATTTTAGCAAGGTTTAGACTCTTTTAAGCAAAATTCCTTGATGAAGCAAAAAATTTGGTTTGGGTACAATAATATGATATGAGTATGCTATGATTATTCTATGATTATGTAGGATGTATGTGTGTTAATGGTTTGTGGATGCAATATGGATGTATTATGATTTTTGTTGACTATCATGATACCATGTTAGTGTGGAAAGAAGATAGAAGAATAAATGGATTGAAAATTGATTTAGAGATCGATTCATAACTCCAACAAGTCCATGAGTCATCGAGACTTTATTAGATATGGTGACGAGATGGATGATATGCTCATTTTTGGGATTGGGACACTTTGTCATTCCTTATTTTTGATATAACACAAACACGATGCGTCAAGGTATTGATAACCAGGATGGTGTTGTATCTAGTGTGATGGACTTTGAATTTGCAAACAGATAGGATAGTCATTGTTCACACCTTGACATATGAAAACCTCATTGGAATGTAGTTTAGAAGTTTAAAATATATCAGACCAAAGCAAATGAAATAGTCAACAATTTACTCTAAACGATCTCACTACACACAACTAAGCAAGTATGTGCCAATATTATTTTACAAGAATACCCCACAAACACAACAAATGAAAGATAATGATCAATGCCCCATCCCTTTCTCTCTAAATCGTTTAGACATCATTGAGTGGTCCTTGGAATGGGTCAATGAGATAAATCATAAGAAAAGATAAAAAATAAAAAATCAATGTTATCTATATCACTTGCCAAAGTAACATAGTTAAGGTGATATTGGATGATGATGCCCATTGTAGTAAGGATACATCCTAGGACATGTTCATCATATGTTTTGACTAAGACTAAGTGTTTGATAGGCCATTGATACAAATGCTACCGACTCATTTACCTATGATCTAGACCTTAGATTTTGACATTTAGGTTCACACTTCATGATTTCCAAACTTGTTTTCTACTTTTTTTTCCAAAGTTTGAAGATGATGATTGATTTATTATGGATGAAGGTTTATTGCGGGTATAATTAAAATGAGATGGGTGGTTTTGGAGTTTTTTTGGAATATTTCAATGTTTTTGGTATTTTGAAAATGTGTTTGAGGTTGTTTTTGATCTTTTTGAATGTTTATGTGAATGATTTTCTTTTCGATTTATTTGAGGTTGTTTAGGGATTTTGACTATTTTCCAATGTTTTGGGTTTTCAATTTTCAAATGTTTTTGTGTTTCTCTAAGTTTTCAAATGTTTTGGTGTTTTTTAAGTTTTGACCAAGACCTAAAAGGGACTGACCTAGGGCCTCAATGGCTTATCAAAGATTAGCCCTTCCTATGTTATACACGTAGAGACCATGTAGTTCGACTGATGTTGACCTATCATTGATGAGATATGAACACTTAATGGATTGTTAGCTTATTATGATAGACTCTTAAAGGACTGACCTAGGGTGTCTCAGGGGAAAATCAATGATGTCCTTTCCTATGTTCAAGCTTAGAGACAATGAAGTTTGACATGGTTTTGTTTTTAATTTTTGATTTTCTGACCTTTTGACCTATTTAGGGATTTTGATGTGTTTTAGATATTTTGGATTTTGACTTTACAATTTTTTGAATGTTTTTGGACATTTTCTTATACAGGATTTTGATGTTTTTGGATTTTTTGATGAGGTTTTCATTTATTTTGGATTTTGGAGTGATTTTGAATAAACTTAAGATATACAAGAACCCAATCTGATGCAAGCATAACAAATTTCCCCCAGTGTGATGCGATAGACTACCTCGATATAGGCAAGAAAAATTGACCTTAGGAGTGTGCCATGTAGTACTAAGGGGAATATGGTACTTACATAATATCCAACAATGATACAAACATGGACGGGTGATGGAATAAATAGGATTAGTGATGCAATGGATGGATGTGATGCAAAGCATGATAAGCTAAAGAGCCAAAGATAGATGGAGGTGATTATTTATGCAAGGTGCCTATTTACTAGGTTTTCACCAAGGTACTTGCCCAAAGTGCCACCGAAGTGGTTTTCACTAGAGGAAGATTTTTTTCTTTATTGTTTTCAAATCCTTCTTATTTTTTTGGATTTTTGTCATTTTTTGATTTTTTTGTATTTTAGAATTTACACCCTTCAAGCCTAGGCTTAAATTTTTTTGAGGTGTAGATTTTTGATTGGTTCCTACAAGGGTTATCCTTCAGGTGTTGATAACTAGTAAGCTCCTAATCCATAGCTTGCTATGACAACAAATGGGCCCAACCAGTTGGGCTCAAACTTTCCTTTACTATCTTGATTTGGAACATTCTTTTGATTCTGCTTGAGGACAAGATCTCCTACTTGGAAAGATTGACTCTTGATCTTCCTTTTGTAGCTTCATTTCAGTTGATTTTGGTAGGCTTGTAATTGATTTAATGCATCAATATGATGCTCATCCAAGAATTCTAACTCATCTAGCTGTGACACCCTACATTCTTCATTAGTGATCAGATTTTGTAGTGATACTCATAGCGAGGGAAGATCGACCACAATAGGTAGGATGGATTTTGATCCATAGACTAAGGAGAAAGGGGTTTCACTTATAGGCATGTGAATATTGGTTTTATAAGCCCACAGGGCAAGGTTTAACTGTAGATACCAATCACGACCAGCTTCATTGACCATCTTCTTTAGGATTTTTAGAATGGTCTTGTTGGTAGCCTCATCTGGACCATTTCCATGGGAGTAATAGGAGGTAGGGAACTAATGTTGGATGTCAAATCATTGGAATATCTCTCTTACATCCTAGATTTTGAAGGGTGTTTTGTTATCTAAGATAAGGGATTATGAAACACCATAGTGGAAAATAAGGTAATTTAGGATAAACTTGGAGATTTTATTCGCTTTTATATAAGTCATGGGAATAAATTCCACCCACTTTGTAAATTATTCAGTGGTTGTGATGATGAATTTGTGGCCATTAGATGAGGTGGGGGTAATATTTTCTATGAGGTCAAGCCCCCACTATGAGAAAGGCCAAGGTGTGACAATTGGCTGGAGCTCCTGAGTTGGAGCATGGATAAGGTATCCATGTTGTTGAAATTGAACACATTTTTGTACATACTGATGAGCCTCTCTTTCCACGGTTGGCCAATAATACCTTGTCCTCAACAGTTTCTTGGATAAGGTCATACCACTAGAATGGGAACCACAAATTTCTTCATGTACTTCTATTAAGGTAGTTAAGGCTTCCCCTTGGTTGAGACATTGTAAGAATGTCCCCTCGATGCTTCTATGGTATAGGGTATCACCTAAGATGAAAAATCAAGATACCTTTTTAATGAAGGTTTTCTTTAGGTTAGAGGTGATATCAGATGGGACGTACCTCTGCAAAGATAGGTAAATATGTCATGATACCATGGGGAACCAGGACCAACAATTACACACATAAATTTAGATTCAAGAATTTTAAAAGCTAGTATGAGAAGTTGTTCTACCAATAATTCACATTGAAGGACGTTGTGTGGCATGTCTAACAAAGACAACATTATTGCCATGGCATCTACTACTCGATTGTTTACATGGGGTATCTTTTCAAATGTTATATCAATGAAGAAGTCCTTAAGACTTTCTACCTTCTTCTTATAAGGAGTGAGTTTATCATCTTTGGTTTGGTAGTCATTGTTGACTTGCTTGAAAATCAACTATGAGTCCCCATAGACTTTTAACTCTTGTATCTACCACTGGACCGCTATTCTTAAACCCGTTATTAGAGCTTCATACTCAAGAATATTATTGGTACATGAAAATGATAGCTGGTATGACTTTGGAATACAGTCACCTTGAAGGGTGATAAAGAGAATGCCCGCCCCTAATCCATATTGGGTATATGGTCTATTGAAGTACATTTTCCATTGGTCTACTACATTGAGAAGAAAGACTCATTAGGAAACTCATGTAATAACCCATTCCAAATTATTAGTTAATTTTTATTATTGTAAATGATACATGAATATACTCCAAATTAAAAAGACATAACTAGTGGCTAAAGTCAATCATAGCTACACATGTCCATTTAATATGAGTCAAAGATTCTTATATTCACTTCAAAAGTCAAATTACAATATCAAGATTTACTTGGCTCCTAAGGCCACGATATCCTTACATAGTACATTTTCCTTCTAGTACTTGAATGAATTACATCAATTTACATCATAGACTATAATAGTCTGGGAACAACTAAGGTTCTTCTTCATCGCTTGCCTCCATTGGTGGATGAGAACATGGTCGAAGTGCTTTATTTCCCAACCATGAAGCTTACGCTTCCTCGGTATTCTTCCAACTTGAAGAATTCCCAACCCTACACAAAAATTTTAGCAAGAGAACAACCTACAAGGTGGAATCCGGTGTGTTCCCATACATCAACATGCAATTTCTATCTACAAATTAGAATAGAAAGTGCAAGATCTATGCTAGGAATGGTAGAGAGTGAAATCCCAGAGTTCATTCATGCATACACAATGAACCATATTGCTTGGCCAAGCATAATAAGTGTGTTGCAACAAAAAAAAACAATAGGTTATGGTAAAGCAAACCTATACTCTCTGAACTCCATTTCGGCGCCCTTCTTGGAAGGAAACTTTCTATTATAACAACTATCTACCTTCTGGCAGCAACAACCCATAGGTGCTCTAGTCAACTAAGGTATCATTGTTCCGTTCTAGTATTTAAAATATTCTTTCACACGTCTTCAAAAGAAGAAACATAATATAAATATATACTCTAAATAGAAATCAGATTCTATGTTTCTCAGTGTATTTCAACAATCAATCATATCATTCTTATGACCTTTTTCTACTTAACATCTTAAGTATTTTCCCTTTTAAAATGTACTAAAAATAAAAGGTATACCACAAGTATGTGTATGTACATAGAAGAAGTCTATGTGTATACACATATATGTGCCTACTAATTTAAAGTTTGTGCATACATTTTGAAATAATCATTATTTAGATTTGCAATCTTAAAACAATATTCCATATGATGTTTCTTTGTCAAAAAAATAAAAAATGAAACAAATCAGTGCTAATAGTTTCATACATACTATTAATTCATTGTTCAACTTTGATATTCTAACATAGAAGAACATTCAATGTTTGAACAAAATAAGAATTGATTCCTTCTAAAAAATATTCTAAACTAGCTGTTTACATATGAACATTCATTGTTTGAACAAAATAAGAAATATTCCCTTCTAAACAATCTTTTAAACAATTTGTTTCCATATGAACATTCATTGTTTGAATAAAATAAGAACTGTTTCCTTCTAAACAATCTTTTAAACAAGTTGCTCCCATATGAACATTCATTGTGCAAAGATAACTTTCAACAAAATAGAGTATTTTGCAAGTATAACCACCGTTTACATTGACATATTTCTATTTCATACTAAATAGTTTCATTTAAAGGTAAAATAATGCCATTTACTTTGTTTGTTGTTCTAAAAATAAACAATCAGATAGCCCCATTTCATACATAAGGACAAAATGTCTATTATTCAAATTCTAAACACTTTCCTTTCTAGAAATTTCAAAGGCAATATAACAATATAAAGAAATCTATGATCGACATGCTTGTCGATGTTATACTTGAGCAACTACTTCAATCAAGAAGGCTTAGAAACTCAATTTTCAACAATTATCGTGCCTTTTTGAGATGCAAATAAATAAACTATGATGGCTCTAGATTTGACCCATTTTAGGGGTGGGGTGGTTCCTTTCATAGATTCAAAGCCACAAATGAAATTTACCTTATGAGTATCCTAGCTTATCCCATAACACATGTAGTAAAATGTATATATCATGTAGACTCAAATCTATATGTTATTCAAGTAAAAACACTCCTATTGATCATGAGGATCGATTCCCTTACAAGGCTACAATGAGCCAAACTTATACATTTCATTGGTTCATTAGGATGAGGGAAATCCTCTTCATGCAAGCACAATTTCCACATTTCTTAGTAATGAATTATTTTCCCCTTTCCATTATTAGCCTAGCCGATAATGCAAGGCGATACATTGAAAGATGAAAACATAGTCAAAACAAATGAAGCAATATAGAGGTTTATATCCTTTGATAGGTTTGATATGCGAACCTCTATAGTACTCCAACACCAAAGGATACACATTTGATTGAAATACGTTATTCCAATAGCCACGATATGGCTTACATTGGCATGCTTACATTGGCATGCTTACATTGGCATGCAAAATATCACACAATCGCTTCTAAAGGGATTTGATGCCTTGGTCTAGCACATAAGGCTAGTGGGTTAGGATCCATTGAAAATTATTAAACAAGCAGGTCGTAGCCTTGTGATCCCTAGAGGGTGGTTGCTACATTGCACCATCCACTTTAGCTGAGACACACACACACACAAACAACAAATATACAAGATGTTGTGCTATCGGTTTCAACAAATGCAATGATAATCATTGACTTATAATGAAAATAAAGATAGTGAAATTGATATTGATTTAAAGAAAGCCGAGATACCTCTTGGTCGAGCTTTTTGATGAGACTTTCCTTATATTTTTCCACCCCTGTGTACTCTTCTTTGCTTCTTTCATTGTTGTCGATTTCTTTCTCCCAAGAATCACTTCCTTCTTTTTTCCACTACCATTCATTCTAAAATGGTAACCACACTTTTGCACGTGGCTTGGTGCTGTTATTATGGCTTTCCCGCCATAGCCATCGCCGCCTCTAATTTTAAACATTATCTTAAATATTTTGTAGGCCACATCCATCGTGGGCTTGCCTTGTAATATTCATTGATTTTCCACTATCCAATTCATTACATATCAGTTATCAACTTAATTTTAATTCATATTCGATTATGAATACGTATGTATATGTACGTATATATATTATATATATATACTTATATATTTGTATCTCTATGTATTTAAATGATTTCATTCACATCTTATCATGCATTCAAATAATGTATATATATCTATATATGTATTCATATATATGTATATATGTATATTATATATATGTGTGTGTGTGTGTGTGTGTGTGTGTGTTCGATTTACACACACACACACAGAGATATATATATATATATATATATATATGTATATATATGTATATGTTTTTAGTAAAAACATTCATTTTAAGTAGGGAACTTGAATTTTCATTTCAAGCATCTTTATATATATATGGATTTATATATTTCTCCACTAAAGAAAATAATTTTCTTTACAATGCTCACTTTCATTTCCTTCAAAATCACAAAGTTTGAAAAGACAATTTAATCTGCAAACCATTTATTTTCAAACATTGAAACAATTCAAGTCAGGAAATTATGTTATCTTATATGTGCAAATTAGTCAAATGCAAGTAATCATGTCATTTGTGGTATGTGCACCCAGATTCCAACTAGCTTACCATTCGATCTGGCTAAACAATCCTACTTCAACTTTGTTCTCATCCTTCAACTTGTCACCCTACAATTGCACTCGCTTGCACTTGCAAATTGATCAGTAACGTTCAATCCTTGATTACATATAAAATAATTTTTAGAAATTCACAAAGTCAATATCAATCAACTCCTTATATTCAACATTCAAATATTCCAGAATCTCCATTTAATATTTAATTGAATTTCATCAATAATTCAATTTTCCATATTTAAATAAAATATGCAATAAGATTGGGTTATGACATCCTTCCCCTCTTGGAAGAGACATCGTCCCGATGCCTAAAAAGTCAAATAAAAGAACATATCAAATTTCAAACATTTATGTTTATTTCAACATCTCATCAAAATATATGTCTATTTCAACACCATTTCAAAATATATGTCTATTTCAACATCACATCAAAATATTTCACTAGTAGAATTTGGCAAATAAATGACTACATGACTAACACTTTTAGTCAAAATAACTAAAGATGACTAAATTCTACTCATTTTTTGCAACATAACTATAAATGACTAATATGATCATCATAAGTGACTAATTTGATCATCGGGTAAAAAACACAACTAAATACTTAGTCACACAAATAAAAATTAGATAATATGATATTAAAGTGGATAATTAAAAAAAAAAAATTGAATTGAGGGAGTGGGTTGTATTATAATATAATATAATAATAATATATTATATTACAATACAATATAATATGATATTATATAACATTATATTATTATAAAATATTATATTATTATTATTATATATATATATAATAATATAATATAATATTTATATTATAATGTATTTAATATTATATGATAATATAATAATATAATATATTTGGCTCTAGAAAAATTCACTGCCAACAATTCATCAAGGAAAATTGACCACCACCAGTAATTCATGCAATTAATTTTTTACGCGGTGAATTGTTATGACGGTGAATTTTCCGTCAATTAATAATATTATATTATTATTATATATATAATATATAATATAATATAATATATATATATTATATTATATTATATTATATTATATATATATATATATTATATATATATATTATATTATATTATATAATATTATAATATTATAATATATTTAATATTATATAATAATATATAATATTATAATATACGATATTACGTATTCTAATATATTTATTTTGGATTCCATTTTGAAATAAAGTGAAGCAGGAAAAATAAAGTGAAGCGAGAAAAATAAAAAGTGAAAAAATAAACTATAATAGCCCACCTCATTCTTGACCATAAACCCTAATTGTGTGCCGACAAAGGAGTGAATACCAATGAGGAAGAGTTTGGAGGAGCCAAAACCAATAGCGATGGGGAAAGCAGCAAAAAATGACTGCAAAAAATGGGTAATGTAAAAACCTAAATGTGCTCATTATTAAATCTTTTTCATTTTAATAAACATACTCTAAAACCCTCATCGAAACCTTATTTTCAGGTTGCATCTCGCCAAAACGGAGAAGTGAAAGGAAAATACCAATGATGAAGAGTTTGGAGGAGCCAAAACCAATAGCAATGGGGAAAGCAACAAAAAATAGCTGCAAAAAATAGGTAATTTTAAAAACCTAAATGTGCTCATTATCAGATCTTTTTCATTTTAATAAACATTATCCTTGTAAATCAATATCACAATTGGTTGCTTCTATCAATGCTAATAGTTTGCAGGCTCTTAGAGATTGCAATTGTAGATGTATTTACATTCAGGTGTGGAAAATGAAATCTGAGGCGTGAGAAAATATTTGAAATCACTAGTTTATCAAAAGGCACCGCTCTTTCCATAGTGGTAGATTTGTATTGGTGAAGGAAGATTTGCATTGGATGAAGAGTGTTACCAATTTTCGCTACGACTTAATTGGTGGAGCTAATCAAATACTGTTATATCTTAAAGTGAAAAATACAGTTATTTCTGCATATGCTTAAGTGTTGTTTGCATCTTATTCATCATTTACTAAGTGATAGTTATGCAAATGTTTCGAGGAAACTGAGTTCCAGAAGTATTGCTCAAATATATCATAAATCAAATGGAGTACAAAACTGAGTATACAAATGATAAAGCATTTTGCTTTCATTTATTTCATAAAGCTATTCATATTACATGTGTTCATTTGATTGCAAGAATACAAATGAGGGTACAACATTGCATCATAAATGCATTTTACTTTCAAAATGAAAACCAGAAAGATTGAAATCAAATATCCACACAAGCTGTGGATGTAACTGTTACAATGCATCATAAACAACATACTACACTATGGAAGATGCATAAAAGGAAGAATCACATAAGTATAGACATAATCATCATTGCCTGTGTTGATGACTGACGCAGAAGTGGTGCACCATTTGTCTACTTCGAGCTCCATTGACCTGTAGGAAGGAAAAGAGGGATGTTAGAGCTTTGACTATGAATATACCTTCATGAACCATCAACGATAATGTAGTATGCTACTAATCATACACTGAAACAATCAAGAAAAGTGCAAAAACATGAGCTGAAAGAGAGACATCAATATTATCATATATTATGTTATGCCAACATCGTTTGTTTCTTTGTGCCGGTATAGGGAAAACCATGAAGCTGATTATCATTTGAAGACTGAGCATGTGGAGAAAAACGGGGCTCCCACAAGGGTAGAGCTCGGCATGCTGCCCTTTATTCATTACAAGTGGGTTGAGAAGGAGATTGCAATCATCATGTTCATCAAGAAAGGAAATATACAACTGAAAGAGTAAAACAGAGTTCATCCATCAAGTTATTAAGCAGACTGTTCACTTATAATAGACAAATATGTTTATGAAAGCTACAGGTGAATAGTGGGTTTAATCAGCTCAATCAATTCAACTGAGTACATTCATCTCAAACACTGTTGTATGGTTATGTTCTTCTGCCATAGTATTATTTGTTCATCATGTTCATGATATTATGCAAAGTTCAACAATGTTCATGCTCATGACAGTGATAATGAATAGGCATACATAATGCCTCACCAATAAGAGCATTATTTAACAAAGAGCACTGTTTCAGATTTTCATTTTAGAAGAGAGCAAGGCATAAAGTAGTTTTAAATAATGGAGCATAAAAATGCATGAAGAGTGCCAAATAGAAGAGCATACTTTTTAAAAGGGAAGTCAAGCATGGAGACATGTGAAGAGTCTCAGTTTCCCATTAGAGTGAAGGATTGCAAAGATCAATACAGTGACCAGTAGCCAGTTGTTTAATAAAGTGAAGCTAAATGATCAACAAAACAGTCAGTTTCAGTTTAGCTGAGAATGCAAGGGTAACATTAGGTAAGTTTAGTGCATCACTGTGTTGAAAAGGAAACAATCAAAATACACTGTTTTGGATATTTGTTTTGTTCTATCTTTCAATTGTTTAGTCATTCAAAGTATACCTTTCAAAGAATAATTGATAGATTACACAAGAAAAGAGATTGTTTCCAGAATGAGCAGAGAATAACAAAGCATGACGGAAGTGCTTCTGAAAAGTGTTAGCTGGCTGTAAGAGAGAATACAGTCCATGGAGTTACAATGATTTAAGTTTTCCTCATTACTTTCAGCATACCCACATTGGGGTTTCAAGTCAATTATACAGATTTTCACCAAATGCAGTTTACCCACATGTTTACCCACATGGGTATTTTAATGAAGCATTAAGATAAGGGTTTTGTCTCAGTCAAGGGTTATCCATATGAGAGTTTTCAACAACAATTCAAAAAGAGGTGTGTTTTATTTTAAATATCAATTATCATGGTGGGGTTTTGTAAAAACAAGATTTACATAGTATTCTCATGGGTGAGATGGAATACAACAGAAAAATGCATCTAGACAGACATATTCTTCGGAACAAAAAAATACCCATCTGAAGGAAATTAGGAATTTTAGAATGCCAAAAGAAATGCCATATTGGGTCAGGCCAAATTTTACATGAATATCAAATATACAAATTTTTGTCTTTGTTTCATATACCCACATGGGGTTTTCTACAGGAGGATTCGAGGCATATGTTTTCCTTCATTTTCAGAGATACCCACTTTGGGGTTTTTTATAAAATGCATGTTTCTTCATTTTTACAAGTACCCATGTAGGTTTTTTTACAAATCTGAACAGAGAATGGATATAATGCAGATTTTTATGAGTGGAATTCATGGGAAAGTATCTCAAGCTTGCAGCCTATCAAGGTCCTCAATGCTTTTGTAATATTTGTAAAAAATGGATAACAACAGGGAAGAACATAAAGCTTACCATTTCATGCTTGTGGAAGACAAGAGGCCATGGCCAAAGCATTCACAAATAGCTTCAAAGAACACCCAGTTCGAGCTCATGTAGGTCAGCCAGTGAGTAGAATGGCCACAAAAGTATCAAAGACAAAGCACAAAAAATGAAATAGAGGCATCAGATAGCTATCTCATGGCCGTGGCCTGTGAGGCCTTCATTTTACCATCAAAAGAGCCAAGAGATCAAACAAGAATAGCAGTCAACCTTACCATGCATAGCAGAAATCGAGCTGGATGGAGAATCAAAGGAAGGAGAGCTCGAATAGAGGCTTCCAAAAGACAAAACTTTAGCCTATATGTTTGTGACCAGTGAAGATGAGAGTACAAAGATAAACAAGCATTAAGAATGTGTTATAGCCGCAACCAGTAGGGCCTTCTTCTCATTGAAAAGAGCCAGAAAAGAAATAATAGAATACACAAGTCAAGCTTACCAGTAGAGGCCGAATCTGGTGAAGAGTTAAAGAGAGGAGAACCCGCATGGAGTCCCAAGTAGAACCCTAACCTCTCTCATGGTGACACATTTTCCTCTCAGTAGAGCATTTTTTCCAAAGTAACAAATGCAAAATAAAGTGAAGATTAGGGTTTGTCCCTGTTTTGCTATGTTTCCCTAATTTGAGATAGGGACTTATCATATTTCCTATCAAACTTTATGCAAAGTTTTGAATGTCCGATTACCCCAATGATAGGTCGAACGATGTTGAGGCTAAGTGATTAAAATTTTTCCTAAGTCTTGTTTTGATTAATGATTTATTTGAAGACTTTAGTACTTTAGGTGAAGCCTTGAATTATTTTCAAAGGTTTGTGAGGAATCAATTAGGTTTTGGAGGGAGTTATTTTGAAAACAAGGATAAGCCTTAGTCTATTTTTATTGATTTTAAAGAAATCAATCCAATATTCATGTCTATTTTTTTTTGTTTTGATTGATTTTTTAGAAATCAATTATAGATTGGAGAGATAAGGATTTTTTTTTGCAAAATATTTCAAAATATTTAGTTGCAAAATTAGTCAAATTATGAAAATCTGCATATCATGTAAACGAAGATTAAAGCGGTGTTTTTATAAATCGCTTTATTCTTTGCTATTTTTAGCAGATTTTTGAGAGGTATTGTCTTGGTCAAATTTCAGATGCCTATTGGATGGATAAGGTGTTTTATTTTCTTTCAAAGCAGATTTAGTCTATTTTTAGAGGTTGGACAGTGTGAGCATGCAAAGAGATTTTTTTTTTGCTTTTGTGCAAGCTCATTGGGCAGTATTGATACCTTTTCCTAGAGCTTTCTTCTTGAGCTCGAATTAGGGTTTTTGGGGTTTTTATCTTGAAGAAGACTTAGTTTCTTTTTCTTCTCAGTTCAGATCATTGCTTCTTTCTCTCTTGTGCATGCAGAGAGTTTTGTAAGCATTTTGTACTCAAATTTTGGCAAAAACACTCTTTCAGTTTTAATAAAGCAGTAGAATTCTCCTCATTTTTTCTGTCTCATTCTATAATAGCAATTTGATGTCCTTGTGATTCAAATCAGAATTCTTTTATGTCTTGTTGTTGTAAGTTGTGTTTCAAAATTGCATAGTTTTAGGATTTATGTTGTATTTCGTCTAGGAATCTTCATACAAATTACTGATGGAAGTATATGCCAGTGAGATTGTGAGAGTTATTGTGATAGGAAAGCTGTTGTGGGTGTCAGTGCTTGAATCTCATAACTTCTAGTGAAATATCAGTTAGATTTAAGTTTTAATTTCAGTTATCCTTCCCCCTTTTCCCAGAAAATTCTTAGAGTAGGATTCATCTTTCGGAGAACTAGCTCACTCTGGAGATTCTCTTTTCGCATAGATCACCCACATCTGAAAAGAGTTTCCATGTTTCAACAGATAGTCTAATTTTTGCAAATCTGACAAAGGGTGCATATCTAATTGATAACAAATATTTTGAGAGGGCGTGCATAAGTCTCATCTTCCCACAGCCTCACCCAAGCGTAGGTCTTTCATGTAACATGTCTTTGTTGATGGTTTGCCAAAAAGGGGTTTTGCCCACCTGAAATTTTCTTATGTTTGGATTCAACCATCAAATGATTTTTTTGATTTATATGTAGAAAAAATGTATTTTCAATTATAAAATTAGTTTAAACAATATATATAGTTGTGTTATTGTTTGTTTTTTATATATCAGTTGTCTTGTGAAAAAAAATCATGTCCTTTTCAGAACCTATTTTTACTCTATAAAACAAAGTATGCACATTTTTCCCAATTTTTCCTGAAACTTTTTATTCAATTTTATAAAGCTTATAACTTTATATTCATTAATCTCCCTTCTTTTTGTCTAAAATGGACTGATGGACAACTTTGATTAATGGATAACTTCATATTCATTAATCTCCCTTCGTTTTGTCTAAAATAGATTGATGAACAACTTTGAAAAATGAATTGTGTTGGTCTAAAATAGATTGATGAACAACTTTGAAAAGTGTAGTGTATCGAGGAAATGAACACAAGAAGATGCAAGTGATGTTGTAATGTACATGAACACTCATTTTATGTCTTTATATTCCACAACATCTTCACTCTATATTTATTTTCTTCACCAAAACCTCATTCTTTTTATCTCTGGTAAAGAATTTTCTTATAGGTGATAACATTGGGCATTTAAGGTCAGTGCTTTCTTTCTTCGTAGGAGTGCTGCTTTGTGGATTGAGCTTTCCTTTGCCAATGTTAGAAACTGCCTCTGCAAATTTCTTCTTGGCATGTTTCTTATCATAGGATAGCAATATTTTGCTCACATTGAGCAATTTTATTATTGGAGTATAAAATGGGAAAAGTTAGAAGAGGAATCTAATCATTTAATCAACCGTCCAATCAATCATTCTAAAAAGATGTAATATGTTTATTTATTTTATTGTAGACAGGTACAGAGCAAGGAGAAAATGCAAAACCAGTGCCTTACTAGATGCATTTACAACCCACCCCATGTGCAACAGTGGCATCACTGAAGACATGCATTCACACCAATGACTTTTTAGCTTTAGTTTTAGTTTTTTCAATTTTAAAAGTATAATAAATCAGCAGTTTGCATACTGCAAAATATTTTTTCTTCAAAACTCTATATATAGAGTTCTTTGTAACATATTTTATATACAATTTGAATATACAGTGAATTATTTTCCAACATTGTTTCATCCTGAGCAAATTTGTTGAAGTTTTATGATTGTTTCTAGCATAACATAAGAGCGTTCAAGTTTTATATCTTTCAAACACAACAAAATTTTCTCTTGGTTTACAATTTCATAGACTAGTTATTGCAATAGCATTCTCCAAACATAGTTTACGTACACATATGAAATTATTAGTTCATAAATGACTAACTAAACGACTACCATGACTAAATAAATGACTAAACCATGACTAAATAAATGACTACCTTGACTAAATAAAATGACCGCTGACTAAATAAATGACTACCATGAATAAATAAACAGCTACCATGACTAAATAAATGATTAGTTAACAACAATCAATGACTAAATTAACCACTAAATATACTACCAAATTGATCAATCAAAACAACTAATAAATGACTAAAATTGGTTGTCATAAATTTGGTCGCGTTATAAATGACTGGCAATAAACTACTAATTTTCACATGATCAAACTAATGGTCATGTGACCAATTTTTAGTAGTTTTTTTAGTCATTTATTTATGTTTTTTTTACTAGTGTATGTCTATTTCAACATCAAAATTTTAAAGCATGAAATATAATAGTATCTCAATCCAAAAATTTTAAACAAAATTATTGAGTTTCTTTTCAAGAAAGCAAGTGTAGAAAGGAGTGTTCTATTTCTTCTACATCCTCCCAAGTAGCACTTTCCTTTGAATACTGGTCCCATTGGACCTTATACTGAGCAATATCTCTACTCCACAACTTAACATTGTAGCTATCCAGGATTCTAATGGGCTCCACTAGCACCACTCTTGGATCCTGTACCTGCAAGGATTGCCAATCAAGTACATGAGTCACATCAGGATGATATGGCTTAAGTAAAGAAACATGAAACACATTACGAAGTTGAGCTATAGCAGGTGGTAGAGCTCATCTATAAGCAACTGGGTTAATCACTTCCAAGAATTCAAATTGTCCCACATATCTTGGGGCCAACTTGGAAGAGTTTCCAGAAGTGATAGAGATTTTATGAGGTTTAACTCTCAAGAAAATGTTGTCCCCTGTTGCGAACTATCTAAGAGTTCGGTTCTTGTTGGCATAAATCTTTTTTCGGTCTACTGCCTCTTTCAATCTGCTCTTAATGACCCACATTTTCTCTTCCATTTCCTTAAGCATTTCAGGTCCTACTATGATCTTGTCCTCCAATTTATCCCAACTGATGGGGGTACATCACTTCCACCCATATAAGGCTTCAAAAGGTGCCATTCCTAAGGATGTATGATAGGATTTGTTGTAGGAAAAATCTACCAAAGGAAAATATTCTTCCCACCTATACTGTTGGTCCATTCAAGGTTGTCCAAAACCTTGAGGTCATCCATGTGTCCCTATCAGAAATGATAGTCTCGGGTACTCCATGCAAACATAATATCTCCTAAATAAATTTCTTAGCTAGGGTCAACAATCCATCCTCGAGGTTTCCCAGAATGAAGTGTGCAACCTTGGTCAACTTATCAATCACAACCAAGATAACATCATGGTTATTCTTGCTCAATGACAACCCCTGTACAAAATCCATACTAATCACCTACCATTTATACTCAGGTATGTCACGAGGATACAATAACTCGACTGGGTGTGCATGCTCAACCTTGACTCATTGGCACTCTAGGCATTTAGCTATGTAATCCACAACACCCTTCTTGAGTTTAGGCCAAAAATATAGAGTCTTCAACCCCGTGCTCATCTTAGATACACTGGGGGTGTCTTGAATAAGGTGCATTGTGAACTTCTTCTAAAACCAACTTTCTCAGCTCTCAAATGTCAAGAATATACATTCTCCTCTAGTACCTCAAAATACCATCTGGTTCGATTTCGTACCCATCAAATTGATGATCCAAAGGATTTTCTACTAGGGTGCTCTTCACTCTTTCATAGTGCTCATCCCCTAGTAGATTCTGAATTACCTATTGCTTCAAGTTAGACCTCATTGAGATCATGGTTGTCATATGTCTTCGTCTACTAGGAGCATCAACCACTTTGTTCTATTTCCCTTTTATTTATTCAATTCCAAAGTCACACTCGCTAAGGACTTCTAGCCACCTTCTCTGTCGTACATTAAGGTTTGGCTGGGTAAATATGTATCTCAACCCCAAGTGGTTTGTCTTGAGTTCAAATGGATTTCCCAAAAGATAATGCCTCCACATTTTTAACCATGAACTATGACTGCGAATTCCAAATCATGAGAGCATAGTTCACTTCATGCTTCTTAATATTTATTGATTCATATGCCCCTACTTGTCCATATTACATTAACACTGCTCCCAATCCCTCTCCAAAGCATCTATGATTATTTTGAATCTCTCATTAGGATCAAGAATGGTTAGCACTGGTGCTCTCATGATCCTCTCCTTTAGGAGTTGGAATGCCTGCTCGCATTTCTCAGTTCATTCAAACCGCATTCTCTTCCTTTGGAGTGAGGTAATATGAGATGCAATATGGGAGAATCCTTGCAAAAACTTCCTATAGTATCCTGTGAGGCCCATGAAGCTACAAACTTCTGACACATTTTGAGGCACTAGCCATTCCACGATCACCTTGATCTTCTCAGGGTCCATGGAGACTCCTTTAGTTGAAATGATATGGCCCAAATAGTGCACTTTGTCTTGATAGAATGAACACTTGGATAGCTTCCCAAAGAGTTTCCTTTCTCTCAATCACTGAAAAACTATCCTCAAATGTCTATCATGCTCTTCAAAAATATTTGAGTAGACTAAAATGTTGTCAATGAAGATCATGATAAAATCATCCAAGTAGTATTTGAGTACACTATTCATAAGGTTCATAAAGGCTATTGGTGCATTAGTCAAATTGAAAGGTACCACTGTGAACTCGTAATTTCCATACCCAGTTCTAAATGTAGTTTTTGGAATATCTTCTTCCTTAATCCTCAATTGATGGAACCCTGAGCTAAGATCTATCTTGGAAAACACCATCGCTCCCTTCATTTGATCAAAAAATTCATCAATCCTCAGGAGTGGATATCAATTCTTGATGGTAACCTTGTTCAACATCCGATAGTCTATACATAGACATAGAGTTCCATCCTTCTTTTTCACAAAAATAATTGGTGCTCCCCTAGGAGACACACTGGGTCTGATGAGTTCCTTATCCAACAATTCCTTTAGCTGGGCTTTCAACTCATAGAGATCTATGGTAGTCATTTGATAGGGTGCATTGGTTTGAGACTTAGCTCCTAGAACTAGGTCAATGAAAAAATTGAATTCCCGCTTTGGAGGAAACTTTGTAATTTCTCCAAGGAATACGTCTTGAAACTCCTTGAGAATATGATAGTCATCTAAGTATGTCTCATTTCTATCATGATTACTAACATGCACTGCATAAATTGCACACCCCTTTCAACTAGCCTTCTTGAGCTTCATCACATAAATCTATTTAATCTCTAAGGGTCTCTACATTCCACAAACCTCAACTGGGTTTCCATAATCATCTAGACAGTTGACCACCTTATCCTCATAGTTTACCAAAGCCTTATGCTCGGTTAACCAATTTATTCCCAAAATTACATCATATGAGCCTAAGGGTGCCACATACAAGTTGACATGATTTTGAAATGTTGGAAGTTCTAATTCACTGCAAAAGAGACAGGTATCTACCCTTTGCTTTGCTCAATTACCATACTAGAATGTCCAAGAGTTTCCCATGTTCCCAAGTCCAATGAGTATCTTGGATATTATTCTAGGATCTATAAGACATTCAATAGCTCCAGTATCAATTAAGATAGAGATGGATTGGCCATATAGCTTACTTGTTAGTTGGATTGGCGAAGCCTGATACTCTGTCTATCTGTTATCCACTACAGTGTGGATATGGTGACTCTATTGATAGCTTCCTTCCTTCTACTACTTTGACCACTGGGGTCTATTTGAGGCATAATGGTTGCTTCCATAGGTATAGCATCCATCTTGAGGCCCTTTGTGACCTCTTGGCTTGTCCTCTCTAAATCCCTTATGCTTATGGTCATCCTTTCCCTTGTCTTTGTTTGCTTTCTTGTTCTTACCATGATTACCATCTTCACCCTTCTCCTATGACTCGATTCCCCTCTTGATATTATGGATCTAATGCCTCTTGTCTCCCTTATGAAATTTCTTCTTCCCATAACGAGACTTAGAACTTGATTCGTTGTGAAGATTGGATAACTGTTGCAACTTTTGTTCCTATTTGGTGGCTTTTTGAAAGAATTCATTCATGGTTTGAGGTTCATGAATATCCACCTTAACTCCTATGTGGGGTCTGAGTCCCATTATAAATTTATGGATATGGAACCGTTCATCTCCTTGATACTGAAGCACATACTTCAATAGATTAGTGAACTTTTCCCAATACTGAATCATAGTCATGTTTCCCTGGGTTAAGTTCTAAAATTTTGTTACTTTATTGTCAAAGAAAAGCTACGGTAACCATCTCTTCCTAAAAGCTTGGAGAAAGAGTTCCCAAGTGATCTCAACATGTTGTAGGTTTCATTCCAACTTCTCATTATCCCACCATATCACTGCTTCACCTAAGAGCTGATACATAGCCCATGTTGCTTTAGTCTATTTAGAAAGGTTACAAAGCCCAAAGTATTTTTCTATTTCTATAATCCAAGCCTCATCTCTTGTTCCAATAGCCTTTCCATCGAACTTGGGCGGTGCTACTCTTTTGAGGTATTTCCCAAGCTCTTCCTTAATTCATCCTTATGGACCTTCCCCTATACCACGATTTCCTTGATTCGCTTATGCATTCCTATGGCCCTGGTGTTTGCGCGCCACTCTAACTTCTTGCTCTATAAGATCCATGCGAGACTCTCACCGATTCAAAAGCTCTATAATTTTCTCTAGTCTCTTGTTTGGTCCGTTATCAAAAACACTACCACCCGTGTCTTGCCTAGTGGTCACCATGACATCTCACACTTATCCTACAACACAATCACGTTCATCGCATCTAAACACAAGGTTCTACAAATAAAAATTCTTATACTACATCTCATAATTTCATATGCATACATCCCTTAACATAGAAGACATATAAATTCATGCAAGATACACACACATTTTTAGAGTCTCTCATTGAACACACCAAAATATCATTTAATTTTATTTATATTTAAGGTGAGTCAATAGAACCTTATTTAAAATAGACTTAATGTTACATCATTCTGATTTCTCGGTGTCAGATAGAGGACATTCCTCAGGATCATCATCCAAGTTAACTTCAAACTTAATAGAAGAGGATAGTTGAGCGGGAAGACTCTCCTTTTCCTCTTTAGACAACAAGGGTGCATTGGGTCCACACCCTAGAGGCCAGTCACTGATTGCAGAAGGCTTTTGATCTTAAGTGTTTTCCTCTCCTCAATATTCAAGCCTCTCTCTAGCTTTAGTCGTAAAAGAGCTTGAGCTAGAGTTTTGTCACTGGGAATTTCTGATGGAACCTCCGCCTTGGCATTTCCTTCCTTTACGTCATTCTTATGTGGGGTTCTAACAATTTTCCCTTTCCTTCATCTTGCCTTTGACCTTCCCATTCTTGCATTCAATTTAGGTTTGATCAATTCTTAGGAATTCCAATTTGGGTCAAGAGTCAACTACCCTAGTCAACTATGGTAGACTCAAAAGGCCTAGAGTTGAACCCTAAGCTCTGATACCAAATGTAATAACCCATTCCAAGTTATTACTTAATTATTATTATTGTAAATGACACATGAATATACTCCAAATTAAAAAGACATAACTAGTGGCTAAAGTCAATCATAGCTACACATGTCCATTTAATGAGTCAAAGATTCTTATATTCACTTCAAAATTCAAATTAAAATATCAAGATTTACTTGGCTCCTAAAGCCATGATATCATTACATAGTATATTTTCCTTCTAGTATATTATTGAATTACATCAAGTTACATCATAGACTATAATTGTTTGGGAAGCACTAAGGTTCTTCTTCATCACTCACCTCCACTGGTGGGTGAGAACATGGTTGAAGTGCTTTACCACCCAACCATGAAGCTTACGCTTCCCCAATATTCTTCTGACTTGAAGAATGCCCGACCCTACACAAATTTTTTAGCAAGAGAACACCTTGCAAGGTGGAATCTGGTACATTCCCATATATCAATATGCAATTTCTATCTACAAATTAGAAAATAAAGTGCAAGATCTATGCTAGGAACGGTAGAGAGTGAAATCACATAGTTCATTCAGACATACATAATGGACCATATTACTTGGCCAAGAATAATAAGTGTGTTGCAACAACAACAATAGGTTCTGGTAAAGCAAACCTATACTCTCTGAATTCCATTTTGACACCCATCTTGGAAGGTAACTTAATAATATAACAACTATCTACCTTCTAGTAGCAACTACCCATAGGTGCTCTAGTCAGTTAAGGTATCACTATTCTGTTCTAGTATTTAAAATATTATTTCACACATGTCTTCAAAAGAAGAAATAAAATACAAATATTTACTCTAAACAAAAATTAGATTTTATGTTTCTCAAAGTATTTCAACAATCAGTCATATCATTCTTATGACCTTTTTCTACATAACATCTTAAACATTTTCCCTTTTAAAATGTACTAAAAACAAAAGAAGGTATGTCACAAGTATGTGTATGTACTGTTATCTCCTAGAAATGCACCCTATGCAAAGTTATGAAAAAACTGAGCTTTCTAGAGAAACATGGGATCACTTCAAGGCTGTGGGTCACCTAAAGTTGAAATGAACCTCCGGAGAAGGACGAATTACTTTGTGTTATCACCTAACTACTAATCTTTGTAAGGAAAAGGGAGAAGGAGTGCATAAAAATGAAAACTAAACGCTATGGTGATACACCAGAATGACAAGAGCAATGAGACACTCAGGTTACACTGGAATACTGATGATGGATATGGGACTGCATGACAAGTTTCTGTAGATTATGCCTAAGTATTTCACAAACAGGTTTGAAATGCACACACTTTTAAGAAGGAAAAGCAAATTTTCACAAATTAAAAGCTCATGTGCAATTCAGTAAACACAATTTGTAATCTGCATAATACTACTTTTGCAAAGAGAGGCATGCTAATATGAGACAAAGCTATAAGGAAATAGAAATATTTCATGAAGTAGCTTGATCAATCACCTGAAAATGCACAATATTTTTGCAAGAACCAGAAGGAAAATTGAACCATCAATGGTAACCAAGGTAAATTCTATATATCATGCTCCAAAATGAGTTACAAAATTTTGCTAATCTGAGAAAGGACTGCAAAAGTCACAAAATTTTGAAAAGCATAAGAAGAACTCCTTTACAAAGAGGCAAAAATGTCATATATACAAAAATGTCAGCCCCTGCCCTAGGGCTTACAAAAAATATCCGCCTCCAGAAAGATCCGCCCTTAGATATTTTTAATTGAGTTACATCTACATTAAATGTGTATCCTTGCTGTCCATGTCAATGAAGGATTGCTCCAGGAATGGCCTCAAGATCTTTTGGAATAATCACATTAACCTTTGGCCCCCGTGTCCACCCTCGAACTTCCATCAAAGCTGCTTTGAATGCTTCTGAGTGTTATCATAAATGTCAATCCACCCCTCGCTAGCAGACATTACAGCTGTCCTTGCGGTCTCCTCCTTTATGTTCTTCTCCTGTTCTAGACCCTTCCGCAAGTTGACCTTCTTTGAGGAGCAGCAACAGGTTTGTCCTACTGAGATTCCCATACCATGTTCACCAAGTTGATTGATCACCTTCGATCTCATAGTAGATCGATGTCGTTTATGCTTTGTTGATCTTCTTGGCACCGGTCAAGTTGCCAATGGTTCGCCTGTAGCTCCTTCTGATTGGTTGAACAGATGCTACGTAAGATTCCTAGGCGGTCAATAGCTATTCAGACTGAATCGCATGTCAGTGAGACACTAACTGTGTCTCCCCGATGCGATTAAACTCCATAGGACGGTCGACATAGCCTCGAACTGTCAGCGGGACCTCATATTGAGCTGCAAGAGTTATATCGATATCCCAAAATTGTCGCTGAGACCATCGCTATCGGTCGGAGGTCATAGCGAGCCCCTGAGAGTTATACCGCTGTGTCATTTCATCGCCCAAACATCCGCATTCGGAAAGAGTTCTCACCAAAGTCTGCAGCAGACCCATCGCTATTGGTAAGACAACGTCAGTCGGGAAGACCTCATACCAAAGGCATGAACCTTCGGCGAGACACCATCAGGTTGGTAGGACATCTCCCCAAGTCCATTTCATTTCTTTTAGGAAAGACCACCTTCGGTCGGTGAGATGTTACACCAACCGAGCCTTTTGTCAGTGAATGGAACTTCCTTTGGCGAGACCTTGCCCTGTCGACCAGACGTTATACCGATGTCATTCTTTCTCCCCGATGACATCCTTGTGAACAACTGTCAAGGAGACTTTCATCTGTCGGGAGGGCATCATGGAGGGATCCATTAGTCACACCGAAGGTTTAAAACCATCAGCGAGACCATCGCTTGTCGGTAAGACATCACACCAAACCCCTCCATTCCTCCCGAGCTTGAACCTTCTTTCGGTGAGACTCCCACTGGTTGGCAAGACATCACAGCGAAAACACCAGCTTTTGGTGAGACACTATGCCGAACCCTCCATCTTTCACCGACGCTAACTTCCTTCGGCAAGACACCATCGGGTCGGCAAGACCTTTCCCCGAGGCCATCTCATTTTTCCGAAGTCTTCCTTCTTTTTCCAGGACTTCTCCCCGATGCTGGCCATTTTAGCGAGACCACTACGGGTCGGCAAGACCTTTCCCTGAGCTCAAACACTATACTAAAGGCATAATCCCTTCGGTGAGACTCCACTTGGTCACCGGGACCTCATAGCGAACACAACCTACTCTCCCCGACGCTGGACTGGTGAACAATTGTCGGCGAGACATCCCAAGCGGAGAGAGATATAAAAATTTACAGTGACCGAGATGTCTTGGCGACCTAAGGAAAAAGTTAATCCATCTGGCCCCTTATGAATACTTGAAAAAAAGACTCCTGCCTGATTGAGCCCGTAGGTGAAAATCGGGTAACATGTACATAGACGAAGTCTATGTGCATACACATATATGTGCCTACTAATGTTAAAGTTTATGCATACACTATGAAATAATCATTATTCAGATTTGCAATCTAAAAACAATATTCCATATGATGTTTCTTTGTCAAAAAAAAAGAAACAAAACAAATTAGTTCTAACAGTTTCATACATACTGTTATTTCATTATTCAACTGTGATATTCTAACATAGAAGAACATTCATTGTTTGAACATAATAAGAACTATTTCCTTCTAAACAATCTTTTAAACTAGCTATTTACATATGAACATTCATTTTTTGAACAAAATAAGAATGGTTTCCTTAAACAATCTTTTAAACAAGTTGTTTCCATATGAACATTCATTGTTTGAATAAAATAAGAACTGTTTCCTTCTAAACAATCTTTTAAACAAGCTATTTCCATATTAACATTCATTGTGCAAAGATAATTTTCAACAAAACAGAGTCTTTTGCAAGTATAACCACCATTTACGTCGACATATTTATGTTCCAGACTAAATAATTACATTTAAGGGTAAAATAATGTCATTTACTTTGTTTGTTATGAAAATAAACAATCAAATAGCCCCGTTTCATACATAAGGACAAAATGTCTATTATTCAAATGCTAAACACTTTCCTTTCTGGAAATTTCAAAGGAAATATAATAGTATAAAGAAATCTATGATCGACATGCTTGTCGATGTTATACTTTAGAAACTACTTCAATCAAGAAGGCTTAGAAACTCAATTTTCAACAATAATCGTGCCTTTTTAGGATGCAAAGAAATAAACTATGATGGCTCTAGATTTGACCCATTTCAGGGATTAGGTGGTTCCTTTCATAGATTCAAATCCTTCAAATAAAATTTCCCTTATGGGAATCCTAGCTTATCCCATAACACATGCAATAATATATATATGTCATGTAGACTCAAATCTGTATGTTATTCAAGTAAAAATACTCCTATCGATCATGAGGATTGATTCCCTTACAAGGATACAATGAGCCAAACTTATACATTTCATTGGTTCATTAGGATGAGGGAAATCCTCTTCATGCAAACATGATTTCCACATTTCTCAGTAATGAATGCTTTCCCCTTTCCATTATCAGCCTAGCCGATAATGGAAGGTGATATGTTGAAAGATGAAAACACATTCAAAACAAATGAAGCAATATAGAGGTTTATATCCTCTGATAGGTTTGATATGCGAACCTATACAATATTCCAACACCAATGGATACACATTTCAATTGAAATACGTTATTTCAATAGCCACGATGTGGCTTACATTGGCATGCAAACTATCACACAATCGCTTCTATAGGGGTTTGATGCCTCAGTCTAGCACATAAGGCTAGCCGTTTAGGCTCCATTGAAAATGCTTAAACAAGCAGACCATAGCCTTGCGATCTCTAGAGGGTGGTCGCTACATTACACTGTCAGATTTAGTTGAGACACACACACACAAACAACACATATACAAGATGTTGTGCTATTGGTTTCAACAAATGCAATGATAATCATTGACTTATCATGAAAATAAAGATAATGAAATCGATATTGATTCAAAGAAACCCGAGTTACCTCTTGGTCGAGATTTTCGATTAGACTTTCCTCAGATTTTTCCACCCCTGTGTACTCTTCTCTGCTTTTTTTTGTTGTAGTTGATTTCTTTCCCCCAAGAATCACTTCTTTATTTTTTCCATTACAATTCATTTTAAAATGGTAACCACACTTTTGCATGCAGCTTGGTGTTTTCATTATGGCTTTCCTGCCATAGCCATCCCCGGCCTCTGATTTCAAACATTGTCTTAAATATTTTGTAGGCCATGTCCATCATGAGCTTGCCTTGTAATATTCATTGATTTTCCACTATTTGATTCTTTACATATCGATTATCAACTTAATTTCAATTCAAATTTGATTATGAATACTTATGTATATGTACATATATATAAGTATTATATATATATATGTATGTATCTCTATGAATTTAAATGATTTCATTCACATCTTATCACGCATTCGAATAATTTATATATATCTATATATGTATTTATATATATATATATATATATAATATGTGTGTTTGATTTACATACTCATATATATGTATATGTTTTTAATAAAAACATTCATATACAAGTTGCTTGTTTGGAGTGACTCAAAGGTTCCATACACTATCATTTTAAGTAAGGAACTTGAGTTTTCATTTCAAACATCTATATATATATGTGGATTTATAGATTTCTACACTAAAGAAAATAAATTTCTATACAATGCTCACTTTCATTTCCTTCAAAATCACAAAGTTTGAATAGACAATTTAATATGCAAACCATTTATTTTCAAACACTGAAATAGTTCAAGTCAGGAAATTATGTTATCTTATATGTGCAAATCAGTCAAATGCAATTCATCATTCCATTTGTGGTGTGTGCACCCAGATTCCAATTGGCTTACTATTCAATCCAACTAAACAATCCTACTTCAACCATGTTCTTGTCCTTCAACCTGTCACCTTGCAATTGCACACACTTGCACTTGCAAATTGATCAGTAATGTTCAATTCTTGATGACATATAAAATAGTTTTTAAATATTCACAAAGTCAACTCCTTATATTGAACATTCAAATATTCCAAAATCTTCATTTAATATTTAATTGAATTTCATCAATAATTTAATTTTTTGTATTTAAATCAATATGCAATAAAATTGGGTTATGACAACTCAGTTACCAAAGGATTCTTCGCATAAATGGGTGGTTCTACTAGTTGGTCTAAAATAACATATCCCTTTATAGCCTTCCACTCCACATATTCTATTCCAAACTCTATTAGGATCATTACCCACTTTTCCATTCACCCAGTGAGAGTTGCTTTAGACAAAAAAAAAGTGGGTCGATCTTAGCAATAAGCTTGATTTTGTGTGAGAGCATGTAATGTTTGAATTTTTGTGAAGCAAAGACCACTACCAAGCATGCCTTCTCAATGGATAAGTAATTCATTTCATTTCCTACCAAGGTCTTTTTGATATAATAGATGGTTCTTTCTTTTCCCATTCCATTGTGTTGGGCTAGAAGAGCACCTAGTGCTGCTGATGTAGCTGAGATGTATAGGATCAATGGATTGTTTGGTATTGGTGGCATGAGAACTAGAGGTGATATAGGAAGTCCTTGATTTTATGAAAGGATTTATCACATTTCTTATCCCATTTATATGTTATTCATTTATGAAGTAAGTGAGAGAAAGGATGGATCTTATTTGATAATTACGCAATGAATCTCCTAATGGATTGTAACCTTCCTTGTAGCCCTCACATTTGTTTTAATGTTTGCGGTGGCTCCATGTCTAGAATTGCTTTCACCTTTGTTGGATCTATCTCTATCCCTCTTAGTGGCACTATGTATCCAAGAAGTTTTCCTGATGTTACCCCAAAGACACACTTTTTCGGGTTCAATCATACCTTATACTCTTCGAGCCTATCAAAGATTGGTTCCAATACCTCTATGTGCTCTTTCCTTGTCTTTGATTTTTCCAAAATATTGTCCACATCATATTTGACTATTTTATGGATCATATCATGAAAGATTAGGGTCCTCGCCCTTTGATAGGTCGCTCAAACATTCTTCAGCCCAAACAATATCATGCTCCAAAAAATGTTCCCCAGGGACAAGTGAATGTAGTTTTATGTTGGTCCTCCTTTGCGATCATGATTTGGTTATAGCTTGAAAATCCATCCATGAGTGATAAAATTTCATGTCCCACTATTAAATCGACAATGATGTCAATGTTAAGAAGAGGGAAATCATCTTTCACACATGCTTTGTTCAAGTCCCTAAAGTCTGTGCATATTATGATGCCCCCAGTGGGCTTGGAGATTAGTACCAGGTTGGAAACCCACTTTGGATGGTCGATTGGTCGGATAAATCTGACATAAAGGAGCTTCTATAGTTCTAGTTTAACTAGTAGTGCTATCTGAGGGTGTATCTTTCTCAATTTATGTTTCACTGATTTTGCTTCTGGATAGACTGCTAAGTGATGTACAACCACTTCAGGATTGAGTCCCAAAATTTCTATGTAGAACCATGCAATTTTTTTCCTTCTCTCTTTTAGGAATGCTACTAAGTGTTTTTTATTCATCTAATAATGATTTAGCATAAAAGGTTATCTTAGGTGCCTCCTATGTTCCCATATTCACTGGGGTTGCCTTCTCTACTAGTACTACTAATTCTTTTGGATGTATTGCACTAAAGGGGATATTAAATCCCTCATCCTTTGGTGCCTCAGAGAGGTTTTCACCTTCAAATGCATTCTTTCTTTTTACTATTTTGTGATCTGAAAGTGCCACAATTTGGTCTTCAGTTAAAGATCTACATGTTATTCTCATGTTATCAATTTTTCAATTGAGGGATTTAATCATCTCCCCATAGTACGCCTATGTGTCTAGCTCTATGTCAAATCTTGCCTTATGATCCCCACATGGTAAATTATAGTGGAGTCCCATAAATTTTGAGATCACTTCATCATTTTTGAATATATCTACAATTATGGTCCTCATTGGTCCTAGTCAATGAGTTGGGGGTATACTATGTTTAATTCAGTGGCTTGGCCGTTTGGGGTAAAAGGTGTCATGGTGACCATAAAGATAGAGGTATCCTCAAATAGGTCAACAACGTCAAGAGGAAAGTCATCTAGGGTAGTGTCACATGATGTTGGTAACCCAGAGGAAGCCTCAACCTATTTATTAGAAGTACCCTTTCCAATAAGGGTCACCTTGCTAGTAGTATATCCTAATCCAAGATCCTTTGGATGTCTCTCAGGAACGATGGGTTCTAACAAACTATTGTCATTTTGTCTCAATTTTTCATTCTTGTTGTATCCCCATCCCATCATTAGTTGTAAACCTTTATTGTCATCTTCCATGGGAAGAATGGGCATGTGTAGGTTGTACTAATACAACAATTTAGATATATCTTCTTCATTGACATCCTATTTGTTCAAGTCCCCCCACTTGGTGAAGGTAGTAGATACTACCTTTAATGTTTCAACCACTTTTTTGATAGGTTGGGGTTTTCCATGAGATTTAGGGGAAAGAGGTAACTCTCCCAACACAAAAGTTTCCTTCTTTTTAGATTATAATCTCCACAACCATTATCCTTGATTACTGCCTTGATGTCGGGTATATTCTACACAATGGGTGTTTTGAATTATGAGGTAGATGCAAGGGAAGAGGGTTCAACAAAGGAGGAAGGGGATGTAGGGCCTTCATCATTCTTAGGGATTTGGGGGATCTTATAGAAATTATCCTCAAGGTTCTTGTAGGAGTAAAGGGCTCAGGATCACCATGGATGGTAACTTCTTTATTCTCAAAGGGAAACTTGGCACATTGGTGATACGTGGAAGCTAAAACTTGCATGGCATGAATCCATGGTCAACCAATCAAGATGTAGGGAAGGCCAAGATTTAGCACTTGGCATGTGGTTTTAGCAATGATGGGTCCCACTTGGATAGGTAGCTTGATGATGCCTTGAGGCACCCATTCTTTATCATCGTATGCTCTTATGGTTACCCCATTTATCTTTTCAATAACATCCTTAAAGTAACCCAAGTTTTTGAACAAATGAAGGGTGCAAATGTTTAGACTAGCACCTCCATCTACTAGGACTCTTTTAACCTTATTCTTATGGAAAAGGACCTCGAGGTGTAAAGCGCGATTGTGTGATGCCTATGTTGGGAGGTCTTTTTCTTAGAAGGTAAGAAGATGGGGTGTGGTGATATGCCTTATCATAGCTTGAAACTTCTCTATATCAATATTCCCAAGGATGGAGGAAGTTGATAAATCCTTTTCTAGTATTTCCCTATGTTCAGGGGATAGTTTCAATAATTCTAGGATGGAGATCTGAATAGGGGTCTTCTTTATGTGATTGAGGAGACTGTAGTTACTAGGGCTTAACGTCGGTAGTGTAGGTTGTTCCCTAGGTTGAGATGATGCTCCTTGGATTCTAACCTTTTCATGCCATGTGGTGACTCCACACTCTGCACTAGTTCCTTTGACGGTGACATCTATTACGACATTGTCACAAGAGGCGACCACATTGGAATATACATGCCCTACATTAGTGTAGTTTTTCCCCTTGCCATTTCCATTCCATTTGTTGTGATCTAAAATTGGGTTCTTGTATATCTTGAGGTCTTGGTTACCTACTAGCACATTGATAGTTACGCCCCCATTTTTGATGAGATCTTGGATTATGTTCTTTAGCTTCATACAACTAGATGTTTTATGTCCTTTGATCTTGTGAAATTCACAAAGATCCTTTTCGTTATACCAAGGTGGTTTAACTTGAGGTTCCTGATAATTTTGGAGTTGGGGAGGGTAATCAGGTTTGAGTATACCAATTTCTACATGATAGATTCAAAGGTTCCCCCAAGGTGTGTATTTGTGTTTTGGGTAGTTATTCCTATTGAGGGGTCCTCTTTGTTGGGTGTTGATATTATTGATTTGGTTATTTTGTGGTGGTGTGGTGATTTTTTGTACTTTGGTTGGTTGTTTGGTGTTTTTTCTAAGGGTACTTATGACCAATTTAGCATCAATGATGTCATCATTTGTTACATTCTTGTTTTTAGCCCACACGCGGGGCTTGTCATTAGAACTAGTTGATGGGTGGTTGTCTCTATATGCTTGTGTGGTTCCCTATGAGATTAGGGCTCTCTCAATGTTGAGGGCCCTAGGGATAAGTTTGTCATAAGTGGTGACATATTTCATCTTTAATTGGAAGGATAAATTTGTGTCAACATTTGCTATGATGATCCCCACTTGTTGTTCCTTAGGAATAGGCCAATTGCTTTTACTATCTCTTTTCCTCCACTATTATAGGAAATTAGTGAAGGATTATCCTTTGTTTGGCTTGAGAGTGTAAAAATATTCTAAGCTTACATCCATGTCTAAATTGAAGGAGAAATGGTCGATGAACCTATCGATTATTTCTTGGAAGGTTTTGATACCTAGAGGCAACTATGAGAACTAATCAATTGTTGGGCCCGCCAAACTACGTGGAAAGAGGTGCATCAAGTAGGAATGATTGTAGGAAACCTCCATACACATGACGTGGAATTATTTGATGTGATCCACATGATTTCCCTTTCTTTTGTATTTATCAAAATTAGGGACCTCAAAACTGGGTGGGAAAGGTACCATTGCAATGTTCCTATCGAATGGGTATGGACACAAGTTTTTTTGTGTATGTGGCTTCTTTTTTTTTCCCATTTGAATGTCTTGGATATATTGTGTGAGTGCCTTGAGCTGTGATGACACATTGTCTTGTGGATTTGGGGGAGGAGTATATGTTGTGTACTGTGGAATGGTGGATGAGTTTTGTTGATGGGTGTTTTTGCACACTTTCTCAACACAGGCAGTATGTAGATGCACTACCTCTCTTGAAAGGATATTTCCAATATAAAGTTGCTAAAAATCACCCCAAGGTCTCTCGGGTGTCAGGTCATGACTTGCATGAAATTCCTTAGTTGATGTTTGATGTGATTTTGCTTGTAATCACAGGGAAAACTTATGAAGCTAGATTGAATGAAGTGGATCTTGTAAATAGAAGTTTCTAGGATGGAAGTTGATGTGCACTTTGCTACAGGTTAGAATAGTAGTTTGAAACCTCAATGTTTTCCTTAAGTTTTAGCTTTACAATGTACAATGAACCTTAGCATAGGCTATTTCTAAAAAAAAGGAAAAAGGGCAGGGAAGAGGAGAGGTTCCTGGATCTGCAACTAACCATGAACAATGATCATGGAGGTTTCTACTGTGGACAACTTACTTAAAACAAAATGTCACTTAACCAAAAATTTCACAGTATCATGAAATCTGTGCTATCTTCTAAGGACTGCAAATATTTTACCATTCATTCACCAGGTTGTTACTCATGTTCTAAAAATTTTAGGCCACAAACTTTGTTTTCTTTATTTACCCTCTTTGAAGTCCTCCTTATTGTCTTATAAGTCTTTTATCTTGAGTTCATCTCTTAAGGTCGCCACTTTCTCGGTTTTCGTAACCTTTGTCATGGGTTTCCTGAGTTATGTAACTCATGTCATGACTTTCCTTAAGTTTGTAACCTAGTCGTCGATCTATAAAGTTTCATAACTTCATGTGGTAGCAACTTAAGTCTTGTCATAGTCCATCCCTGGGCCATCTTCAAGCAAGTCATGGAGTCAGAGGTTATCATGACCTATCAACTCCAGATTTTGGTTACCAAGTTACCAATCTAAGCGACCTGACGACATGCCTCTTTTTTTGCTCATTTCGAGGCGTCGTAAAACCTGGAGATGTCAAATCATATAAAAAAGTGTGCATCTTTAAAGGAAATTTCCTTCTTTCACGAAAAGGAAGTTGAGTATTTCATAAATAAGGTACATGCAGATGTGATGGCAACTTAAATGTGAGGTGGTGGAGATTTGCACTTATATTTACATATTGTATTTCCTACCCATCTTTCTCATTATTTCAGCATGTTTTTCTCTCTGAAAGTTGAGAACTTATGCAGACTACCATAGGAAATTGCCTGTTGAATGTGAGGGACACAAACACCAAACCTCTAGACTTAAAGGAATTGTGGGAGCACTTAGAAAATGAAGGGGTTTCTGCATTGAATGAGAGGCTTGTAGTGAGCGGTTTAGTTAACGCTACTCGGATACTTGAAGCAGTAGATTGTTTCGAGCTTGTGGTTGCCTGCGCAAGGAGATACGTACCAGAAGTACAAGAAATTAGAGTAGTGGAAGGGTCATTGGTCATCAAGGTTGCTCCTGAAGTCGTATCTCTAGCTCTTGGCCTCCTAGTAGACCTACCATTCGAGAAGATGTCTGTCACAATTGTTGATGAATTTTTTAGAGAAAGAGAAGACTAGTGCAAGAATTCAATGGCTAAAACCTGGCTAAAGTTTGAGAGGAAAGGTAAGTCCCAATTACCTCCTAAGCTCAAAAAGACACATTTTAAGGATGAAATTTTTAATGCCATTACTCTATTGCATCGTGTTGTTGGTAATGTGGACTCTGAGAGTTTTGAAAATTTGATGTGTTTATTCATTTTGAAAATCTATGAGGAAGATGTTTTTATTGACTGGGGTAAAATTAAATGCTATCATTTGAAAGAGAAATTGCTAAATTATTAGAAGCGTGCCACTTTTCATATGTTCTCCTCTTTAATATATCTTGTGGCCAGCCAGAAAAATGTTTGGTTAGGGTTGGAAACGTAGGATGCACTGGTATCGGGCATGCCTATATATAAATTTGTTCCGCAACTCACCAAGTGGTTTGGAATGGAGAATTACTGCCGTGTCAATGATGTCTTCTTAATGGATACTTCCAGGAGGCTGGAAGGAAAATTAGAAGTGTGTTTCTCTCCAGACTCTATGTCCTTGATAACGAGATATGGAAGTTTTTACATTCAATTTGATAAGTTTTCTTATTTAAGAATTGGTGGATTTGAAGGTGCCCCATTGAAGTTTCCCAGATATCCGGATGACCTTATTGTGTTCTCAGATATTTGCAAACAAATGGCTGAAGTAAATGTTAAATATTTGAAAATGAGTAAGAAAGGATATCCATTTCTATTGGCCTTTTCCTCTTTCACATGCAAAAGTAATTAAGTTTCCAAACAGGCCTATGAGGCCTTGAAACAATTCAATTTTCCTAGTTGTTTTGAGAGAACCAGTTTTGATAGCAAGGGTTATATTAGATAGAACTGTTATGGTGGGAGCTCCTATGTGCATGTCCCACATATTGAAGATTATTGGGAAGATTGTGCTAATGAGTTTGAGGTTTTCAAAGGAGATAATATGAGGTTAACTCTTAAATAGATTCAAGACTTCGGGTTGCCTTTATGTATTCCCGAGAATGTATGTGAAGATTTAATGACCCTTTGTCCTGATTATGATGATTTTCTATCAAAAATTTCTATATGTGTTGATTGGAATAAAGAGGAGTGCTCTAACATTCATGATCGCTTGGCTTCAGTTATTGAAAAGACTCAGGATTGGTTGGATGGTAAATGCAAGTAGTGCACGGGTTCTACCCATGGTGCAAAATATTTAGGTGGAAAGGAGACAAGGTCATCAACCCAGACTTTGAATGTCACCCCTTTAATAGGAAGAATTGCAGGTAAATCGTTTGGATCAAATTCATAGTCAGAGGGAGACGGAGAAAAACCAGAGGAGGTGACTAAGCTAAAGTCCACCTATGAACATAATCCACCCTCCTCTTCCCCTAAGCAGAATGAAGATCAGGATCAACTTGCATCTGTAGATTTTGGGAATATCTTCCAAAATATTACTGATGATAGTGTTCTTCCTTCTTTGTCTAAAGATGCACCCATCCCATCTAAAAATCTAGTTAACACTCCGCACAAACAACAATTACTTATTTTCAGAAGTACGAGTGATAACACAACTGCAACGTCTCTAGGTTGGTTGAAGAAGGTGGTAGAAAAGAAAATAAAATCGATTCCTTCCGCTATGGTGGAAGTTGATACTGTGGCCAAACTTCTTTAGGGTTTTACTAAACCTAAGAAGGCTAGAAAAATGTCCAGAATAATAAATGATGAAGTCTAAGGACATCAATTTCTAGAGGTGGTAGACCCAATAGGAGAGAAAAATGAAAACGAGATCACTACAAATGATTATAAGATCACTCATGTTGATATGGGACCTGCTACCTTTGAAGGGGATGTCTACCATGCCGGTTTCTCTGTGGATTCTTTAATCAAACATTCCAAGGGTTTAAGGAAAGAAAACATTCAATTGCAATCTCAAGTACTCGCTCTTAGTCAATTTATTTCTTCCTTAATTGTTGCTCCTATGGTTGAAGAAATCATTAGCTTTCGTATTGAGAGCATTGATTCTAAAACTCTACAACAGGTTAAGAGGAGTATGAGCTATTCAAAAGGTGCCAATGAATGGATGGAGATGATTTCCCAGAATGCTTTGTTATACCTCGGTGAGATTATTCCTTTCTATTCAAAAGTTAGCTTAAAAAGGAAAGAGTTATTAGCAGAATTGCAACATATGAGAAAGGAACACAATACTCTTTTTGTATTGTCCAAAGAAGTTATAGATTTGGTTAATTTGGATCCAATTACATTAATTGGAGAGAAAATTGTGAGCGACCCCAAAGAAATTGATCCAAATTGGGCTGATTATTTGGAATGGTGGTTGGAAATATATGATAACCTCATCAAGGAGACTAATACTGCAATGGGGCAATACTTGGATGTACTAGTTGAAATAAGAGAGAATTGTCATAACCTGGATGTGGATATTATGGATGAGTTTGTAGAGAAAATTCTGGAATTCAATGAAAGTGCTGTGAAGTTCAAAGAAACATTTGAAGAGGAAATATTTGAAGCATCCACAGCTACTAGGGATTCCTTCTCTAAGCTAGACAGAATGGAAGTTTATTTGAAGTCCTACAAGACAACACAGGATGAAATGGATCAAATAGTAACTGATGCTGAGAAGAAATTAAACAAATGGAAGAACTAGTTATAGATAATCACTACTCCAAGTGGCAAGAATATTACTGCAGTCATTTCCAGGTACCAAGAATATACAGCAAGGAAGAGGGAAAAGGAAAAGTTGCTAGAAATCGAGAGGATAGTGGAAGTTGAAGATGAAGAGCGTGGAGCCATTGGAAATTGATGCTTATCTATTTTTAGCATCAATTTAGTTTAGCTCTTTTCTTTTTATTTATCTTTTAAAAAAAAGACTTTGTTTTATGTTATGTTTAAAATGGCTGTCTTCAAGAAATCGTTATTTGGGGGACTTATTTTTTGAGACTTTAAATATTGGGGGCAGGGAGATTCCTGGCTCTCTCTCTCTCTTTTTGGGAAAGCTTTGATTTTCTTAGAAGAAAGACAAAAAGTTTCTTTAAAATATTTTGTTTCGATATGGATATGTTATGGTGAATTATGCAGATATAATCTTTGAATTACAGTGCATAATTTTATTTTGTTTCTATGGATATGTCATCAGTGCATGTTTATATTGAAATGGCTATAGGTATGGAATATGTTGCTGTGAAATATTGATCTGTGAATGAGCATTTTATGGTATATTTGGGATGTTTTATAATTACTATTGCTGAGATTGATATTGTTTGAATACACCTTTCAAAGCTTTATGGTTAAAAGCATTACCTTATTTTCTTTTTGGTTAAAAGCATTAGATATTTAAATTCATTGCATATCTTATAAGGTAGTTGCCACCTTGTTTAAAAAGCAGAGAATCAAAATAAAATATCATTATATCTGATTCAAATGTTGTTTACATTTGTCATCCCTATGGGCGTTAATAGAGTTAGGTGAGAAAATTGTAAACCAACACATGTACATGCATGGACAAAGATAAAACTTTGAGGCAACTTTAAATTTAAGTCCAGACTAACTTTACACAACCATCTACTAGCAACAAACAACAAAAAATATGGACTAGGAAGGAATCTACACAATAGAAATCTTCACAACCACAGAACAACATTACCAAATCTATCAAAGCAAGCTATAACTAACTAAACCACAATGTAAATCTAACTAGATCAACTAACTATTAGAGATGAATCATGAAACATGCAAAGAAACTCAGAAATCCACCAAAGTCAATGTATTTCTATTAATTTTTTTGCAGCATGTCATTACAACAACTCAACTCTCTCTTGAAAATGAGAGGTGTTGATGGTGTTTTCTGCACAGTAACAACTCAGATAGAAAATAATATTCTATCTCTCTTGAAAGGTGAATTCTCAACAACAAGTGCTAAAATTACCCCAAGGTCTCTCGGGTGTCAGGTCATGACAATGCACAAAACAACTCAAATGATATGTGAAAATGCTGGTAATCACAATTGGACCTTACTACAAGCAAACTATACCTTTCCAATTTATCAAATTTTGCAATGTGATGATCTTAAATCCTAAATCTAACCAAACAATAAAGAAACAACACAAGATGAGGGTGAAAGAGATATAATGAAATCTAAACTATTTCTAAGATGAACAATGCAAATGATAAATACCTGGAACCGACCAATCTCAAATAACCAATTCCTGCTTAACCCACAATGCAATATCACAAGAAAGGTGCAATCTTCTAAGGCATACAGATTTTCAAATCATAGAAATTCATCCACAATCGAACTAAGCACAAATAGATGTATGGTCCAGGTTGGCTTCACCAGCCTACTACAATCAGATAGTTACTAGGAGTATAGACTAGAGATTCCTACGAACATTCCAAGCATGAAACCATGAACATTATTCACCAAACTAATCTAATTCTAAATTTAACATCAAATCTTATATCTTCAAGCAATTTCAAAGGATGAAACAACAAGAACCATGCAAGATAAACTAACACAAAAGAATTCACCAGAGAAACCACAATGCCTTCAATTGTATTAGGTCACCAAAATATAGCAACAATTCCACTGTTCTGTGTTACAACACTTGCTCGAAAGAATTAACTACTACCTCCACTATAGAATGCTCTAGATCTTTTCTCAATCTATCTTTTCTAATTCTCTATTATCTGTCTAACTCTTACAAATGAGGCAGGAATGCCAATTTAAAGACAACCCTCAAAACATGTCAGCCTAGCCAGACATTTACAAAAATAAATAGCCAAAACAAGTCGGCCTCAGGAAATTCAAAATAAGGCACACATTAAATGCTGATACATCATCAAGGTCGGCCAAAATACATTCCTCAATGCAACTCAGATCAATACATGCCCTATAATAATAGGGAAGCACAAATCACGAAGTGGCATGGTATTAACTGCCGCCTCCCTTATCCTTGTTCTGGTCCAACGATTCATGAACTTTCAAAAATGCCTTATCCAACTCAGCAACAAGTGGAAAGGGTAGGATTTTGAGCTGACATTCAATTGATTCAATCTCTTCCCTTGACCGCTTAACCGTCGTATCCCAATCACCCTTGTATGCCAGGTACTTATCCATCATAGCCAGATAAGTAGCCGCATCATCCAATTGGTGCCCTGTCACAGAATTTTCAATATAAGAGGCATAGACATCATGCCACCATTCCCTCAATTGTTCCAAACTCAAGTACCTAGGGGTGATCTTCCTCCTGCCAGTCATTATCTCAAAAAAGGCGATGCATCCATCATAAACATTAGTTAAATTACCATCAATATGCTTCCTTTGTTTGTAGATCTTCTTGATGATCTTCTGCCGGATTTGCAGGGCTTCAAACCACTCCCAAGGCTCATTAGCCCTAGATGAAGAAAGAATTCCATCAACAACCAGCTGATCCTTATTATATTCCATGATTGTTTTGGTTTTCTGCAATGAGAGATCAGTGTCCTCCTTGTCCTGAGATAAAACATAATCTAACCAATCCTTAGCCCTCATTGCATCCTTTCCAGTTGAAAGGATTTCCTTTATTGCTTCATCTCCCTTAACCTATACTTCCTAAAACCAAGTTATTGTAGCCAGAGTAGAAGCTTTCATCTTTTCTATCTCAGAAATGGTCTCCTTCGGCAAGAAACCAATAGGAACAGAAGAGGATGAGTGAAAAGATTGTAAGGGCTTCATCAAATCTTCTAGACATTTCCTAAGCCTTTCATTCTCTTTCTTTAGTTCATGTTTAGACTGTGTCTTCTTCCTCAATCTCCCAATGATCATTGCACTGGACCCTTCATATTCTTCAATATCTTTCTCCATAGAGGTGGGCCCAAGATTCATGGTCTGTATATCATAATCCTCCCCAGTGATCTCATCTTTACTTTTACCTGCAGCAGGGGTGGCAATGTGAATAACCCTGTTACTAGCTTCATCCCTTTTGATCCTGGAAACCACCTTGGCTACCTTCTTTCTTTTACCCTTTCCAATATTGGCCAACATCTCATCCCAGTTGAGAGGAGTGTCCTCCACAATGACCCGTTTCCTTCTGATCTCCTTGTCTAGCCAATCCGGAACAGCAGGATCCACCCGGGTTTCGTCTTTCTTGACCTCTTCATTCTGATCTACCATCTCATTCTTTTCCTTATCAGGAGATTGATCACCTTTGTTTCCCAATTTTGGCTCCTCTTCATGTAGGGGTGATAGAGTCTTAACAGGAACATTCTCCTTCTCAGGAGATCTATTATCTTTACTACTTTCCGGGGAATCCTCATATTGTACCAATGGAGAATGATGCATTTCCACATCTCCTACCTCAAACTCAACAGTTGCACTATGAAGTTCCCTATCCTTAAATGGTTCCACTTCCTCACTAGTCTCATGCTCTTCATGAATCATCTTCTCAGGTATACCCAATGAAGGAGAGGTATCTTTCTGTTGTTCCACAGTGGAAGCCATTGGAAGGGGATCTGCCTTTTGCATAGTCTCCTTGGGAGATGGAGTCCTTGACCTTCTTGAATAAACCTGGGTTTTCTCTCCCGAGCTCTTCACATTAACCATAGGAGGGTCTGCTTTATCCTTAGAAATTTCTTGATCCTTCTTCTTAGAGGCCCTGGTTGTCCTTGTCCTTTTTGGCTCTGGAGGAGTGTCTTCCTTCTCTGCTTTCTCAAGTTCCTCCTCTTCAGTAGACTTACCTATTTTCAAAGTACAACTCCTCTTCTTTCCCCTGGGTTTTCTTTTCCTTTTAGGTTCACCCTCCTTAGGGCCTCTGATTTTAATCTTAAAAGGTGAGCCTACCTCGGTTCTGCCTACAAAATCATCCTCACCTGATTCCTCTAAGGTAGAGTGAGCATTCAGATTTCCCATCAAATTGAAAGTACAAGGTACCTTCTCACTCTCCAATTCCCATACTTTATGTTTTGGCCATGACTTGGTGGATTTCACAATAGGACCCATCAGCTCGTCCAACTCAGTTATCTTCCCTTCCAACCAGTTTATCTCTCCAATGGGTTTGTCCTTGACTGATTCGTATAAATGATCCTGGACTAAATTTCTATCATCCTCCAACTGATCAGGAATCAACTTGACATTGTACATCCTGATTACATCAACTGGAAGCCTAGAATACCTTTTCTTTCTCACCTCAAATTCATCCTTGTTATTCGCCCAGTAGTCCTCTAGATCATCTTTGTGGTGATATTCTTTAGTAGCCTTCTTCTGTGCTTCACCAGTGATGTCAAAGCTTGCCCTTTTAGAATGGAAGGAGAAGCCAAAAGTACTTAACTCTTCCCCTGATGCATGGGCCGAGTTAATTGAAGGGCAGACTTCACCTGTACCAATTTTCAAGGGAAAATCTCCACCAAACCCTGTCTTATGCTTCACATTTTTAACAATAGCATCAAAATCACATATCTACCGGGTAACTTCCAAGAGTATGATGTGGTCGGTGGGATATCTTGGCAATTTCTATGGAGCAGTTGGGAATCCATCAATTCTGATATAGGAGAAGGTGGGGAATTGTATAAACCAGGCTCCATATCTTTTAATTAGTTCCTTGGCTCCATCAGAAATTCTCACATCCTCTGCATTCTGAAGCAACCTAGTAACATGCATAGTGAATGCGTCATTCGCTCTTCTATAATTCAGATTCCCTAGGTGCAAGTCAGGGTACACCTCATAGATGACATCTTGCCCAAAGGTTCCTCTTGGACTCAATCCCCTGTATGGATAAAATCTGGCAAGTATATATACCACATAAGATGTCATGGTGAATTTCTTTGTCTCCAGCACATCTCTCATCTGCCTGTCAATCATTGCATTGATGATCCCTTCCTAGTGGTAATTGATACCCTGCTCAATCTTGTTAATGACATGTACTGTCCAATTCTCCAATGTCCCAACACTCTTCAAGCCTGCCACCGTGCTCAACAGTGTGATTGCATCATCTATATCTTGTCGAAACTTGACCCTGTGTAGCTGTTTAGGCAGCTTAGAGAAATGAGATTTTGGCTTATCCAGCCAGGAATTGATCATCTGCTGGGCTTTGGTAGGTTCATCCTCATAATAAGTCCTAGCCAAGTCCATGTCCAAGGCACACACTCATGGTAAGTCTGACATATCAAATGCTTGGGCAATGGAGACTAGATGAAAGTTTTCCAATATTCTCCCATCAGTGCCAACGATCCTCTGCGTATGAAAGTCATAGTGCAGGGAATACTCCAATATTAATTCATAGCATTGAACTGCAGGTGGAAATCATGCCACATGAGCCAATCCGGATTTCACCATTCCCTTGGTCAGAACTGATAAATCCCTCTGAGCTATCCTTTCTTTGAACTCTTCATATTTCCAAGCTCTGACATTGGTATTAGGGACCTCTGACCAAACTAAAACCAACTTACTATCTGGAAACTGGTTCTTCATATCCATCTTTATCCTTCCCGCATCTGTAACTGAGGATCCTTCTATATCTCCTTTGGACTTTCCTGCTGCTACCTTGCTCGATTCAGCCTGCATTCATAAAAGAGCCTCATGAAAATCCAATTATCATCCATATTTCAATAAAAAGGTTAGCCTCGAAACCACATGAAATCAATAAGATAAATCATTAAACACCAAACTTGAAAATCTGGGAAAATGGGGTAATCCGGGAAAATCTAGTCAAGGCGAAATTTCAGAGAAATCCGACCCAGACGGACTCCCATAGTCAAGATATCATTTCATCAAATAACTCATCAATACAGACAAAAAGATGCATGATTATCATAAGATTCATCCATTAAGCAACAAGAAATCATCATCCCATGTTTGGTTCATTACTTCAATCTCAAAAATCAAAATCAAGTGGAACCAGGCAGAAAACCGAAAGAATCCGGGTAGGCCGAATTTCCGCGGGCAATTCAAAATTCCGGGAATTCATCACACTCCGAGGAAATGGAAAAATCTGGGAGAATCCGAGTGCACGAAAACTCTGCGGACACCTCGGAAACCCGACGACCGTTCTGAATGCGCAAGAAACACGAAGCGATTAAATGGGCCTCCAGCTCCGAATCTACTAGGCACAAACTTAATCCAATAAGCCAAATTTCAACTTCACATCAACTTAGGTTCTCTATGGCTTCAAATGGTCAATAATGGTAGCGACATAAAGATGCCCTAAACCCGACTGGTAAATCCTCCACCATGAACGCTAAAGAAAACTCGAGATTCATGAAAAATAACTCCTAAGCACTCAAATCTCAAGTGCCCCAGGGTTTCAAACAACCTCAGACCTGAACCAGATGAAAAGATCAATGTGTCATGACCAGGCCTCCAAAAATGCGAAACCCAGGCGTACCATAATAGAACCCTAACCTCACATACCTACCTCAATCACGCACCCACAAGGTAGGACGCGAAAGGGATACCAAGGCATGCGGGGAACCTCACTGAAACCAGGCCAAGAACGACTAGGGCACACAAACCAAACAACCAACAGCCGCAAGCAAAAGGATCATGCCTACACCTAATAAATATGCAATTAATCCAAAAGGAGAACAAGGGCCGACTCCAACATGACTCAACCTCCAACCAATAGCTCAATCATGAAGCACAAATCAAAAGGAGAGGCTACTGAAAACATACCATGGGTGAATTTGACGAAACTCAAGCGACGAAAAAAATCCAAGGTGCCCTAGCGATCACGAACCAACAAGAATGCTTGAAGAATCCACACAAAGCAAGGCAGATCAAACAATCAAAGCTCAAAATCCAAATGAATCAAACGATAGAGAAAATAATCGATGAATAATGGAACCGGGATAGGCGGAAAAGGCTTTAAATTCATTCACACTCATGCCAGGGGAGACATACTTCAAGCATTAATGGCTAACAAGATGTATTGAGAAAATCTGGGAACCCGAGGTTGAAGCAGAATTCGAAAAATCCACGTGACACGGAAAATCCCAAGTTCGACCAGAAACCCAGACCCTGGTGAATCTGACCTAGATGGACGCCAGACCAGGACTTGGGAAAATCCCGGAACCAGGTCAAAACCCAGACCCCATTAAAAAACACAAGTTTCATAGATTCAACCTTCAGGGTAAGACCAAGGTAAGCAAGACCAACATTTCGAGACCTCGAAAGGAAAAATCCAATAAAAATCAAAGGTCAAAGAGACATCCAAAATCAGAAATCAGAGGGTCCCTACTCCAAGTGGGGCGTGTGTGAAAAATTGCACAAGAAATGGCGACTCTGCTGGGGAAATGCCCCAAAGCATTTCGATGAAAAACTGGAATCAAGAACCAAGAACTTATGGTTTCAACTCATCCATCTAGTCACTACCTACAGTTAAACCATAGAACCCACAAGTCATCAAAACTTTCCTTACATTAGGGTCGAATTGTGTGCACATGCATTCATTACCCCCCCTTAGTTGCAAAAGAAACCAAACTTGGTTTGAACAGGCTACATAAAGATTCATACTCTAAAAGCAACCTGGATAGAGCCTCGCTGCTAGTCAGGTGTCCATAGCCCCGATGAGGTTATCGATGTGATTCTCCTGAACATAGCTCTATTGCCAGCCAGGCGTCCATAGCCCCGGTAGAGATATTCAGATTCCCCTGATGAGTTGAATTCAGTCTTTTGATTTTCAATATTGTCTCTTTCCTTTTCTGATATTACTTGTCTTGTCACTTCTTTCTCTTTTTTTTTTATACTTCAACTTGTGAACAGTGAAGTTCATACTTAGGGATGAGAACCACAGTGGCACTAGAGCAGAAAAAAGATTTTTCACCTATGCAAACTTCATAAGGACCTTCTGCAACCTCAGGCATCTTTAATATTCAAAATGTGAGACCCCAATGTATTCCTATTCAATCTGACTAAAGGAATCTTCATCTTAAACACAAGGATATGTGACATTGGGTAGAGAATTCATACCATGATGTTCTGGAAAGATGATTTAAGTTTGAAAAGGAAATACTAAGAGCACCACACCTACTTTGTCACCATTGTCATACAAATGCAACAGGGGATCCCAGAAGGAGTAAGAACCAAGAGCAAGAGCAACACAAACCAAAGTAAAACAAGCCAAAGCAAACCTACTCTAACTAAAACAAAGCGAGAAAAAAAAACCGAAAAGAAACCTACTCTAACCAAAGCAAAAATAGGAAACGAAAGGCAATCTATTCTAACAAAGCAGACCGCAGAAAGGAAAACCAAACCTAACCAAAACAAGACAACAGAAAGAAACCTAAACTAGCTATATACAAAGTAGAGAGCTGAAAACAACTCAGGATTGGAAATAATGTTTCAAATACTACCCATTAACAGACAGCGAAATATCTTCCCCCGTGAGAGTCTTCAGATGGAAGGCATTATCTCCAAGTATTTCAGCAATCTGATATGGACCGAGCCACAATTTATCAAATTTCCCATGGTCCCCTTTTCGATCATGAGGTTTATCCAAGTACAATACAAGGTCATAAATCCTAAAGGCTTTGACCTTAGCCCTTCTTTCAAACCACCTCTTAACTACCCCCTGATGTTTGGAAAAGTTCTCAAGGGCATCGTCTCTTTTCTCCTCAAGGTTCAATAGCTCCGTCAACCTAGCCTCCCTTCTATCTCCCTCATCATAAAACTCATTAATAAATTGCAAGGTTGGGATCTTGAGTTGAATAGGGAATACTGGCTCCAGACCATATACTAAGTGATAGGGAGATGTTTCGATGGATGACTTAAGCCTTGTACGATCTGCCCAAAGGGAAAACTGAAGCTGGGTGTGCCAGTCTTTTGGGTTCCTTTCCAGCAACTTACGGATAACAGTCAATAAGTTCTTATTGGAGGATTCTGCCAGACCGTTACCCTGGGGGTAATAATTAGATGCAAACTTTATAATAATGCCATGATCAAAAGCCCAATTTCAAAATTTTAAAGATGCGAAAGCAGGACCATTATCACAGACAATAGAAATAGGACATCCAAATCAGTTAATAATAGCAGATTCTAAAAAATGAATCACTACCTCAGATGTACATTGCCTACAAGCGAAAGCCTCAGTCCATCTTCTGAAATAATCAGTAATGGTTAGAATATACCTGTGTCCCGCAGAAGATGGTGGGTTGATAGGACCTATAAAGTCCATACCCCACTGAGCAAAAGACCTTACCTCAGTAACCGGTTGAAGTGGGAGTGCTGCATACCTTTCCTTCGTTGCTACAATCTGGCAAGTGTGACAGGTCCTGACATGATGGTGAATGTCTTTGAACAACGTGGGCCAATAATACCCAGCCTTCAAGATCTGATTTGCTGTGGCAATAGCAGAACCATGGCCAGTGCCATACTTTTCATGAAATTTTTTCATCACCCTTTCAGCTTCTTATTTCCCAAGACACCTCAAATAAATGCCTTCATGATTTTTCTTGTACAGAACAACTCCCTTTAGCATGAAACTATCACTCTTCATCCATAGAGCTCTCCTCTGAACAACATTAAGATGGCCTGGGGATCACTGGTTCAACAAGTAATAAACTATGTCATCATACCAGCCACCTGGGGAAACCTCCTCAAGATTATAATTCTAAACAGTTAGTTCAGGCCCCATTTCAGCCATAGTCTAAGTAAGTCCCTGCCCTCTTACCAACTTCATGGGTTGGATCTCAATGTCATATTCTTGTAGCATTGTCACCCACTTAGCTCTACGCTCACCCAACTCATTCTGCATCAACAGTAACTTAACTGCAGGATCTGAGACAATCGCATAAACCTTATTCCTGAGGATATAATGTCTGAATTTCTTCACTGCTCTGACCAGGGCATATGCCTACTTTTCTACACTCAGATATTTCAACTCAGCATCTTTTAATGGTGCACTCATAAAAGCAATAGAATGCTCATTTCCCTCATTAGACTTCTGAGTCAACATTCTTGCACATGAATGGTCCGAGGCAAATGAATAGATGTAAAAGGGCTTACTGTAATCGGGACTTACTAATACTGAAGCATCAACAATGGCTCTTTTGATTTATGCAAATGCTTTCTTTGCTTCTGTAGTCCATTCAACTTTAGCATCTTGCTTCAACATTGCATTCAATGGTTTAACAATTTCAGCAAATCCAGTAATGAATTTCCTGACGAAGTTAATCTTGCCAAAGAAAGACTTCATCTCTTTTTTGCTAGTAGGTGGCTGAATCTTCAGTATGGCCTCCACTCTTTCTGGATCAATAGCAATTCCTTTTTCAGATATGACATGTCCCAACAATTTCCCTTCTGTCACTCCAAAAATGCACTTTTTAGGATTCAGAGATATGCCGAATTCCCTGCACCTTTGAAACACTTTGCGTAAGTCAGAGATGTGGTCACCTCTATTTTTGGAGAAGACAGTTAGATCGTCCATATAAATAATAATGCACTTGCCTATGATATCTTTAAAGGCAATATCCATGGCCCTTTGAAATGTAGCCCCTGCATTAATGAGACCAAAAGGAATCCTCCTGTAAGCAAAGGTACCCCATTTAGTTGTGAAAGCAGTCTTGTGTCTGTCCTCATATTGAACCATTACCTGGTTGTACCCTGAATAGCCGTCCAGGAAGGACATCATCTGAGAACCATTAACCACTTGAAGTACTTCATCCAGTGACGGGACCAGATAATTGTCCTTTTCTGACGATCTGTTTAGATTTCTGAAATCAACGCAAAGTCTGATTTCCCCATTCTTTTTTCTTACTGGGACTAGGTTCACCACCCATGTTGAATGCCTGACAGGAAATATGATTTTGGCAGACAGTAATTTTTGAACTTCTTTCTGTATAACCGGTTCCAGTAATGCATTAATTGGTCTCTATCTCTGCCTGAAAGGCTTGGCACCTGGCTTCAGAGGTATAGTATGAGTTATGATTGATGTAACGTAAGTTTTCAGGTCCTCATAACTCCAGGCTATTATGTTCAGAAAACTATGCAATGCTTCAATTATTCTTTGTCTTTCCTCTGGAGTGCATACCTTGCCAATCAAAATATTCTTGGCATTATCTTCAGTTCCCATATTGTGAGTATCACACTATCCACTAATAGATTTCTTCTTAGACTCTTGCTCCTAATCTCTGATCTTTTCTAAATCAAAAATCCGCTCCAACTGTACCATTCCCCTTGGAATAGTATTAGACTTCAAATTTATCACTCCCTCCAAATCTAGTTCTGCTTCCTGGAGTTCTATTTCATCAATGATTTGGGAGGCGAAAACATCTGTGTTTGTAATGAAGTCTAGGATATGCTTGTCATCCTCAAATACTTGAACGTTAGTAACATTGTCTGGAATTGATGGCACAGGAGTCAATTCTATAGTAAACTTTTTCAAACCTGACAAAGATAGGGGCTGTAGAGTGCTTGCTGCCTGGGGCAGAGAATCTGCAGTTTGATTCTTCTGTCGTGGTATCAGTTGAATATTGAAGGCATCAAATCCCTCAATAAGGTCCCATACTCTATGCCTATAGTTAGTCATTCTCCTATCATGGCATGAATATTGTTTCCTCACTTGCTTAATTACCAGCTCAGAATCACCGAAAACTTGCAGAACCTTAACCTTTTTCTTGAGTGCCATAAGAAGTCCATGAATCAATGCCTCATATTCTGCTACATTATTAGTACATTAAAATTGAAGTCTATGGGCTGCAAAGAAGGTTTTACCTTTTGGGCTAATCAATTCGAATCCTACTCCAGCTCCATGCTTGGATTTAGATCCATCAAATCTGAGAGTCCAACATTCAGCGGTTACAGTCCTCTTCATCATATCCTTCGGGTTATTACTGCCGGAGGGTTCCTTAGACAACATCACTTTCTTTCCTTTACAATCTTCCTGAGGGCTTTGCATGTCTATCTTGACTGCTAGGGTTGGATTTATGCATCTCTGTACTCGTTCTACTGCTGTTTGGCATAAACAACATTCCAGCTCTGAATGGGAAGCATTGTGAACTCTACACCAGTTAGGTAAGAGTAACTCTTCGAAGTTTGTCCTCCTGCCCAGGTGAACTTGGTTTTCAATACACTGTCTAATGAATTCCTGGAAGCTATCGAGTAGGCTAATCTGATTGTCCTCGAATTCATTCTTTCCCTCAATTGATTTTGTCAAAATAGTAGCATTGCTGGATTCTGTCTTTGTATCAACAGACATCGTATGTAGCATCAATACCTCCTCTAAATCTGATTCCCCATAAAGAGTCGACAGCATATAATTTCCCATGCCTACTTCCGATATCAAAACTTCATTTGAAGTATTTTGATACTCTGCAATCATGTATTTCATCCTCAGTTCTCTTTCAATTCTGATATGATTTGGCACCCCTATCTAGGGAAGCCACATGTGGGAGTGATTAGTAGATACATATCCATTTAAGGCCTTCGTAAAATCTCTTCCTAGAGTCAGGCCATACACATCAGGGATATCAGCTACTTGAATATTGATAACCTGTTGGATTCTTGGGTCATAAGCTACTTGCATGTGAATCATGTTTAATTCTCCCACCACATTTACTTCAGTTCTATCCAACTGAGTTACCTTCTTTTGGGAATCAATAGGTGTAATCCCTAAAGCTCTACATACTCCAAATGGCATCACATTAGTAGAAGCACCAGAATCCAGTAAGCAGTTATGTAAATTCTTACCGAATATGCGCACATAGATCAAGAATGGTGGGGTCTCCGTCTTCCCCTGAAATAGAGTTGGATGAGTATCTACCTGAGCCACTTGGGTCTTGTCCTTTTCCTTTCCTTTATCTCCAGGGGGCAAGTTAGTCTGATCGTAGGCCTAGTTTTGTGTCCTCACAGCCTGAGAACTAGAAGCCTTGTTGACACTCTCACTGGAAGGTTTATCCAAAGACACTGGATGTGCACCATAGACACCTAGAACTGCATTCCTAATTGCTGGGAACCTCAGTAACTCGAATGCTGAAAAATTTACCTTTAATTTCTTGAACTCCTCAGTGACATACAAAGCCATTTGCTCCTCACTTAGATTAGTGAGGACGTCTCTGGAAGATTCCTCTACCTTATCTTTACTTGCTTGAATAGTTTTTTCCCTCTGTGGGTCAATTTGAGCTTGTCTTTCCTTTGAAAAGTACTATCTGGCAACATGTGGAAGGGGTAGATTATTACTAGCATTAGGATCTAGAGGGATATTAAAATTATTAGGAGGAATGGAGGTGGTGAAAGGACCCCCAGCCTGTGGGTGTCTATGGGGTAGATCTCTTAAATCATATCCATTACCCTGCCTTTGGAACATCTGCACTTCTTCAACATAAGCCTCTTCCTTATCCAGGGGGCCATTATCATTTGTTGCCTCCTCATTGAATAACTGAGCAACCTCATCTCCATTGCAGATTTGATTTGCCTTCTCCTCCTGGGAATCAGATTCCTCTTCTAGAGAATTTTCTTCACCTGCTGGAAAAGGGGCATGATTTAGTACCAGTATAGGAGAGTCATAGGGGATGGAGGGAACCATCTCCTGACCATTTGCATTATTCTCCACTTCATACTGGAAAATAGAGGTTGCAGTTTGGAATTCTGGACATTCTAACTCAGAATGCTGGCTTGTCTTATGGAGCCTACACCATCCAGACAGGGCAGCCTTAGCCAGATATACACCACTGGGAGGCTTGTCTTGACTGACTGGCTGATTAACAGGTTGATTGACTAGTTGATCCAATGGAGTGGGAACTCCTCCATTATTAGGTCCTATATTCCATGTCTTGTTTTGTCCCGGTGACTGCCTCCTATCAAATCCTAGCCCACTACCTTGTCCTCTATCGAAATTTTGTCTTCTGTCACTATTGTACCCTCTGTCATTATTGAATCCTCTCTCATTGTTGTAACCTCTATCCTGATTATATCCTCTGGCATTGTTATACCCCCTTTCATTACACTGTCCTCTATCAAAATTCTGCCCCTGTGGATGTTCTCTGTTCTGATTGGATTGTATATTTCTCTGATAAGCTTGTAATTGGCTATTTTGATTCCTTATGTAAGTCACCTCTAGGTTTAACTTCTTTATCTGCTCAGCCATTTCATCAATCCTATCTTTATTTGGATCTCCATAAGGGGTCTGGCTTGGATTATTCTGAGGAGGAACAAACATTGTAGTGGATCCCATGGATTGATGCAACACTTCAAAATTTTGCAAGTAGGTAGGGAAACCAATTGGCTGCTGCTGATACAGGGGCTGGTTAACTTGCTGCTATGGGAAGTTCATCATAGGAGAGACCTGGCTAATGGGGGGACCAGGGTGTGGAACCAAAGGCAATTGAGGTACTGGATTCATGATTGGAGTATTATTGGTGAGTGCCTGATTTACTACCTGAACCTGGTTTGGATGTGCGACTGGTCCTAAAGAAGGCAACGGTCCAGCCAAATGTTTACTTAAATCCGTGCTAAGATTAATAGCTTCTGTATAAGCATCAATTAAGCGAGCTGGAGGGTTGGGTCTCCATTTTAGAAAGGTTGATGTAAGGTTGTCCAATGCTTCATAATAGACTCCCAGGGTTGTAGCATTGTCCAAGACATAAGGGTCTTGAAGTCTGGTATACGCATGGTGGAACCTATTATTGAAACTGGATATGGGTTCATTGACCTCTCTCTTGACTCTAGTGAATTGCAGATACAATTCATTGGCACTAATGGGTATTCTGAACTTCTGTAAAAAGGAAGTTTCAAGATCATTCTAGTTATGAATTGAACTTGATGGGCGGTGATTGTACTAGTAAAAGGCCTCCTCTCCCAATGAATAAGGAAATAACCTGCAGGCAACATCCTCATGAGCAATTCCTCTGTCTTTGAGACAGGTTTGGAAGATGCTAATATGCTCTTCTGCAGTCCTGTTTGGGTCATTAACATGAAATTTTGAACAGAAATGCTCAGGGTTCTTGGGCATAACATTGTAAGCACTAAAAAGCAAGGGAGATGGATTATTAGCAAGGAAATCCATTGGTAAAAGTGGTGGTGGTGGTTGTGGTTGATTAATGATAGGCTGGGGTTGCTGAATGGGAATTGCCTCAGGGATGGGTATGGCTTCAACTTCTGGAAGTGAAGATGCAGATGATACTGGTGAAGGGATGGGTGATGATGATCCTTCCTTTTCTTGAGTCCTCCTTGACCTAGTGGGGAACTGTAATTCCTATAAATCTTCTTCTCCTGGGGTAGATCTAGTCCTTCTCCTAGGAGAAATGTCGTTTAAGAAACGATCCAGTGAGCTCATTCAGACCCTCCTTCTAGCACCAATCTGTTGATGGTGTTTTCTACATAGTAACAACTCAGATAGAAAATAATATTCTATCTCTCTTGAAAGGTGAATTCTCAACAACAAGTGCTAAAATCACCCCAAGGTCTCTCGGGTGTCAGGTCATGACAATGCACAAAACAACTCAGATGATATGTGAAAATGCTGGTAATCACAATCAGACCTTACTACAAGCAAACTATACCTTTCCAATTTATCAAATTTTGCAATGTGATGATCTTAAATCCTAAATCTAACCAAACAATAAAGAAACAGCAAAAGATGAGGGTGAAAGAGATATAATGAAATCTAAACTATTTCTAAGATGAACAATGCAAATGATAAATACCTGGAACCGACCAATCTCAAATAACCAATTCCTGCTTAACCCACAATGCAATATCACAAGAAAGGTGCAATCTTCTAAGGCATACAAATTTTCAAATCATAGACATTCATCCACAATCGAACTAAGCACAAATAGATGTATGGTCCAGGTTGGCTTCACCAGCCTACTACAATCAGATAGTTACTAGGAGTATAGACCAGAGATTGCTATGAACATTCCAAGCATGAAACCATGAACATTATTCACCAAACTAATCTAATTCTAAATTTAACATCAAATCTTATATCTTCAAGCAATTTCAAAGGATGAAACAACAAGAACCATGCAAGATAAACTAACACAAAAGAATTCACCAGAGAAACCACAATGCCTTCAATTGTATTAGGTCACCAAAATATAGCAACAATTCCACTATTCTGTGTTACAACAATTGCTCAAAATAATTAACTACTACCTCCACTACAGAATGCTCTAGCTCTTTTCTCAATCTAGCTTGTCTAATTCTCTATTATCTGTCTAACTCTTGCAAATGAGGCAGGAACGCCAATTTAAAGAGAACCCTTAAAACATGTCGGCCTAGCCAGACATTTACAAAAATAAATAGCCAAAACAAGTTGGCCTCAGGAAATTCAAAATAAGGCACACATTAAATGCCGATACATCATCAAGGTCGACCAAAATACATTCCTCAATGCAACTCGGATGAATACATGCCCTATAATAATAGGGAAGCACAAATCACAAAGTGGCATGGTATTAACTGCCGCCTCCCTTATCGTTGTTCTGGTCCAGCGATTCATGAACTTTCAAAAACGCCTTATCCAACTCAGCAACAAGAGGCAAGGGTAGGATTTTGAGCTGACATTCAATTGATTCAATCTCTTCCCTTGACTGCTTAACCATCGTATCCCAATCACCCTTGTATGCTAGGTACTTATCCATCACAACCAGATAAGTAGTCCCATCATCCAATTGGTGCCCTGTCATAGAATTTTCAATATCAGGGGCATAGACATCATGCCACCATTCCCTCAATTGTTCCAAACTCAAGTACCTAGGGGCGATCTTCCTCCTGCCAGTCATTATCTCAAAAAAGGTGATGCATCCATCATAAACATTAGTTAAATTACCATCAATATGCTTCCTTTGTTTGTAGATCTTCTGCCGGATTTGTAGGGCTTCAAACCACTCCCAAGGCTCATTAACCCTAGATGAAGAAAGAATTCCATCAACAACCAGCTGATCCTTATTATATTCCATGATTGTTTTGGTTTTCTGCAATAAGAGATCAGTGTCCTTGTCCTGAGATAAAACATAATCTAACCAATCCTTATCCCTCATTGCATCCTTTCCAGTTGAAAGGATTTTCTTTATTGCTTCATTTCCCTTAACCTGTACTTCATGCAACCAAGTTATTGTAGCCAGAGTAGAAGCTTTCATCTTTTCTATCTCAGAAATGGTCTCCTTCGGCAAGAAACCAATAGCAATAGAAGAGGATGAGTGAAAAGATTGTAAGGGCTTCATCAAATCTTCTAGACATTTCCTAAGCCTTTCATTCTCTTTCTTTAGTTCTTGTTTAGACTGTGTCTCCTTCCTCAATCTCCCAATGATCACTGCACTGGACCCTTCATATTCTTCAATATCTTGCTCCATAGAGGTGGGCCCAAGATTCATAGTCTGTATATCATAATCCTCCCCAGTGATCTCATCTTTACTTTTACCTACAACAGGGGTGGCAATGTGAATAACCCTGTTACTAGCTTCATCCCTTTCGATCCTGGAAACCACCTTGGCTACCTTCTTTCTTTTACCCTTTCCAATCTTGGTCAACATTTCATCCCAGTTGAGAGGAGTGTCCTCCACAATGACCTGTTTCCTTCTGATCTCCTTGTCTAGCCAATCCGGAACAGCAGGATCCACCCGGGTTTCGTCTTTCTTAACCTCTTCATGCTGATCTACTGTCTCATTCTTTTCCTTTTTAGGAGATTGATCACCTTTGTTTCCCAATTTTGGCTCCTCTTCATGCAGGGGTGACGAATTCTTAAAAGGAACATTCTCCTTTTCAGGAGATCTATTATCTTTACTACTTGCCGGGGAATCCTCATATTGTACCAACGGAGAATGATGCATTTCCACATCTCCTACCTCAAACTCAGTAGCTGCACTATGAAGTTCCCCATCCTTAAATGGTTCCACTTCCTCACTAGTCTCATGCTCTTCATGAATCATCTTCTCAGGTATACCCAATGAAGGAGAGGTATCTTTTTGTTGTTCCACAGTGGAAGCCATTGGAAGGGGATCTGCCTTTTGCATAGTCTCCTTGGGAGATGGAGTCCTTGACCTTCTTGAATAAACCTGGGTTTTCTGTCTCTGAGCTCTCCACATTAACCATAGGAGGGTCTGCTTTATCCTTAGAAATTTCTTGATCCTTCTTCTTAGAGGCCCTAGTTGTCCTTGTCCTTTTTGGCTTGGAGGAGTGTCTTCCTTCTCTGCTTTCTCGAGTTCCTCCTCTTCAGTAGACTTACCTATTTTCAAAGTACGACTCCTCTTCTTTCCCCTAGGTTTTCTTTTCTTTTCAGGTTCACCCTCCTTAGGGCCTCTGATTTTAATCTTAAAAGGTGAGCCTACCTTGGTTTTTCCTGCAAAATCATCCTCACCTGATTCCTTTAAGGTAGAGTGAGCATTCAGATTTCCCATCAAATTGAAAGTACAAGGTACCTTCTCACTCTCCAATTCCCATACTTTATGTTTTAGCCATGACTTGGTGGATTTCACAATAGGACCCATCAACTCCTCCAACTCAGTTATCTCCCCTTCTGACCAGTTTATCTCTCCAATGGGTATGTCCTTGACTGATTCGTATGCATGATCCTGGACTAAATTTCTGTCATCCTCCAACTGATCAGGAATCAACTTGACATTGTACATCCTGATTACATCAACTGGAAGCCTAGAATACCTTTTCTTTCTCACCTCAAATTCATCCTTGTTATTCACCCATTAGTCCTCTAGATCATCTTTGTGGTGATATTCTTTAGTAGCCTTCTTCTGTGCTTCGCCAGTGATGTCAAAACTTGCCCTTTTAGAATGGAAGGAGAAGCCAAAAGTACTTAACTCTTCCCCTGATGCATGGGCCGAGTTAATTGAAGGGCAGACTTCACCTGTACCAATTTTCAAGGGAAAATCTCCACCAAACCCTATCTTATGCTTCACATTTTTAACAATAGCATCGAAATCACATATCTGCCTGGTAACTTCCAAGAGTATGATGTGGTCGGTGGGATATCTTTGCAATCTGTATGGAGCAGTTGGGCATCCATCAATTCTGATATAGGAGAAGGTGGGGAATTGTGTAAACTAGGCTCCATATCTTTTAATTAGTTCCTTGGCTCCATCAGAAATTCTCACATGCTTTGCATTCTGAAGCAACCTAGTAACATGCATAGTGAATGCATCATTCGCTCTTCTATAATTCAGATTCCCTAGGTGTAGCTCAGGGTACACCTCATAGATGACATCTTGCCCAAAGGTTCCTCTTGGACTCAATCCCCTGTATGGATAAAATTTGGCAAGTATATATACCACATAAGATGTCATGGTGAATTTCTTTGTCTCCAGCACATCTCTCATCTACCTATCAATCATTGCACTGATGATCCCTACCCAGTGGTAATTGATACCCTACTCAATCTTGTTAATGACATGTACCATCCAATTCTCCAATGTCTCAGCACTCTTCAAGCCCACCACCCTACTCAACAGTGTGATTGCATCATATATATCTTGTCGAAACTTGACCCTGTGTAGCTATTTAGGTAGCTTAGAGAAATGAGATTTTGGCTTATCCAGCCAAGAATTGATCATCTGCTGGGCTTTGGTAGGTTCATCCTCATAATAAGTCCTAGCCAAGTCCATGTCTAAGGCACACACACATGGTAAGTCTGACATATCAAATGCTTGGGCAATGGAGACTGGATTAAAGTTTGCCAATACTCTCCCATCAGTGCCAACGATCCTCTGCGTATCAAAGTCATAGTGTCGGGCACACTCCAATATTAATTCATAGCATTGAACCGTACGATGAAATCCTACCACATGAGCCAATCCGGATTTCACCATTCCCTTGGTCAGAACCGATAAATCCCTCTGAGCTATCCTTTCTTTGAACTCTTCATATTTCCAAGCTCCGACATTGGTATTAGAGACCTCTGACCAAACTGAAACCAACTTACTATCTGGCAACTAGTTTTTCATATCCAGCTTTATCCTTTCGGCATCTGTAACTGAAGATCCTTTTGTATCTCCTTTGGACTTTCCTGCTACTGCCTTGCTCGATTCAGCCTGCATTCATAAAAGAGCCTCATGAAAATCCAATTATCATCCATATTTCAATAAAAAGGTTAGCCTCGAAACCACATGAAATCAATAAGATAAATCATTAAACACCAAACTTGAAAATTTGGGAAAATGGGGTAATCTGAGAAAATCTAGTCGGGGCAGAATTTCAGAGAAATCCGACCTAGACGGACTCCCGCAGTCAAGATATCATTTCATCAAATAACTCATCAATACAGACAAAAAGATGCATGATTATCATAAGATTCATCCATTAAGCAACAAGAAATCATCATCCCATGTTTGGTTCATTACTTCAATCTCAAAAATCAAAATCAAGTGGAACCAGGCAGAAAATCAGAAGAATCCGGGTAGGCCGGATTTTCGCGGGCAGTTCAAAATTCTGGGAATTCATCACACTCAGGGGAAATGGAAAAATCCGGGAGAATCCAGGTGCACGGAAACTCCGTGGACACCTCGAAAACCCAATGACCGTTCTGAATGCGCAAGAAACACGAAGCGATTAAATGGGCCACCAGCTCCAAATCTACTAGGCACGAACTTAATCCAATAAGCCAAATTTCAACTTCACATCAATTTTCTTTCTCTATGGCTTCAAATGGTCAATAATGGTAGCGACATAAAGATGCCCTAAACCTGACTGGTAAATCCTCCACCATGAATGCTAAAGAAAAATCGAGATTCATGAAAAATAACTCCTAAGCACTCAAATCTCAAGCGCCCCAGGGTTTCAAACAACCTCAGACCTGAACCAGACGAAAAGATCAATGTGTCATGACCAGGCCTCCGAAAATAAGAAACCCAGGCGGACCGTAATAGAACCCTAACCTCACATACCTACCTCAATCACGCACCCACAAGGTAGGACGCAAAAGGGATACCAAGGCACGCGGGGAACCTCACTGAAACCAGGCCAAGAACGACTAGGGCGCACAAAACTAACAACCAACGGCCGCAAGCAAAAGGATCATGCCTACACCTAATAAATATGCAATTAATCCAAAAGGTGAACAAGGGCTGACTCCAACATGACTCAACCTCCAACCAATATCTCAATCATGAAGCACAAAGCAAAAGGAGAGGCTACCGAAAACATACCATGGGTGAATTTGACGAAACTTGAGCGGCAAACAAAAGCCAAGGTGCCCTAGCGATCACGAACCAGCAAGAATGCTCGAAGAATCCACACAAAGCAGGGCAGATCAAACAATCAAAGCTCAAAATCCAAAGGACTCAAATGATAGAGCAAATAATTGATCAATAATGGAACCAGGATAGGCGGAAAAGGCTTTAAATTCATTCACACTCGTGCCAGGGGAGATGTACTTCAAGCATTAATGGCTGACAAGATGTATTGAGAAAATCCAGGAACCCGAGGTCGAAGCGGAATCTAGAAAATCCGCATGACACGGAAAATCCTAGGTTCGACTAGAAACCTTGACCCTGGCGAATCCGACCTAGATGGATGCCGGACCAGGACCCGGGAAAATCCGGGTGAGCCAGAAAATCTCGGAACTAGGTCAAAACCCAGACCCCATTAAAAAACACAAGTTTCATAGATTCAACCTTTAGGGTAAGACCAAGGTAAGCAAGACCAACATCCTGAGACCTCGAAAGGACAAATCCAATAAAAACCAAAGGTCAAAGAGACATCCGAAATCAGAAATCAGAGGGTCCCTACTCCAAGTGGGGCGTTTGTTGAAAATTGCACAACAAGAGGAGACCCCCTATTTATAGTGTCCAAAAATTAGAATGAATGGCCAAGATTTACTACAAATTAGGGTTCTACCTACCCCATAATATATTACATTTTAAAAATACATTCATGTCCTTTTCCCTATTTTGTCTTCTAGTGGTAGTATTGTAGCATTTTGTCTTTTATTGATTGCCTTTTGCTGCAGCTATTCTGTAAGGAACTCTTCACCAATAATAGGGTTTCTCTCCTACTTCTTCAAAGCAACATACTCCATGAACTTTAGAATCAGCGGCTGGAGCTTATCAATGTCTATGATTTTGGATTGCAGCACTTGGTAATTCCACTCCTTGAATATGTCAGTGAGCTTTTCCCAGTCTTGATCATATTTGGCAGAGTGGTCTCTGAATAACTCTGATTGGGTGAAGGCTCAGGTAGAAAAACTCATGAAATCAATCTTGATTTCATTTGACATTCCATCCTCTATCTTCTTCTAGAAATGGGGCTTTATCTTCTCTGGATCAATTTGCACGACAGGCATATCATAGCCTGTCATTAGCTTTTAGTATTGAATGCAATATGCTCTGACTTCCTTAGCCCATTCAATATCTGGATCCACCTTGTCAAGCACCTGTTCCAATATTTCCTTTTAGTTCTCAAAATCCCACTTCCATACATCCATCAACTAATGATCGTCCTTCTTGAAAGCAAGCTCTTTTTCCCAAGTCGTGCTTGACAATTTGAGAATAGCCTCAATCCTTGGGTAAGTGGACTCATATCTCCTCAGGAAGTCAATGTAGAGTTTCGGTGTATCCTTAAGAGACTTCTATAGATCTAAGAACTTGTTTGCTATCCTAACAACACGATTGATGCCCATATTTCATATGTACAAGACCTATCAAAACTAGCTCTATGTGGTCTTATCCAATTTATTTCTCTTCTCGAGCTTGTCTATTTGTTCTTTTGACAACAACTGCGACTGGGCCAAAGACATGGTAGGAATTTCCTCTGCTGAAGACCACTGCTGGATGTAGGTTGTTAGATCAGCCACTTGTGCCTTGAGCTCTTCCTTTGAGATTTTATCCTGCTGAATCAGGTGTACTACCATGGCGATGAACTCTTGAAGGTGCTCCACTTTCTACTCTCTAGTGGCTATCCCCAAGTCAATTATGGATACATTATAGCTTATCCCTTCTTTTCCCACCACTGGTGTGGCTAGTTGCATAGTTCGAGATCCAGAAGCATCCATCATCACCTTGGATCTGACTTTGGGCTTCTTCTCTTTCTTGGTATTGATTTGTGCCTAGGCTAAGATGGCTTCTAGCCTCACTCTTGGATTGCTTGGGATAGGAGCTTTCTTTTCGAGTTGCTTTTCCATCCATTCAAACATTGAAGATTTTTCCTTAGGTGATTCATGATCACCTTCTTCTTCACTTATGATTTCAATCTCCTTTTCTTTGTATGTTTCCTTCTCCACCCTAGTGTCTTCTCCCTCTTCTTCATCAGAGTCTAGGAGGAACACATGCATTTGATAGGGGACTTGATGGGAAGGCGTTCTTTGGGACTTTCTTCCCTTTCGGCATCCTCTTCTTCCTTTTCTTCATTTTCTTCATCATGCTCACCTTCATGCCCACATTCTTCAGGCTACTCTACTTCAGGGCTCTTGTTAGTTTGAATCTCTCTTTCAAGTTGATCTTCTTCTTTGTCCTCCTCTCCCTCTTATGGAGGTGGCACATCTTTATGCTCTTCCTTTTCCTATTCTTCTTGCACTTCTGAGGGAGGTACCTCTTCATCATGTTTGGGGCCTTCTTGTTGCTCACTTGTTGGAAGTCCCATGTTTTCTTCCATTTTATTGTCTTCCTACCTACCTTCCTCGGAAGGTGGTCTTTCAATTTCCTCTCTAAAATCCTTTAGTTGTCAGGCCAACTCTTCCTCAAAGTTAGGATCAAAGGTTTGCACAATAAATTTGGCACTGGCATCTTCTTCTTCCTCCCCACTTTCTGAGGATCCTTCCTCTTCTCCTTCATGGACTACTTTTTCAATCTGCAAGTGTTGATATTATAAATGTTTGTGGCATTCATCTGCTTCCTCCTCCAATTCCTTTGTGTCTTCCCTCTCTCGTCACTCCAACTCCTTAGATATTTGCATGGTGGCTTCCATTTTGGGTGGTTCCATTGGAGGCTTTGATATGGGAACGTTAGCAAGGACCTGTGCTAGGGAAGCGTGGATGGTAGGATTCATCAACACCTGTGAAAGAGAGAGTGCTGGCATTGGCATTGTTTCTACTACTAATTAGAGTGACGTGGTCAGAGACATGGAGGCAGAGGAAAGTGGAGAGGTGGTGGCAGATGAAGAATCAACCACCACTATCAGCCTAGTTGGTGAAGAAGAGGTAAGGTGGACTGAGATGTCCATCGTAGGTGGAGAGGTATCCACCATGGCTTGAGACATAGGGAAAGGGGCAGGAACAATGGAGGTAGCCGGTGGAGACTTTGGCTGATCTATTTCCATTTCTTCTCCTTTATGGAGCGGGTTCTCCTGAATAATAGGCAGCTCAGTAACACTACTTGACTTCTTGTGTTTCTTGGAAGACTCGCCCTTCGACGTCTTCCTTGCATATACTTTTGGATTGGGTTGCTGCTCCTCAGTCTCCTTCCTTTTCCTTGATCTCGTGAGCAGAGAGGATTTGGATGTTTCTCTTATTGAGGCTGTAGTAGCTCCATCATCTATTGCACTAGGCTCACTTTTGAGCCCCTCATAGGTTAGGATGACCCCTTGTTGCTTCAATTGGGCTACTTTCCCATTGAACCATTCTCTGGTATGAGCCTTGATAGGCTTGGTTATAATATCGAGGTCATCGACCTCTTGTTCATCCCAATCTATTGATGGCAGTGACAGGCTGACAATTACATTGTATCGAGGGTCCATAATTGTGCTCTCATCCTCTTCCACTTGATCGGGCACTGGAAATAAACTGACCCTTTTTACAAAGTAGGTAGGCATTCGCATGTAATGCCTCATCCGTACCTCCTTATTATCTTTACAATTTTCCCAAAAATCTTCAACATGGTGCAAATGGGCATAGTCGGGTCCAAGTGCCTTCCTTATATGCCCATATGGGTCCATTCGTGGGCGAGCAGTGTGAAGTTTGAAGTGGTATTCCGCTAACTCCTCTAAATTTCCTGCACATTCCGAGGTATGCAGCTCATACAAACCTTGACCAAAAGAAAGAGGATAAGAGATCCCTGCCAAATGTTTGATGCTTAGAAGGGTGTGTACATGCCGCAACTGATGAGAGAGTTCCAACAATATAATCCGGTCATTAGGATACCGGGGCAGCTTGTTTGGCCTTTCTGTGAAGCCTTAAGCACAAATGTATGTGAACTTAAGATACTAGATGAATAGAAAGGTGTATTGCTTGAGAAATCTTGAGCACTGTTAGAGACTCGCCTTTCAAAATTACCCTCGAGTAACCTAACAATATAACCTATGAAAGCGTCATTAACCCTGCAATAATCCCTCTTGAAGTTTTTGAACTGAAGTTGAGGGTATATGTCGTAGACTTTCAGTACCCTGCTAGATTCTTCATCTGGAGCTCTAAACAAACTATTGTACTGCCTCCGTTCGTCCAAAGAATAGACCAGGTAGGACCTCATATAAAACTTGGAGGTCTTTTTAACATTCATGAACTGCTCGTGGAAGCAGTCACTGATTATCTCACCCTAGTAGAATGTCGTGTCTTCACCACGGAGGATCTTTCCAACAAAATATACCATCCATTCTTGGAAGTATGCAATAGTAGGAAGACCCATTACTTTGCTCAGTAGAGTTTCTAGGTCATGGTAGTCTTCATAGAAATCATTGCGGAAGAGTTCTTGAGGAACTTTTGCAGCGCTGCCCCTCTTTTCTTTTAACCAAAACTGGTTTATGAGCTTCTTGCATCTAATGGGATCTTCATCCCACATTGCCTTGCAATCTTTGATGGTAGGGATCTCCATCTCCCCGAAGGTAGGAATGTGGAAGGTATTTGTTATTGCTCGGGGGGACATGTCAGCTAGAATGTTCCCATCTCTATCTACTATTGTCCAGGTTTCTAGCTGGTATGCTTGCCTGCAATCCATTACTAGTTCAGGAGTGACAAGGGTGGGAGGAAAACCTATAGCCTTGGCTATTCCGCTACCTTTGATTAACCTTCCATTGTCTGTCGTCGGATTGACTCTGATCCTCTATTTAAATTCATCAATGTCGATGTGCCCAATGTTGGTATCTATAATTTCCTTTCATGCTGTGGTGACCTTGGAATGCAACGGTTCCCCTTGGAATTGGTACTTCATCTAATCCTTGTCCTCCTTTCCACGAGGAGCTCTTCCGGTTTTCTTTCCTTTGTATTTCTCTACAGCTACCCCCGAGGGTCCTACACCCAATTCCATATATCTTGCAAACAAAGGCATGATGAGCATAATCAAGCATGAAGACACAAGTGTTAGCCAAAATCTCTATGGATGGAGTTAGATTAGATAATACATCATTCAATAAATCAAACATTTACTCCAGAATGTCATTAGCAACTTGCTGGAAGGATTTTGGATGGTCCGGGTCCCAGGGGCCAGACTTCCCTGATAGGATGGTTGTTTTGAAGGGCAAACAGGGCATGGCAATTCACATTTTTTCTCCCACCTTCAGATTAAGATGATTTGAAAGGCTCATGCAAGAGAAGGTCCCATTTGAGCACGTGGGTCAAAATTTGTTTCTAGATTGGAGGTCATTTGGATCATCATTGGGGCACTCAGAGTCATGAGGAGGGAAAGTTTTTAGGAGTTTATTGTTTGAGATGGCCTTAATGAAATGTCATTCTTGGGGCAGAGTTTCAGGGTCCAGGACCCATGATGCTAAAAGACGGTCAGCATAACTCCTCTATCGCTCAAGTGTTTGGGTTAAGAGGGTCGGGAAGCTATTTGAGGATGGCCGTTTAGAATGACGGGCAATGAGCGAAAGTCCAGTGGGAGCAACCCAACAGATTGGACCTGGAATTAGACTCTGCTTTTGTTTCCTTTGTGGGTTTCATTGGAAATTAGGATACCAGACTCAAGGGGTCAGAAGGATGGGCTCATTTTTCCTTTTGCGACAACCAAAATAGGACGGAGTCCCAATGACGGAGGTCCGGTGGAGGGGACTCGGTGAAGGCTAAGACACTTAGGGTTTATCATTTTTACTCATGCATCGCTGATATGTCCAGGGTCTGGAGGGAGGAAGATGTTCCTTTGATAGCCGTGAAAAATGACAATGTTGCAACAGAGGTCTATGGACGAAAGTACATGGACCGGGACCCGGAGGGTGCTAAGGATGTGGCCATTTCAACTTCTAACTCAAGCTGTGAAGGGAGGGACGAATCTCGAGGCTTAGACAGACCGAACTGGGATGACGTTTGGGAAATAATGAAAGGTAGATGGCATCCCGGGGATGGAATCCCATGGGAGCGGGCCCGAGAAGCATGGATGGAGGTAGGTAGTTCGATCTTCATAAAGTCCAAACATCGAATTAACAAGGGCGATCCGTGATCGCGGACCCGAAGAGGCATCTCGCCATTTTGAAGTCATTTTGGTTTGAAGTTTAATTGACGACAATGGGGAGGCTCAAGCCTGGAGGGCACCAATGCTCTATGGGAAGAATGGTGTCAAGGCACGAAAGTTCCAAATTCAATTACATGGTGATTTGATGGGTTTCTTGAAATTCTATCACATGGGTTTTCTAGAACTAGCCCTCCTCTATCAAATGAATGCCTTTTTATCCTTTTCTATCCATTATTTTAAAACAAAATCACCAAAAGGAATAGTGGGAGGGCGGAGAGTGAACGTACCACAAGAACTTGGTGAATGGTGTTACTGAATCTGTGAAGAAAGATGAAGGTAAGCAACGGGCTCGAGGGCGGCGATCAGAAAAGGCTCTAGGTCTCTGTAATCTCTTTGGCTAATCCTAACGTGAAAATGACAAGTCAAACCCGAGTATTTATACCCCCAAGTGCATTTAATGCACCCAATTAATGCATGTGCGGTGGGCTCAAGAGTTGGTGAATTCAAATTTTGAAAACAACAGTGAGGGGTCTGGAACCTAGAGGCCAGAAAGACACGAGCCAATGACTGTTTTGAACATCAAGTGGAGAAATCACCGGAAATGAGGGTCTCGGGGCCTGATAGGAAGAACTCTAGTGGAGGATGGCCGTTCAGGAAGAGAAAATGCACAACAGAGTTTTGGGCAGGGATATCCAGCGGACCGAGTCTGGCACGAGTGAAGGATGGTCTATTGGACCCAGAGTAATGAGGACGACAATCAAGATGGTGGGCTTTGGGGCACAAAAGGACACAATCCCTTGGATTTTTTGAAACAAGAAATGGAACCCAAAAATATGACAAGGGAGACTTGTCATGGTGGACCCAGAGGGCCCCAAGGCCGTAGGCAAGGGAAAACTGCCAAAGGAACTCCGTGAGGAACCATAACTTAGAAAATTTGGAGGGGTGGAACATGGTCAACTTGAGATAGGACCTTAGAGGTGCGCTGGCCATATGGGAAACTAAAAGGAGGGGTACACAAAATGAGGTGGTAGAAAAATGACCCGATAAGGTGAAGGAAAGAGAGGGTCCCCGTATCGAACGGGGCGTGTGTGCTGAGGGCACAACAAGTTTTAAGTGGAGTTTTGATATGATGGGGTATTGTATGGTGTGTGGGATGGATCCTGATATTGTGAAGGTGAGGGTGATAGATGTTGTGGTGTATATGCTCCTTGTGCATTTGAATTGATGATTTTTTGTTGGGGATTATAGTACAAACCCTTTTGTTCTTGCACCAACAATTGTTGTTGGGTGTATTGTTGTGCTAGCAACGCTTGTTGTTGGGTGATCAACTCTTGTTGTTGAGCTTGTTGTTGTTGTACGATTAAGGCTTGTTGTTGAGCTTGCTGTTGTTAAAAGGCTTGCGCTTGAGCCTATTGTTGTTGCAATGCTTGTTAATAATCTTGTTGTTGTAAAACTTGAGCTTGATCCTATTGTACTTGCAACACTTGTTGATAATCCTGTTGTGCTTGTTGCAAAGCTAGAGTGTGAGCTTGTTGTGCATACAATGTGGAAGTGTTTTGTTGTTGGGATACATGAAATGGGTTTTGGGTGATCATGGTATGAGTGGGTTGGGGGGTTGATTTGGGATGGTTGTTGTGTGGTGAGTGTGTGTGGGTTGGTTTGTGCTATCATTCCTTGTAAGATTGTCCATTGGGATGGAGGAATATAGGTTTGGTACCCCATCTATTTTTGTATAGCTTGAGGGACCAAGGGGTAGAGATTATGGTGCCATTTGATGTTGCAATGTCAATGACACATTTGGACCTTGAATCAATTGATTAGAAGGGTTCCCTTGACTAATTTGTTGAGGGTTCCCTTGTGTTTGTTGTGGGACCAAGGTATTACCTTGGTTGATGGGATTTGTGATCAATGTGTTGCTTTGATTTGAGTTGATGTGTTTTGTGGAACTAATGGGTTTGATGGGCCAATGGGGTGGTTGGATGAAGATGTCCCTTGTTATGTTAAGGGTTGAATTTGTGTAAGGGTGTTGATGTGCCCTTTTTTTTCTTCTTGAGGTACCTAGATCACATTACCTCGTGTAATGTTAGGAACACTTGTGGTACTCATGGTGGGGATGGAAGAAGATGGTTGCGCTCAAAATGTCGAGGCCATCATTTTTTCATGGAATGTGAGGGGTACATATGGATGTAGAGGGTGTTAAGGAATGGTGGTGGAATAATGGGGTGGAGCACCAAATATTGGTGTCCAAGTTTTTTTTTGTGGAAGGGTGGTGCCTTGTGTACCCACAAGTGTGTTACCTCCTAAATGGAGAGTGTGACCAAGATTTCCAATAATCCTAGTTGCAAGACTAGGAGTTGATGTTGTAATTTGTACAAGAGATGATGTAGGTTGAATCGTAGATGGAGTCAAGCCTTGTACCAAGGGTTGTGTGATGAAAGTTGGGGGTTTGAAGCCACATTCTCTAAGGTTTGTTCCCTAATTGTATCAAATTCAAATGTAGAAGGGAGTTTAGCCCTTTCTGTTGCTAGGGATAGCATGTATTAGGTAGGGTTCCTTTTTATCAATGTGTTGACAATGTGACTTGTTTTAGGATCTTGTTGATATTCAAGGAGCTCTTCCTTAGTGAGCTCATGGGGGTTGTTTGTGACATCTTCTACCTCATACCCTTTGTTTAATGGATTGTGGGGTTGTTGTGAGGGAGTAGAATGGTTCCTTGGGTCAAATTATTGTGGGATAGTATCACTTGTGGTAGATGTGTTTTTGTTTTGTTCCATGATTCTTTTGTGTTGTGATCTCATTGTAACCATAAATTCTGGTTCAACTATGAGAGAGGTGTGTTGAGATTTGTAGTACTGAAACTCTCTAGTTGACTCAAATTTTGGTAAAAGGGACCCTCTAAGTTGTTTTGGACCAATGATATGAGTGGATGATGAAAAAGGGGTGAATGGGGGATGAAATTTCTAAACTTTTGGACAACACTTTTGACTATAGGTTTGATGTTTTTTGTTGTCCTGGATAAAATTTGTTTAATGAACCTGCAAATCTTTAAGGTAGACTTGTGACCTTTAAGATAGACTAGTTCAAAAAAAGTGATGACTAACTTAACTAAGTGTATGTAAAATGATTCATTTCACACACAAAGTAGCTAAGTTAGGGGATTTATTTGATAGTTGTCTAAGTCTAAAGTGTTGATGTGTCCAAAAGTTCCTAAAGTTGTTTGTGAAGTGGAATGTCAAATATGATGAAGGTGGATGAAATGTTTTGACCCAAAATGTGTTAACCTAAAAGGTACCTTTTTTTTGCAAGACCAAGGTGGTGAGAAACATGCTATACCTCTAAAGTGATAAAACCTTAAGAGCTCAATGTTTTGATAATAGAACTTGTACTCAATGTTTGCAATATTTTCCTTGTCTCACTTTTTTTGTTTTTGGGGAGTCTATGTGTCTCAACCATAAGACCAATGTGTGGTGTGTTAATTTGATTTTAATCTTTGCTTTAGTGAGATTTCCACATCAAGAAAGTCTTAATTAATTTCAAACTAAAAATATCTATGTCTAAGTAACCTTCATTCCATAAATGTTCATTATGTGAAAACCAAGAAGTTAAGGCCATAGTTCCCTATGTTAACTTTGGAAAGTGTGAATTAAGATATAAGTCCAAATATTTAGAAGCTTCCAACTATAAAATCCTTAGGGAAAAGCAAAAATATAGGACTTTTTAAAGGTATCCACACTTAATCCAAAGGGTTTGAAATTTGTTGAACATGTTGATGTGTTTTTAAGTTGTTTTGAAACCAAGCAATGTGTTAAACTAATTCACAAGCAATAACAATCCTAGCTCAAGTGGGTACGTTCTTCTTGGTGGGCTTACCTCATGCCCTGAAGGGATGATTTTACATGCAACTTATGGTGGAAATAAAAGAAAAAGAGTTCATTCTCTTTAATCCTTTATGCCTTAACCCATAAATCAGACTTGATAAGTAGCTTCTTGGAAGTAAATTCCAATGCACCACTTTAAAGAATGCTTCAAAAATGGACTTGGTTGGCTACCACACAAAGGTTTTTAGTGACAACAAACTAAGAAAACCCTGACATATACTACCATCTGCCTACCACTTAAGGCATTAAACCATTCTCTTATTCTTTCGAAGATGGATTAGGTGCAACATGTTATCTCCACAAATTGAAGCTACTTTCATTACAATTTCACAACCTTTATTTAAAGCCCTTCGATAAACATGCTTGCAAGAATCACAAGGAGTTCTCCATTGTGGGATGTATCTCCTAGCAGGTTCTCTCTTAATAAGAAAATTTATATTTCTCTTCACCCAATATTGCATGAAGTGCAAGAGTAGAGGATACATATCAAGTTTCTTTGGGTGACTTAAAACAAGAAAGTACAATTGAGTGTTTCTCTTCACCCAAGATCGCATGAAGTGCAAGGGGAGTGGATAAACACTACAAGTGTATACAAGAAAAGAAAGCACATCAAACACTCATTCATTTTAACCTAATATATAAAAATTATTTCATTTCAAGCACCAATGGATGTGTTTGTTTATTTTGTCCAATTTTGACCAATATCGCAAAACGAGGTTGTGTGGGTTCAATTTTGACCAACTTTGAAAAGACTTAAAGTAATTGTGAATTTTAAGCCCAATGGAAATTTAGTGGTCTTAAAACATAAATCAAAGCAACATATGATGGGTTATAATTGTCCCATAAGTGTAAAAACACTTTTACAATGTATGGTCAAATGATAGTATGCTCCTTCACTTCCAACTTTTTCAAAATTGCAAAACCAATTAGCCTCACAAAAATAAAACTAGATGTCAATAAAAGATCAGAGTATATATGAAACTAAAAATTTAAAACAGACATGAAAATTGAATCTCTATTTTTTACCAATAAAAATCGTCACTAAAATCAAATGCATTGTTGTAGCTATCAACTGTGTTGTTGAAGCAAAAGTGCGTTGCTCTAGTGAAATCTGGGTGCGTCACTCTGCACAAAAATAGTGACATCAATAGCATCGCTATATTAAAAAAACATGATATTAGTCAAAAAGATAATTGTGTCTCTATATTTAATTGGCGTCACCATATTTAATGTGTCGCTATAGCTGAATCAAATGTGTCATTATATCCCAACGCATCTTTGTAGCATTGTTGTAGCCATCAAAAGCATCACTATTTCTCTAAAACCTGCAACTCACATAAACTTGAGGGAGATTCATCAAAAAAAGTTAGTAAAGCCCTCCTTCTAGTGCCAAAATGTGATTGTAATCATGGTATGAGCTAAATATACCAGATCCCAATGAATTTATGACATATTTAACCCCCTAAGCTACAATCCCAATGAGATGTTCAAAAGCTTCAAAAATTAAGAAATCATTAAACTAAGCATGAAATAAATATGAAAGTGTAAAAGAAACCTAATCTAGAACTCCAAACCTTATCCCATTGGGGGAGTGGTGTTATATTGATATGGAATAATGACCCTTTCCCAATCCTTTGGATAAAATGAGCATCTAATCAAACTTCATTGTTGAAAAATAAGCTAAAATTGATAAAACGATGCTATGGGTGGATGAAAAAGATTAAAAAGTTTGATAATGGATGCACGGATGAATAAAGATAGTATTCAAATGAGCATCATAACTTTGATTTGATGTAAGTGGATCCCTTTTCTCTCAAAACATGAGGTATTTATAGGAGAGAAAATGAAGAATCAAAGGTCAAGATGAAAAAGATCAATCAATAGTCAAGATGGAGTCAAGGGTGAAGACATGGATCAAGAATTCTCATCAATGGATGAGAATCAAAGATCACATGGATCAAGGAAACCATTAAGGGCTCACAATGATTCAAACAAACACACTTTCAAAGTTGTTAGAAAGTTTGTTATAGAGTTTGTTAGGAAAGAATATTCCATTTTTGGAGCCAAATGGAAGAATATTCCTTTGGAATATTCCCTATGCAAGTGAATGTGTGAGGAAAATTAGTAAATAATTAATTAAAACAAAGTTTTATTATGCAAGTTGAGGAATATAAGGATTGCCATTAAATAATTAGTTTATTTAGTGAAAAGGGGATGCAGATGACATTTAATTCAATAATTTAGGATTATTTAATTAAATGAGAGGACATAAGGTGTTTAAATTAAATAATTTGTATTATTCAATTAAATAGGATGAAATTTTGAATGTGAAATGGGGTGAATTAACCTAATAAAATTAATTAGATTAATAGATGAAAATGATGCCTTTAATTAAATAACTATGCTTATTTAATAAAACAGGCGAAGAGAAGATAGATTTAGGACAAAACAATGTTAGTGATCAAATTCAAGTGTGTAATAACATTAAGGACAATTTAAAGTGTCTATAGAAGGCATCTCTTAGTGTTGTTAGTTTCATAATTTCTAAAGAGAAGAGGAGGAAGGTATATGTTAGTACCAACAAAGCTTTGAGTGTTTGAGGAAGACCAAAAGGAGGCAAGAAGAAGAATACACAACATGAAAAATCTATATCCAAGTTTGAGGATATTTCTTGGAACTAAAACAAACCTAGTCACTTCTATAAAGAGTGCAAAGAAGAGAAGAAAAAGAAGAATGAATTTGACTCTAATTTTGAGTTCAAAAAGGAAGATGGTGATGCATTCATTGCAACTCTAACTACTTTTATAGGTGGAGAATGCATGGTCGATTGAATTAAGTGCATGTTTTTATATGACCTCAAATAGACATTAGTTATGTAAATATGAAAATTATGATGGAGGTAAGTTGTATTTGGGTTATAATTATTGTTTATATATTATTGGTTGTGTTAGTATTAAGATAAATTTCTTGATGATAATATTTAAGAGATTTAATAGTGTCTTTCATATCCTACAATTATTACAAATTTATTGTCTATGAGAAATAATATATGTGGGTGTATAAATGGTATTTTTTGAAGCAAGTATCAAAATGGTGAGAGGTTCTATGGTGATTTCTAGAGGTAGTAGATTGGTAACTTTGTTTCAACTTGATGCATGCACTATTGAGTATAATAATAATTCTAGAAAAACAAGTATGTGACTACTTCATTGGATAAAGAGACAATGTCCTCTTCAATAAATGGTCATGGTTTCTAGGTACCTAAAGGTTCGATTTCTATTCAATCTAAGTTACTTGCAAAAATATTATGTTATGGCACCACAAATCAAGCCATATAGGAGAGAAGGGTCTATGGACCCTAAAATATAAAAACTTTGTTGAAGGGTTGATTGATTGTAATCTTAAATTTTATTTATCTGAGCATTGCATTTATGGAAAATTTAATTGCATTTAGTTTTTTTCTAGTTCTCATAAATATTTTGGTACTTTATATCTTATTCATTCTAATGTGTTTGGTCCTATCAATGTTCCTTCAATTGTGAAGTACACTTATATTTCATTTAATGATGATTATAGCAAAAGGATAATGCTATTTTTAAAGAGTAAATTTGAAGATTTTAAATTTTTTAAAGAATTTAAAAGAATGGTTGAGTTATAGTCTGGAAAGAAAATAAAATGTTTGAGGCTACCAATTGTTTTGATTTTTTCTCTAATAATTTTGGTATATTTTTATAAGATTGTGGTATTTAGAGACAAAATATAACTCCATTCTCCATAGAAAAATAGAGTTATAGAAAGAATGATCATGAAACTAATGGAAAATTATAGGAGTATGCTTAGTGGAGGTATCTTAGAAAAAAGGTTTTATTTCAAGGCTATAGCCATTTTTTAACCAGATTAATAGGTCTCCTAAATCAACTCTTATGGATAAAATACCCATGGAGCCATGGTTAGGGAATAATCTGTCATTAGGACATGATATCAATTTTTATGGTTGTGAGGTATGCACACATGTTCCAAGGGAGAAGCAAGTAAAGTTAGAGAAGGGTATTAAATGTATCTTTGTTAGCTACAATTATGGGGTGAAAGGATACAACCTTTGGAATATTGTTGTACAAAATATAATATATAGTAGAAGTATGATTTTTAGAGAAACTAAGCCTTCTTCTAAGTAAAAGCACGAAGTTGAGTTCACTTAAGGTGGGAGTTTCTTAGCCAACATCCTGAAATTGGATTCAACGAAACGGGATGCCGTTTAGGTTCAGGGTCCCAAGTCGAAAAATGAAAACGAGATCTCAATTTTTAAAAATTGGGATCCTGTTTCATTTCAGTGTCCCGAGCCACCTGAAGGAAATGTGATCCTGCTTTTTACAAAACAGGATCTTGATTTGTAAAAAATGGGATCCCATTTTGTAGATTTAAAAATGAACCCGACCTCATTTTAACAGTTGAGGATTCAGGATCTCGGTTGAGTAGAAGCGAAAACAATCTCCAATGACCTCTAGGTATGTCATTCAACCCTCTTCTTTGCATTTTTTTCCATTTTTTTAGTTATTAGTGATTAATTTAGCTTTTTCTTTGCATTCTTTGTATTTTTGTTGAATTTTTTCATTTCAATCTACACTTGTAAAAAAATGAAACCCTCATCAGTGGAAAACAAACATAAATTGAACCCTAAACCCTAATCAAACAAAAAATTTGTATATATGTACATATGTATGTATGTATGTGTATATATATATATGTATGTATGTATGTATGTATGTATTCGCTGCCAACAATTCATTGAGGGAAAATTCACCGTCAACAATTCATTGTGCAAAAATTCACCGCAACCAGCAATTCACTACCATGAAAAATTATCTGCCAAAAATTCATGCAATTAATTTTTCGCGTAGTGAATTGTTATGGCGGTGAATTTTCCCGTGGTGAATTGTTGGTGGTGAATTTTCCGTCGGTGAATTGCTGGCGGTGAATTTGTTGTATGCCATATTTTTCAACTCTAAAATATGAAATAAAAAACCTTAATAGTTATACACATATATACATACACACATACATATACATATACATATACATATACACATATATACATACATACATGCATGCATACATACATACATACATACATACATACATACTTACATGCATGCATACATACATACATACATACATACATACATACATACATACATACATACATACATACATACATACATACACATGTATGTATATATATACATATTTTGTATACATATGTATGCATATATGATTTTTTCATTCCATTATGTTATTGTTTTCTAAATATTAAAAGTAGATGATAATGGCATGCAAGATTTGTTTGTGACTTTCAAAACCAAAAAACTTACCTTTCCACCCATAAACACTCTCAAGAATTTATAATATTTTCCTCATCCAAATCACTTCAAACATTAACATGAAATTCTTAACACTAACTCAAGCTATGCTCAAAATTGAAAAAGGCAATTTCAAATTATGGTGAAATGAAATAAATTTCTCTAACAAATTGGTAACTATAAACTAATAAAAATAGATAAAATCCATATGCCATGGCGTGGGCAGGAACAAGTGGGAGTCCAAGTTTGAACCAAGGAGAGGGCGTGTCCAAGGGAGGATCTGATGCAGATGAGGATGATGATGCATATTTGATTGTGGTTTGTTGGAAAGCTCTTCTTCCTCTTGTGCTTGACGACATTGGTGGAGTGGCTTGTCTAGCATGTGGGAAACAATAGTTTTATAGTTTATGGGTAGAAGTGGGTGTCCTACTTGGATGGAGCTTTGTTCTCCATCTTTCTTATTGGCTTCTTCCTACGGTTGGGGCTATTGCCATGTTTTCTCTTGTCCCCTTTTTAGACTGTCCTCAGCCTTGTGCTTGCATTGTCTGCCTTTCATTGGGTTCCAAGTGGAAGAAGGGTGTTCTTGAGTATCTTATTGGCTTGGAGCTTAAGATTTTTTGGTTTGGCAGTGTGGCTTGGGTGTGGTGTGATTTGGCTTCTCATTTCCTTCACTCATTTTATGGGGGTTTATCTTTCTTTTGGGTCACACCTAAGTTATTGCTGGTGGCTATGTTTTGGGAGCTGATGATGTTTCTGTGGTGTTATTTCTTGTGGCCTTTGGGGGTTTGGGTCCCTTGGATTTTTCTTGAAGCTCTGGTGGTTGTGTTCTGGCTAATTTGTTGGGTCAACTCTTTGCTCTAGTTTTGGTGCTCATTTTTGAACCCCTTTAGGCTAATGTTTTTCTTTATGTTGATGGGGTTTATTTTCTTAACAGAGGAGGTCAATTTTTTGTTTTCCTCATGTTTCTATTGGTGTTTCCATGGTTGGTTATGGTGGAAGCAACTCTCTTTTGCATGGAAGAAACCTTTGGAACTAGTTATTTTGAAGGCTCTGGAGTGTGTGCTCTCTTTGTTGTGGACTGATTTGATCTCCAAGTTTGTTTTCTTGTTTCCATCTCTTCTATTGCCTAAGGATGTTATGAGTGCTTGTCCTATTGGAGTGGGTTCTTCTAGTTGGGTTCCATGGATGGTTTCTTCTCTAGAGGTGAATATTGCTCTTATTGAGGTAGAGCCCTCTCCTATTGAGGTGGAGTTGTTTTTTGTAGTCCCAATGGATATTCCTCTTCTCTTTTGCTTATTCCTCTTGAGGTGGAGCTGGTATGAGTAGGAGTTGGGTTGCTTTAGTGGTTCAAGCTCTTGCATCTTCCTCTCCTATAAAGGGGCCCTATCCCATTGAGGTGGAGTGTGGGATGGTAGTTCAGAATGGATGGAGTTGCAAGAAGGTTATTGATTTTTAGTCTTCTATGTTTTTGGGTTTAAGGTCCCTACCAAAACCTAATTACAAAGGGTTCAAGGTCCCTTAAAAACCTCTCATGGGTTCATGGTCCTTGTCAAAACATGGTTGTAAAGGGTTTAAGGTCCCTTCAAAACCTTTTGGCTCAAGGTCCATGCAAAAACCTAGTTATATTGATTGGGTTTAAGGTCCCTGCCAAAACCTTGTTGTAAAGGGCTCAAGGTCCCTTCAAAACCTTTATGCAGTTGGTGTAGTCCTGATCTTTTATGTTTGGTGTTGTTGCTGATGGGTTGTTGATTGTCTAAGATTATCTGTTTAGCAACATGTTTTTCTATGTCTGTGTTTTAGGTCCCTTCAAAACCTGTTTGTAATGGGTTTCAGGGCCCCATCAAAACCTGGTTTGGGTTTTAGGTCCTTGCAAAACTTGTTTTATGCTAATAAAAAACTATAAACTAATAAAAAATAAATAACTAAACTAAGATCTCACTTTTCTAAAATGATGCTAGATTAGGTCACACTACCTATGGATGCTCCTACATAAATGTCAAGTATAATATGTAAAGACCAATAGATGCATTGAGTAGTAGACTGAACTGTAGAATAGAGCCTTCCCATTAAATAAAGAAGACCAAAAGTATACTCATCACACAACATGGTTTCCTACAAAATAACCACATCTTAATGGGTCCTAATATGATGTCTTAAGCGGATCAAATAATTTCTCAAAATTTGGTGAAGTTTGTTGGAATATGTTGAGATGATGTTGATTGCTTGTTTTCATTAATGGTTGCCATTGATGTCAACATATCTTGGTTGTTTGACCAAAGTTTTGTTTTGGTGCCTTGGTGAACTGGATTTGGCATGTTTCTGGATATCATGTTGTAAAGATCTACTCTTGGTTGTATCTATCCTAGTCCCATTCCTCTTGTAACACAATAAGATACATTTTTTTGGGTCCAAACCAATCTGGCAGTTGGTTAATGTGCTTTGACACATGGTTTGCATTGTAATGTGTATATCTTACTTTTTGGTTCTGGATATCATGTAGTGTGTTGATTTGAGTGAGGAGGCTATGTTTGGTCCATGTTTCATTCCTCTCCACCGCGAGAATGTTTTCATGGTGACCTATTTAAAATTCTATTTGGATGACTTGAGAGATAATGAAGGCTTGGAATAGTATAAGTATAAGAAGTTTTTGTTCAATGCAAACAAGTGTGATGAATGCGAATCTAAATATCTAGACATTGAGAAGTGTGTGAAAGTGTATGACTGAAGGCAATCGAGTGAGATTTTATCTGGTGTTGTTGGTGACAGTTCTTTCAGTGGTGGATTTCCTTTCATCATTCTTCTGTTGGCAGTGAGCCCTTTTTGTATCTTTGGCTATAATAGTCGGGCAATGAGCCCAACCAGCAATGAGCCAGCCTATAGTGATCAACTTGGTAGTGTGCCTTTATAAAAATCACCTTAACTAGTGTCACCCTAACCGACGCTTTGTAATTGAGAATTATTATTCTCCGTGGTTTTTCCCTTCTCGGGTTTCCATGTAAATTTTGGTGTTCATTGTGCATGGTATTGTTTTTTGCTTTCGTGTTCATTAATATTTGATTGATTTAAGTTTGATCTAGATTAATTAAAGTAAAAAAAATTGCTTTATAATAACTGATTCACCCCCCCTCTCAGTTATCTAGACTGTTCAACAATTGGTATCATAGCTTTGGTTCCTTGAAGAAGAGCTTAACTGCTTGGGTAGATCCAATGGTGCACAAACTGACAATTTTTGTATTTGATGGATCTGACTATAGTTTCTAGAAAGTGTGGATGAGAGGTTACCTGATCTCTCTAGGCTACAAGACTTGGAAAGCTGTTGAGACAAAATATGTTGAACCAACAAAAGGTGTTTCTACTGCGGATGAAATTTCAGCCTATGAAGAGAATGAAAAGGCAAGGTATGCAATCTTTAGTGGTTTGTCTAAGACTGAGTTAACAAAAGCTATTTCATTGGGCACTGCTTATGAAGTTTGGGAAAATTTGAAAGAAATCTATGAAGGAAATGATAGAGCCAAATTATCAAAGAAGTTGATAGCTAAGCGTAGATACGAAAACTTGAGGATGGAAGAAAGTGAGGATATATCAAGCTACTTTTAGAGAGTTGACAGTGCAGTAAATGAATTCAAAAATCAAGGAGGCACTCTGATAGACGAAGATGTCATGGAGAAGATTCTAATGACCCTATTGAAAAGCTACAGTGACAAGATCTCAGCTATTGAAGAAGTTTATGATCCAAAGAAACTCACCAGAGAGAAACTATTTGGCACTTTGACCACATTTGAAATGAGGAAATTTGGAAAAGAAAAGGAGAAATAAAAAAATAGCCTTCAAAGCCACAAAGATAGAAGAAGATCCAGATGATGAAAGTTCAGAAGAGTTTGAAGCAAACTTCATAAGGAAACTGAAGAGAGGTACCGACAAGTACAAAGGAATGTTACCTCTTAAATGTTTTAGATGTGGAAAGATTGGTCATATAGCAACTAAGTGTCCAGAAAAAGGAACAAGGAAAAAGTTTAAAAAGATCAATAAGAAGGCCTATTATGTTAATGAGAATGCTGACATTTCAAATGATGAATCAAATCATGAGGATTGTTTTTTTTTTGTAGTGGAAAGAATGAACCAAATAGTTCAAGAAGCAACCAGAACAATGATCATGGAAGCAGAATTACCACAGGTTTATTGGAGAGAAGCCATACACACAACACTATACACTCTTAACAGAGTATTGTTCTAGAGGAAATATGGAAAGACATCATATGAGCTATGGAATGGAAGAGCTCCCACAGTAAAGTACTTCAAAATTTTTGGAAGCAAATGTTACATCTGAAGAGATGAAGAAAATCTTGGAAAATTTGATAGCAGAGCTGATGAAGGAATATTTCTTGGTTACTCTACAAGAAGCAAAGAATATTGGTGTTACAACAAGAGACTAAATAAGATTGTTGAAAGTGTGAATGTGAAAGTAGATGAAGATGTTCAAAGAAATCCTGAAAGGCACATATAATATGAATTAGATGACTTGGATGACAAAGGAGAAAAGGATAAGAAAGAAGAAGAAAAAGAAGAAACAAAGGAGGCTCTAACAACTACAGCTAAAACTCCAAGGTATGTATAGAAAAACCACTCAAAAAACTAGATCATTGGAGATAGGAATAAGAGAATCACCACAAGAAGTAAAGCAACTCAAGAGAAAGTATTATTGTGTTTACTCTTGGAATTTGAGCCAAAAATTGTGGAAGAAGCATGTAATGATTATAATTGGGTGAAGGTATTGAAGGAAGAGCTTGATCAAATAGAGAAAAATTAGACTTGGGAACTCATGCCCAGACCGACAGATAAAAATGTAATTGGAACAAAGTGGGTATTTTCAAACAAGCTAGATGAAAACGGAAAGGTAGTAAGAAATAAGGAAAGATTGGTTTGCAAAGGTTATACTCATATTGAAGGTATTGATTTTGAAGAGACCTATGCCCCTATTGCCCAGATGGAAGCTATCTAGATATTTTTGGCTTTTGCAACTTTTAAGGATTTCAAAGTCTATCAAATGGATGTAAAATCTACATTCTTGAATGGAGAACTGAAGGAAGAAATTTACATTGAGCAACTAGAAGGATTCAAGTTTGGAAGTGACCTGGATACTGTTTGTAGGTTGAAGAAAGCTTTATACAGATTGACGCAGGCACCTAGAGCCTAGTATGGCAGATTAGACAAGTACTTGATTTGACAAGGATTTCAAAAGGGATTTGCTATCAATAATTTGTACTACAGAACTCACTTAGATCAAATGTTGATTGTTGTGGTTTATGTTGATGAAATAATTTTTGGAGGAAATGATGATATGTGGAGAAAATTTGTAGATGAAATGTAGAAGGAATTCAAAATGTCTATGATTAGTGAGCTAAAATTCTTGTGTGGATTACAAGTAAATCATGACAACAAAGGAATTTTCATTTCTCAGTCCAAGTATACAAAAGAACTATTGAAGAAGTTTGGATTGAAGAATTTTAAATCGATTTGTACACCTATTGTTACCAGATGCAAGTTGAAAAAAGAAGATGAATCACCCAAAGTTGGTGCAAGCATGTACATATCTATGATTGGAGGATTGTTATATTTGACTGCCACTAGACCAAACATTATGTATTTAGTTTGTTTAGTAGCTAGGTTTCAACAAGAACCAAAGGAATCACATGTTGTAAAAAGGTTCTTTAGATATTTGAAGGGTACAAAAGATATAGTGATATGGTATCCAAAGGATTCATATTTCACTTTGACAACTTATACTGATGTTGATTGGGCTGGATGTGTTGATAACATGTGGAGTACAAGTGGTGGAGCTTATTTCCTTGACTCCCAGTTGGTTGCTTGGTCAAATAAGAAACAAGATTCTATATCTTTATTTACTACTGAAGTTGAATACATTGCAACATCCTCATGTTGCACTTAGATATTGTGGATGAAACAAATGTTGAAGGACATTGGAATATCATTTGATGAACCTATCTCAATTACGTGTGATAATACCAGTGCAATAAACATTTCTAAGAATCTGTTACAACATTCCAGAATGAAACATATATCCATTAGATATCATTTCTTGAGGGAGAAGGTATTGGACAATGAAGTAAAACTTGAATATGTACCTACAAAAGAGCAAATTGCAAATATTTTCACAAAATCATTGAGCAAAGATACTTTTGAGTATCTCTGGAAAAAGTTAGGGGTTCTGTCCCCTCCCAGTCTATAATAACATGCACTGGGGTGTGCATTGGTCCAAGGTATTCTATGCTCATTTTTATTTGGATCAATATTTGGTGGCTTCCTCATAGGGGGAGTGGAGTAAGTTTTTTCAGGGGGAGTTTTTCTCTGTCTTTGATATCAAAGGGGGAGAAGAAAAGAAGATAAGATGGTACTTGATGCTAACATTGAGTTGGTTGGTTTGTTATTGATGAATTTTTCCATCAATGAAAAAGGGGGAGATTGTTGGAATATGTTGAGATGATGTTGATTGCTTGTTGTCATTGATGTCAACATATATTGGTTGTTTGACCAAAGTTCTATTTTGGTGCCTTGGTGATCTGGATTTGGCCTAGTTCCAGATATAGTGCTATAAAGATCTACTCTTGGTTGCATATATCCTGGTCCCATTCCTCTTGAAACACAATAAGATACATTATTTTGGGTCTGGACCAATTTGGTAGTTTGTTAACGTGTTTTGACACATGGTTTGCATTGTAACGTGTATATCTTACTCTTTGGTTCTAGATATCATGTAGCATGTTGATTTGAGCGAGGATACTATGTTTGTTCCACATTTCATTCCTCTCCACCGCGGGAATGTTTTTGTGGCGACCTATTTTAAATTGTGTTTGGATGACTTGAGAGATTATGAAGGCTTGGAATGGTATAAGTATAATATGTTTTTTTTCAATGCAAGCAAGTGTATTGAATGTGAATTTGAATATCTAAACATTGTGAAGTGTGTGAAAGTGGGTGACTAGAGGTAGTAGACAGTGAGATTCTATTTGGTGTTGTTGGTGATAGTTCTTTCAGTGGTGGATTTCGCTTCATCATTCTTCTATTGGCAGTGAGCCATTTTCTGTAGGCAATGAGCCTTTCTCTCTTGGTAGTGATCCCTTTTTGTATCTTTGGCTATAATATTCAGGAAGTGAGCCAAACCGGGAGTGAGCCACTCTGTAGTTAGAAACTTGGCAGTGAGCCTTTGTAAAAATTACCTTAACTAGTGTCACTTTAACTAGTGCTTTATAATTGAGAATTATTATTATTTGTGGTTTTTCCCTTCTTGGGTTTCTACATAAATTCTGGTGTTCATTGTGCATGGTGTTGTTTTGTGCTTTCATGTTCAGTAACATTTGATTGATTTAAGTTTGATCTGGATTAATTAAAGTCAAGAGAATTGTTTTATTATAACTGATTCGCCCCCTTCTTAGTTATCTAGATTGTTCAACAAAGTTTCCAAGGCAACCAAGTTTAACAACAATATGCATGATATTTAGTTAAAAACCAACTTGGTTTCCTACAAAATAACCACATCTATAAGGGAAGATATGAGGAAGTTAAAAACCACCTTCCTCTTGTTAGGGGTGTTAAGGACTCAAACATTTCAAGAGAGGCTTCTCATGGAAGGGAACGATGAAGGATTCTCATGATAAGATTGTGCAAGATTATAATATTCAATGAGATTTCATGAGGGTGGTCAGTCAAAACAAGAGCTATCTCAATCAACTGTTCCACAAGAAAATGTTTCCTTGTGAAGAAAAATGGTTTGCTAAATGATTCAATGTCATTGCACAGTACATGTATAATTCAAAGGTTGTACACATCTTTTCACACTCAAAATGAAGAACCCCAATGTTGCAATAAATGATTTTCTCTAAATATAGGAATTTCTATAAATTCAAGGGTAGACCATATATACTATCCTAAATTATCAAAAGTGGGTTAATATAGGGAGAATGAAGCACTATACACTACATAAAACATAATATTAGGTGCAATGGATCCCAAAGTGATAGGTAAAGTAATTAAAAACCAAAAAATTCATTGAACACATTGTCAAATTATTCAATGATAAGTTCAAATTGTGGTTACTACAAAGCTTGTTATGTTTTGACTTGCTATTGTACCTTCCCCTAATAAATGGTGTAAGGTATTTGGAAGGAACTCATTTTGTAAGCCTTTTATGTTTCAATTTATGCAACTAACATTATAGCTATATGATGAGTAGCTCAACCAATAAGAATTTTATAGAACATTGCAACCTTTTGATAACCCTTTAAAATATTAACTTATAGTAAACACATAGAGTTGAGAAAGATAGTGCTTCATGATTTAGTGTGTATTTAGTTTGACATTGATGTAAAAATAATTAGTTAAATCTAGAAGCACTATCTTGCACTTTACCAAATCTTATCCCCTTAAGCCATCAAATGTTTTGTCCTAGGACCTTACTTCATAGATCCCCTTAAGCCATACTATTACCCTAAACCCTAAACCCTAGACCCTAAAGCAATAATTTTGTCTTTGGACCTTAATTCATAGATCCCCTTAAGCCATCCTACAAGGACCCCTTAAGCCATCATAATTTCTCCTAATTTAATGTAATTTTTAATGAGATTTCACATCACATTAACAATTATTTGTTTTTTCATTTGTAACATGCCTTAGACATAAATGAGTCTTAGGGATTTTTTCATTTGTATTCAATTAGGTCATTTATATTGAATGGTTTAAGGGGATTTTTAAGCATGTATCTTACATTTTGAAATTTATAATTTAATGCAGGTTCACTTATATAGATCATAGATCAATTCGATATTGATGATATCCTTAATCCACCTCCTCAGGCCCCTTCACTTCCATGCCCTCCATCGCCACCCCCTCCACCAACACCTCCACCTCCCCCTCCACCTCCCCCTCCACCTCATAACCCCCCACCTCCACCACTTGGATCTGATGAGGCTTGCTTGCGAGCACGAATCAATGATAATGTTAGATCTATTCAAGAGAAATCAATACTATTCAAAATGATGAAGTGATTCCACCATGTTTGAGGTGTTTTGCATCTAGTATGAAAAAATTTATTGATGCCGTTAGGTCCATTGATGTTGACTTATACATGCTTCAATGATGGGGAGAGGAGAGGAGAAAATTCTATTCTGAAAAGGAAAACAAAGAGATATGAGATGCAACAGAGAGCCGCAACACTTTATTAAGACCTAAGAAAAACAATGATGTTATTGAATTTTGATGTTTGTGTTTTCATTTTATGATAAGACAAAAAATTGTTAATAGTATAATGATGAGACAAAAATTTAGTAAGAAATATTAAACAATCTATTAATTACTATTGTATTGAATTTTTAATTGGTGTTTTTTTTTTAATTCTAATTTTTAGAGGTGTGGATGATGGATTACATTCACACATTTTGAACCTTTTTATAATTGTTTTGACATACTTAGTTTGTGATACATATATATAACATTTTTAAGTTGTCAAAAAAATTATATCAAGCAATAATGCATACACTTAATGAATTTATTTGGCTTCAATATTGATGATAACATGATCATCAACATAAAAAACTACTATCATAATGTTATCATAATTAATTTTTATATAGATATTTGAATCAAAACAACTCATTAATTTATATATTTAACTCAATGAAATTTGGTTTCCTTGCGAAAATTCACCAAATTTTATTCCCTTAAGCCATCATTTTGTCCTAGGACCTTAATTCATAGATCCCCTTAAGCCATCATAATTTCTCGTAATTTAATACAAGTTTTAATGAGATTTCACATCACATTAACAATTTTTTTTTTCATTTGTAACATGCCTTAGAAATAAATGAATCTTAGGGATTTTTTCATTTGTATTCAATTAGGTCATTTATATTGAATGGTTTAAGGGGATTAAACCCTAAACCCTAAATCCCAAAGCCATAATTTTTTCCCAGGACAGTTAAGCCATAGACCCCTTTAAAACTAGATACTTAGGACCCCTTAAGCCACCATATGTTATTAATTACCTCCTAAATGTACGTTTTAAAAAGTAGTATATATTTAACTTAATGAAATTTGGTTGCCTTGGGCAACTTCACCAAATTTTATCCCCTTAATCCATCATTTTCTCCTAGGACCTTAATTCATAGATCACCTTAATCCATCCTATTACGACCCCTTAAGCCATACTACAGGGACCCCTTAAGCCATAATAATTTATCCTAATAAATTAATGTAATTTTTAATGAGATTTCACATCACATTAACAATTATTTGTTTTTTCATTTACATGCCTTAGACATAAATGAGCTTTTTGTGTAATTTTTAAGTTTATTTTTTAGTATGTTCCTGTATTAAAATTACATAGTTAGATCTGAAATTTTGAAATTTCTATGTACACAAGGTCAAGTTGAATGATGTATGTATGCATTGTACATCCTATTTTTTATTTTAAATATGTATCTTAAATTTTGAAATTTGTATGTACATGCTCAAGTTGAATGATGTATGTATGTGTATGTATCATATTTAAACAGATAATGTACATTGAAAATTTAACTATTTCTTGTAATTTTGTATAATTTAATGCAGGTTAGATCAATTTGATATTGATGATGTCCTTAATCCACCTCCTTAGCCCCCTCCACCTCCACCCTCTCCACCTCATAAAATCCCACCTCCACCACCTCCAGGATCCGATGAGGCTTGCTTGCTAGCACAAATCAATGACAATGTTACATCCATTCAGAATAAAATAAATGGTATTTAAAATAAAGAATTGATTCCGCCACACTTGAGGTGTTTTGCATCTGCGATATAAAATGTTGTTGATGCGATTAGGTCCATTGATGATGGTGAGAGGCTATGAGACAATTTTATTTGGATGGTCTCTCCTACAAATAAATTTTGGACTTGAAAAATAACAAAATCTCATCTTGTACTTTATTTTGTCGATGTTGTCACTAACCTATCCATTCCTACAAATAAACCTAGAATATCGATGAGGTAATGCAAACATCCACAAATTTCTGCACATTTTTGGGAGTGATGGTGGATGGTATTTGACCATCCACCACATGCTAATTTTGAGGCCCCTTTATTCTTTTTGAGGAGATTATATACATAGTTTTTTTTGGAGAAAAAGATTAATTATTTTTATTTTAAATCATTTCATGGTGTTGGTGGTGGCATTCAACAACATAGGTTAGGCATCAGTTGATCCTTGATGCTCCGTGCATGCCCAACCTCTTGTAGATTCTCTTGCTCATGTCATTCATGCACCTATGCATAAACGTGTTGTGGTATCTGCATTAGGATCTTTAAGTATGCTCGTAGACAATCTTGACGAGCATACTTTTGTGATGATGGTTGGGGCTAGAGACCGTGACCACAAAGGAACATTGTATGGAGCTGGTCCTAGTACCACTACATGAGTGTCGACACCCCATGTATGTACCAATTTTCATCAGGTATGTTATGGACTTGATCAGGCTACAACCTGTTTGAGTGGACATGGAGATTCTAGTGGCACCAGTTCATATGTTGATTTTCTTACTGTAGAGAATCACCCTGTAGACATTTCAACACAAGTATAAATATGCATGTACATGTTGAATTTATAAGATTTTTTGAGCACGTGTATTTTTAATGAACATATATACGAAAAAAAATTTGTAATGTTTTAACAATCAAATTATTTGGTGTAGATGGCATTGACCATAGGGGAACCATCTATTCCTCAAGTTTTTATGTTGATACCAGTGCAAGTCGGCAGCCCTTATGGGGTATTTTGATTTCAATTTTTTAAATAATATGAAATAATTTTTAACTTGAATTTTTAATTTGTATTTTTTTTGTATTAATAATAGGTTATGCATAGAGTAAACTATTTACAACGATTTACATCATAGGATCAACCATAAAGTGGCATATACAAACAACCATATAGTATGATACTAGATTACTATACTGGATAACACAGGACTATGTTACTACACAAGACTAGATTTACACATATACATAACTTGATTCCTTCTTCACAACAAAATACACAAAATACAAAAATGATGAATTGACTATGGCATTATATCTCACCACCTAGGTTCCTACTTTCATTGCAATCTTCCATGGCTCCCTGTTTTACTAGGGTGTTAATAACATCAAGTTCCTCACTGGAGAACACTTCTTCAATCTCATGGTTGGAGTTGGTGAACAAATGGGGCCCTTTATCTTCTTTGATGTTCTTCCCTTTTTTAACCTGCTCTTTGAACTCTTCTTTAAAAACCTCCAATGCCTTCGTGAACACTACCAAATTAGGTTGTCCTTGCTGCCAAGAATGACTGTACATGACTTCTTTCTGGTGAATAAACACTACTCCATCCTTGAGTAGTTTGTGGAATTTTATCTCTGCAATCTCTATGGTGTCCACAACCTGCAATGCAACATTGAAAAGAGTGAGTCTTTTATTTGACTCAGTAAGCAACCTCTAAACCCCACTGTACTTTTCCTCATTTCTTGCCTTCCAAATGACCCACATGATTTTAGTACTAAATAAAAACTAGAACAACTGAAAATATTTACTTGTCTTTCTATAAAAACTAAAAAGAATTACTTTCCAAATAATTTTCCCACTTAAGCCCTATAGATCAGTACTGTTCCTAAAAAGATTCTAGATTTCATTAGCATAGAAACAATAAAAAAAGATATGAAAAACAATTTTAGGCACCCTATAGATTTCACAAATGTCAATATCATTGTTCTTCAATTTAAATGTAACTTTTTACAATAAGACAAGCCATCCAAAATGGGTTTTCTTAGCATCTATACCGTTGTGCCACAAAAAATAAAAAGCCTTTTTCCAATCGGCTAGATAAATTGGGCATTGCACAACCTTTCAAGTGTGTGTTATGTGATCAGTATTTTGAAAACCATGATCATTTGTTTTTACAATGCTCCTTTGCACAGTCTTGTTGGTTGTTCATTTTGGGAAAACTGAATTATAGCATTCCCCTTCCTAACACAATTTGGGATCTTTTCTCTACTTGGCCCGTGCTTTATAAAACTTCCTTCTTTGCATGTATTTGGAAAACTATCCCAACATTGGTTGTATGGGCCATTTGGTGGGAAAGAAATAAGTGTATATTTAGAAAAATTGCCATCTCCATGTATTTTTTTCATGGTTTGATTTAAAAATCAATTTAAGAAGTAGTCAATTCTTGGGTGTAAAATCATAAGAATGTAGGTTTAATGTTTTCAGCTTGGGATAGTTTTATTTGACAGAGTTGGAAGCATATAGCTCTTCCCTTCAAAGGAAGCTTGAAGCAACTACATAATACAAAGATAGATAGGAGCTCAATCAAATGGTCACCTCCATCTCAAGGTTTTTTAAAATTGAATTTTGATGGAGCATCTAGTGGTAACCCTGGAGTCTTGGGAGCAAGATTTTGTATCAGGGATGACAATGGGTTTCTCAAGGTAGCTAGATCAATATCATTACCATCTAGGATGAAAAACATGGCAGAAGGACTTTCTCTTCTTCATGGATTACTTCTCGCAAAGCAATTACAAATTAAAGCAATTCATATTGAAGGGGACTCGTTAATAATAGTAAATTATTGTAAAGAAAGATCATGTTTTACTTGGGCTTTGAAATTTATTATAGGTTGTTTGGAAATTACTAGATGAATTTGAATCATTCCATATTACACACACTTATAGGGAAGGTAATGTATTAGTAGACCACCTTGCTAATCTTGGATGTGATAATAATGAGGTCCTTTTCATACAAGATAGTAACGGTGATTTTGATTTCTCTTCTATTCCTGAGCTGGTAGAGTTAAGAAATGTAATAGAAAATGATTACATTTCTTTATGAGAAGATAAATCTCTTCAATTAGCATACAATATGCCCAGTTAAATCAAATTGTTGTTGATATAAGCAACTCCATTGTTGCGTTCAATTATCTAGCTGCCCACCATGGACAATATCTTTTGAAGTCGAATTCAAGTACATGGTAGAGAGCATATATAGTAATGATGGCTTCAATTCCACCATAGATAACATCCACAAAATTCAAATTTGAGCACATGGTAGAGAGCATATTTTGTAATGATGGTTTATTTTTTCACATGGGTATTCATATTAATCTTGTAGGTCAGTTACATTTCACTTGATGATGTGGGCACCTGAGCAAAGATTCCTCCTTAGTCACATCGTTTCATTCCTTTTAATTTCCTTGAGATTTTCATATCACTCAGGTACATTTTAATTATATTTTAGTATGTAAACATTTCCTTGAAGTGTTTCATAGTTCGCACCTTGCATAACAATGACATCACTACACCTTTTACCCAGAATTTGATGATTAAAAGGGGATTATCAATTCATTCTTTGCAAAAGATCTAGGAAAAAGCAAGGAGTTGGTAGTTATTTACCTTATATTACTAGTTGCAAGTATCTATAGAAACTCAATCAAAATGGCGCTTCATCCCTAGAATTATAGAGTTTATTTGCTAGTTAAGCTATGGGAAAATCCCATTGAAGAATATATCGCACATGATATTTTGAAGACAATGTTTCAAATGGATGGTGCAAGAGTGGAGGAATGTATCCGAACTATTCTAGGTATTGAGGTTACTAGTCCACGTGCTCATTGACTTCTCACAGGTGATTTATGTTTTCCTATCCAATGCTCTGAATTTAATTGTCTTTAACTGAAATCGAAGACCTCATCAAGAACTACATTCGATTTCAATTCTTGCTTGATAATGCTATTCTTTGAGCAGCTCAACAATACAATTTTTACAGTGGTGAGGGTTTCATTGGAGGTTTATTTATGAGAAAGCTAATTTAGAGACACAAGTGTTTTGAGGAAATTTTTGATGCTTTAAGGCTTGATCTTCAATATAAGAATGAGAATGTTTTGCTGCAAGCCCTAAGGAAAAATCGAAGGAATGTGTGCTCGATTATGGAATTGGAGGTTAAGGATAAGTTTTATGCTTTGGACTACCTCCGCGCTCATGTCTTGCATCCCACCAGACAAGGAATACATTTGGACTTATAGTTGAGAGTTAATTAGCTAGTTCTAATCTCAAAGGGTGATCAAAACATGCAGGATCAACTTGTTAATTGTCCTCAATGACTTTCATCTATTGCTAATGTAGGAGCGACTTCCCATCTACCCTCTCATTTTCCAGCTTCATGGAATTCAAAATGTATGAGGAAGGTCTTTTGGAAGAGATCTACAGTTGGCAGAAGGCATGGATGAAAACTTAGTAAATGGAGTGTCCATAAAAAAATAAAACTTTATTTTTAGGGGTTTTTTGCTTTACATTTAGGGTATTTTGGAGTTGTTTAATTCAGGTGTTATAGGCTACTAATATGTATTGTTTGTAATGACAGAAAATGATCATGTTCAGGTTTTATTTATATAATACTATTTATAGAAGAGTCTTATTGGGGTTAATTAATCTTTCTAGAAGAGTTTATATGGGGTTAGTTAGGAAAATGTTGACATTTGAACTATCAACAGATTTTGTTCTCTAGATGAAGCGTCTATATGGGGTTAATTAGGAAAATGCTAACTTTTGAACTATCAACATATTTTGTACTCTTTATACATTCAGAGCTATAACCAGAGGTTTTCTTAGTGGTTCTTTCCTGCCAGTTGATGAGTCTAGTTTATTGTCTAATTTTGGGTAGAATTTATGATTTATTTGCTGAAGTTGTCATGGACCTTGATGTTAAGTGTTGATATTTTTATGATATTTCCTCAAAACTATAGACATTGGGCCTAATATGATTTCTGTAAATCTTTAATGAAATTGGTATGTTATATGGACTATATATATTAATTTTGCATGTGATTAATGAATGTTATTTAAGGTGGTTACAAATATGCAATTATTGTGTGTACTAACATTGCCATGCAGATATAATTTGATGATACTAAATTGAGAAAGACACCGCCAGCTGGTCATGCACCATAACATCCAACAAGGGAATCATTCAAAGGTCAAAGGAGATCGACAACAAGAGATTCCTCATGAAAATTGAATGTAACTACCTTGTAATGGTCTTTATTGTTGTTGAGAAAATGCGAGAATTATTGCTATGCTAAATCTGTGTTTGGACATGCATGTCTAATCAGATTCCATGCAGACGTAACCACCTTTCGCTTTTGCCTACTTTCCCTAAATAGCATCCTCCTAGTTTGTGGAGTTGACTGCTTTACTTGGTAGTATAAATAAGGATCAAATGCTCCTTCTCAAGAGGTTGTGCGATCTGATGATGTACTTGCATTCTTAAATTTTCAGCAATACAGTTATGCTACTCTTTTTGTACTCATGAATTCTAGTGAATAAAATGAAGTTCTAAGTTTGAATATCTAAGTTTACACTAGTTTTAGAGGATACTCATCCAAGGGGGCCCACTTGGTGAGAAATCCATCCTTTAGCTTAGTTTAGCCCAGTTATTACTTTTTGTTCAGTAATTAGTTAAGAATCTGGCACTGACTGTTCCTATAGCCACTAGAATTGCATTCTGTGACTATTCTTGCAACCAAAACAAACAGAGTATTTTCCTGTTTGTTTGTTCAAATTTTCATTTTTGTCATGCATTTCAACTTAGTATAGTTGTTGGTTGATGTTCAACATTTATATTATTCCTTTCCAAGCAATTTACTTTCAACATTGTGTCTTTCTTAGCTGTAGAATGAAAATGGCTACTTTGGTCTCCTAGTGCACATACTGTGCTGACCCATTTCAAGTTCACATCTCTAGGTTGACAAGTTAAATGCACCTTCATGATGATTGAAATAGCTATTCAGGTTAGATGTCCAATCTCTGAATCACGACTGTAAAGGCCTAGTTGTTAAATCATTGTAGGAGGCCAACATTTTTGGCACCATTGCCAAGGATGGTGTCAAACTAGGAAGTTCTTTGGATTCATTGATAGTTTTCTTGTTGTAGTATTTCGAAAAGTTGTTCTTAGCATACCCCACATTTAGGAAGTAATGACCCCCCTTATTCTTTACCAATTTTTTGTGTGCACTGGCTGATAGTGAGTTCATACCGCATGCATAGAAGAAGGAGAAGAGATGCTTATGGAAGATTCCTTCCTAATAATCATGATCCATTCCAGCTAAAAGAGCTTCCAAATATGACAAGGAATGAAGAAGAAGAAGAGCCAAACCCATTTTCTGATGCATTTCCTGATCTGACCAGTTCTGAAGCTTCCTCTGAAGAACAAAATCATTTTGAGAATCCCCTTGCTTGGGAAATCCATCAAGCAGGAATGGGTAATGCAAATGGAAATGAACCTAACCAACCAACTTTTCCTTTCCCCATTTCCCATCAGAATGAGGTTGAAAATCTAAAAAATATCCCCGCTTCAGCCCTTCATAAGTTTTATGGACTTGTTACAGAAGACCCTGATACTTTCTTGTTCAAGTTTGATAAACTCTGCAGGAGATATGACTATACCATTGATTCTCATAGGATTAAGATATTTCCTACCACCTTGAAAGAGGATGCATTAATATGGTTTATGAGCCTAGAAAGAGATACTATGGAAACTTGGGAGGACATGAAGACAAAGTTCCATGAGAAATACAAGGAATATTGCAGGGGTAGTGACATGAGAGATGGCATTTTCAGGATGCAGCAAAAGGAAGATGAGAGCCTGGAGGATTACATTTCAAGGTTTTTGTTCTGCTTACAGAAATCCCCACACCATACCCCCAACGAAGAATCACAAAAGCTGTTTTTCCTTAGAGGAATTAATGAGAGTTGTATTGATGCCTTGGACCTAATGGTAGGAGGAGATATCACCCAAGTTCCTTGGGAAGACATCAAGAAAATATGCTAGAACTATTCTAGGGCGGCTTCAAAGAAAGGGAGAGCTTACCAATCCTCTATGGGTAAGTCATCTACCAGTGGAGTTTCAAGGATGGAGATCACACACTTGTTGGTAGATTTCAAGCAAGGCATTATAAACAATCTAGCTACTTAGCTGGATACACTTTAGGCCAAGAAGAAACAAGAGGAGGTAGAGGCAATGTTGGTAGAGTATTTCCCCCATTGCAGACAAAAAAACAAGGACTGCAGATGCAAGATGGTAGCTAATATTGAAAGTAAGTAGATTCCACCCGAGTTCAAACCAGTCCAGATTGAAGAAGATCTAGTCTATTTTGTTGCACAAAGGAGGCCATGGGCTCCAAGACAAGGTATGCCACTGAATCCACTATTTTATGCTGGCCCATATTTCAATTCCTACTCATCTAGTAACCAATGATAGCCCCCATATCCATCCAACTATGGAGGATATCCACCACAGCCTTGGAATAACCCTCCAAATGCTTGGCCAAATCATCAAAACTCTCCACCCTAGTGGCAACAACCTCAAGGGAATTGGTAGCAATTTCAAGGGCATTGGCAGCCACCTCCAGGAAATTGGCAGCAAATGAATCAATGGAGGGGAGGACAACAATGGCCAACACAGAAAACCAATTACATGAAGCCACCTTCTCAGCCCCAACAACCTACTAGAATGCCTCCTCCTGCTAATTCAAGCTCAAATGCACCTAAACCTACTCAACTACTAGCTCTTCCCACACCTAACCCGAATAACAAACCACAACAACCTGTATACTCTGCTGATTCAAACCAATTCCTTGCATATGCTGTGAGTGTAAGTGACATCCACTTGCATTCAGGAACTACTTTACCAACCCCTTCCAAGCCCATTATCACTAAGCTTCCTGTGGAAGAGGAAGAGGAACCTTTGAATGATCCCATTCAGCCAAGTGCACCTAAAAATCCTAAACCAGTCCAAGTCAAGTAGACTGAACAAGAGCCACCATTTCCTTAGAGATTGGAAGTTTCCAAGAAAAAGGAAGAAAAGGAGGACACAACCTTCGACATCTTGGATCAGCTAAAGCATATATGTGTCTAGATACCTCTATTTCAGGCCATAAAGGATGTCCCAATCTATGGCAAGGAAATCAAGGAAGCATGCCTCAAGAAGCCGGGCAGGAAAAAGAAAGACCCAACCATGGTTCATGTGGTGGGGTAGCTGGCTGTCATCATGCTTGGGAAAGTGACTATCCCCAAGTACAATGTCCTAGGTAGTCTTGTGGTAGAAGTTGTTATAAATAGGATTCAAATAAAGAATTCTTTGATTGATTTAGGGGCAACAATAAATGTAATGACTAAGGACATCTTGCAACAACTAAACGTTGCAAGCATGAGATCTACCCCTACTATCCTACAACTTGTTGATAGTTCTACTATTAAGCTTGATAGTATAGTGGAGGACCTTGTGGTAATTCTAGACTCCTGGGAGTACCTAGCAGTTAGAAACTGCAGATGCATATATTGGATACCGGTCAGGTGACATGACCATTTCTGATGGGAAGAGCACCAATTTTTTTTTTCTTTATCCTCCTGCTCAGCCATCCCATGATGAGGATAATTACGTATGGCCACATGTTGGTGAAGAGACCGAGGAAGTTAATTTTGTGGTGCATATTATGATGTTAGGAAAAAGTTATTTTATGTAGCTTCAAGATGAAGATGAATTATTGGCTAACATCATTCAAAACCATTGTGAAGTGGAGGAAGCATCATCTTCTCATTCTACTATTCTAGTCAAGACACTTATGCCTGCTCTTCCTGCAACCACTTTTCTTGCAGACATTCTTCATGTAGCCACTCTTCCTGCAACCACTCTTCCTGTAGCCGGACTTCCTGTAGCAATAGGTATGTCCCATACATTGCTGCCATATGAACTCAAGGTACCATGCATTAATGAAGTAACCATGATAGAGTTAACTACACAAGTGCAGGTGTCAGAAGGATAATATCTGAATGTTAACAACTCCCTGAGTGAAGAATAAAAATTGTTATTGGAAAACTTATTGAGGACCCGCTAGCATGTATTTGCATGGGACTATCATGATATGAAGGGATTGGAACCTAAGATTTACACTCACAGAATTTACATCAGAGATGATTGCACCCCAATGAGGTAGCCACAAAGAAGAATTAACCCTGCACTAAGAGAAATTGTAAAAGGAGAACTGCAGAAATTGCTAGATGTAGGATTTATCTATCCCATTTCAGATAGCCAGTGGGTGTCTCCATTGGTGATTGTACCTAAAAAAGGAGAGAAATGATGAGTTTGTGTTGATTACAGGGAACTCAGTGCTGCCACCAAAAAGGACCATTTTCCCTTACCTTTCATAGATCAAGTTTTGGACTCACTTGTAGGAAAGCGATACTTTTCTTTTCTAGATGGATTCAGTGGCTACAACCAGATCCAAATTGCACCTAAGGACTAGGAGAATACCACCTTTACCTATCCATGGGGGACCTATTCCTACTTAGTACTCCCATTTGGCTTATGCAATGCACCTGCAACTTTCCAGAGGGCAGTCATTAGCATATTTTCAGATATCTCCCTTGACTGCATGGAAATCTATATGGATGATTTTACTACCCATGGTGTTGATTTCAATGAAGCATTGGAAAATCTCAAGAGTTTTCTACAGAGATTTGAATACCACAATCTATCTTTAAATAGTGAAAAGTGCTTCATGATGATGTAGAAAGGTGTAGTCCTTGGCCACTACATCTCTCACAAATGAATTCAAGTAGATCCTACAAAGATTGAGGTGATCACAAATCTACCCACACCTGCAAAACAAAAGGATGTTAGGAGTTTCTTGGGCCATGAAGGATATTATAGGTGTTTCATCAAGGATTTCAACAAAATAGTAGCACCATTGTATACTCTTCTCACCAAAGATGTTGAATTCAATGGGCAGTAGACTATGACAAAACATTTTCTAATTTGAAGACAACTTTGACTCATGCTCCAATAATTAAAGGTCCTAATTGGGAGTTTCCTTTCCACATCCATACAGATGCATCAAATTATGCCATAGGATTAGTCTTAGGACAGAAAGAAGGAGCCATTGAAAATTCCATTTATTTTGTCAGCAAAAATTTGCAAGGAGTTGAATTCAACTATACAGTGACAAAAAAATAATTGTTGGCAGTAATCTATGCCCTGAACAAATTCAGGCATTACATAATGGGCTACCAAATCTTTGTGCACATCGATCATGTAGCCATTAGATATCTCATGAATAAGCCCTTGATCTCAGGTAGATTAGCAAGATGGTTGGTGTTGATGTAGGAGTTTGACATAACCATTGTGGATAAACTAGGGAAGGCCAATGTTGTTGTAGACTTTCTTTCAAGGCTGACTACATCAAAGGACAATCAAGCCATAGATGATTCTTTCCCTGATGAGCATCTATTCTCCATTAGTGTAAAAACACCCTGGTATGCTAACATAGATAATTATCTAGTGACAAGGAGAGTTCCTCCTCTCTTCCCTCCAAAAGAGAGAAGAGTGCTCATTGAAAAATATTTTCCTTTCTCATGGATTACTAGATGTTTGTTCTATATTGGACCAGATCATGTCATAAGAAGATGTGTGAGAGAAGATGAGACATATGACATTTTGCATGCATGCCACAATGAACCCTGTGGAGGGAATTTTGTAGCCAAGAGGACAACAATGAAGATTTTGAACACAAGATACTATTGACACACACTCCACAAGGATGCAGGAAGATATACAAGGAAATGTGATAGATTCCAAAGGATGGGCCGACAAACCAAATTTGATGAGATTCCACTTTATCCTCAAGTAGTAATCACTCCCTTTGACAAGTAGGGATTGGATTTTGTAGGACCCATTGACCCTCCATCAAATGGTAAGTCTTATATCCTGGTATGCATTGATTATGTAACAAAGTGGGTAGAAGTTAAGGCCATGAAGCATGCAAGAGATAACAAGGTTGCAAAATTTCTTTATGAAGAGATTTTCACAAGGTATGGAGTTCCAAGAGAGATAGTGACTGATCAAGGAGCTCAATTCACTTCAACCCTTGTTACAACACTGGTCAATGAGTACAACATAAGACATAGGAAGTCTACTCCTTATCACCCCTAGGCCAATGGCCAAGTTGAGGTGACTAACAGAGAAATTGAAGCCATTTTGACCAAAACAGTGGATGTTCATAAAAAGGATTGGAAAAATAGGTTACCAGAAGCTGTTTGGGCCTACAAAACTACCTGGAAAGAAAATACAGGCTTCACTCCATTTGAGTTATTGTATGGAAAGAAAACCATGATGCCCATTGAATTTGAACATAGGACTCTTAGGACTGCAGTAGATTTGGGGATGGATATCTCTGAGGCAAAAAAAGAAAGAATCATACAGCTAAATGCTTTGGATGAGATGAGAAAAGATGCCTTGCATCACCCAAAGGTAGTACAAAATCAGAGAATCAAGTGGCATGATAAATTCATCAAGGACAAGTAATTCCAACTAGGAGATTGGGCCCTGCTCTATGACTCAAGGTATCAAGACAATGCAGAAAAATTGCAGACAAGGTGGCTAGGACCATATGAGGTTGCTGAAGTATTCCCTAATGATGTTGTTTAGCTCACTACTATTAACCCAGTCATATTTAAGCTGCTTGTCAATGGTCATCACCTCAGATTGTATCACAAGCCAACTTCCAAAGAGTAGTTCCTGCAACAATTCACTCAACATGCAACACCCAAGCTTCCTACAACTGAAGGAAGTGGACCTAGTGTCCTTCCTTCTTGCTGATTAAGGAATGTACTTGTCATAATAAAGATTTACACTTCTATGGGAGTCCATTTCTTCACCCATCCACCCATCCACCCATCCATCACCACTTTTCTCTCTCTTCCATTACTTCACTTCATTCCACTCCACCTCATTCCACTTCATTTTCACTAATTTCTCAACTTATTTCTTAAAAAGGAGAATGATACTTTCTCCACAATCTTTGCAACGAATCCTCCACATATTTAGGCATGTGCACATTAATTGCTATATCTTAATTGTTGTACGTTAATATGGATGTTCACCATAGCATGCCATTATTCCCTGCCCCTGTCAAATCATCATTATCACCGCTCCCATCTCACATGTGAGGAAACATGCCCAAATTTAGGTTGGGGGGAGGAAAAACATGTGAATACTTTTCCCATGTGTCAATCCATGCTGGTCTATGTCAACAAAATTTAAATTGAGCTGATTTGAAATCTGAGTGAGAGCATGGCTCACATGTGTGAGGTGACACCAATTGCCACCACCATTTCTCTCCATCATAGCTTTCGTTTATTACCCCTTGCCATTATTGACCCTATCATAATCTCGAGCTGCAAACAAAAGGTAAAGTAGAAAGGGAAAATTCAGTTGACATTGGCATTGGAAATTTAGCAAGTGTTGCAAGAAGGTGAATTTGGTTTTTAGACGAGAATTGCAGGAAGGAAACCATAGAGTGATTGTTTGATTGCATACAATGGGAGGTGGGTTAATTCAAAATGAACCCATGGTGCATGATGTATTACTGCAGGATGCACCTTGCCTAGCTGAATTTAGAAACTGTGGGTGGTTAGACTACTTCTTGAAGCTAGATGGTTTTGATGAAGACATTGCACTAGAATTCACCTAGACATTTTCTGAAGGGAAGGCCATGGTAAAAGGGTTAGAGGTCATGGTGACTAAAGAAGGGATTGCAGAAGTTATAGGGTTACTTGCTAATGGTGAACATTACCCTACTTCCAGAGATTCCAGGTCAGCTAGGGCTGAATTTATAGAACATGGTGACCCTCCAATCAGTGTGGACAAACAAGGTGCAAAAAGAACCTCTCTGCCTAACCCATGGAAGTAGGTAGTTGTTTATGTCATAAGATACATCACTATGAAGGTCGCTTGTCGAATCTACATTCTGTGCACTTCAAACTTTTGAATCACATGAGGCACAAGAGGAGGATGAATGTGTCAAACATGCTATACAACCTTCTTTCAATCGCAGTGGCCAAGACTCAAAAAGGTAGAGACAATTATGTTTCCCACCATTTTTTGATTAAATTGTTAGTTGAGAAGTCGCTACATGATATGTCTGGAATGACCTGGGAAGAATTCATAAAAAATGATCAAATTAGACCTGAGCACTTACAACCTAGGGTTTTACCTCAACCTCATAGGTCTAGCAAGAGATTGAGTATGGTTGAAGCCACTCTTGGGGCTTCAACCTCTGGCATAGACCCTAGTGTAAACCCTCCTACAATAGAAGAAACCATAGAAATTAGCTCTTTTGGGATAAAACACTCAGACAAAGAAAGCTCCTCTCTAGATTTTGATGATGATGTTCCTCTTGGCATCCTAATGAAAACTAGGACACAAAAGAGAGAGGTAGAAATGAGAAAAGGAAAAGCTAAAAAGCAGCCGACAAAAAAAGAGGTGTCAAGCTCTAAGAAGAGAAAGGCTAACACTGTTCATCCTACAGCCAAAGAAAATTGCGAGAGCCCTCCTAGAAAATCAAGACCAGTCAGGCCAACCTTTTTTATGCCTTGTAGGAAAGCCCTAAGTGTAGAGAAACACCATGGGGGAACAAATAAGCTCCAACATGGAAGGTGAATGTAGAGGAAGAGGACATATTTGAGAGAGTGACAAACATAACACTGGCCGATCTTGTTGACATTGCAAAACATGTCAAAAATCAAGGGTATGAGGAAAATCAGGAGTTCGTGCAACAACAACAAGAACAAGAACAAGAGGCCCTTCCACAAGAATTGGGAGAACAATCAGTACCCCTACAGCTGGAATTGATGGGACAACCTGAATCCTTGCAGTTAAAACTATATGGAGAGCAAGCATCATCAAAAGTATTGGTAGGAATTCATAACCCTCTTGATTTTACTATACACACAACAATTTTGAACTTATGGAAATAGATACAAAGGAGGGAGGAGGAATGGAAAGAGGAGAAACAAAGGCTGAAAAAGGAAATTCAAAAGAGAGATGAAGTCATTGAAGAAAAGAATGAGGAAATTGTAGCTCTAAAGGAAAAAGTGGATAATATGGCAGCCTTGGTACCACATATTTTAGAATTTAGGACCCCTCCAAGGGTCTATGCTCTGCATTTGAAGGAGAAATATCTCTCTTTTAGGCTGGCAAGGATTGTCTTAGGTTTGAACCCTTCCATTGAGACTCCTATTGAATTTTTCAATGCTTATCAAATTGCTTCCCCTGAAGTGAAGAATTTTGTGTGAGTTTTATTTGCATAATTATGTTGTGACTCAAGACCATGATTGGAATCCATTGTTGTATGTTGGGGATGCCCAATTAAGGGAATTCATGTCTTGGATGCAAAATGAGATTAGTTGGGGACAACAATACAATGCTTATAGGCAAATGGAATCCAACATCCCCCTGGCCATTAGGGTTGAATCAAGAAATCCAAGGGACATTTACAGGGAATGACACAAAATGATTTTCAGACCTAGATATCGCAATAGGATCATGCCTTGGATAGAAGTAGTTTACAGTGAATATGAGGCAAAGGAAAAAGCAAAAGAGGAAACTGTGAAGAGATACCTATCAAAAAGATGGAACAACCTAACTGATGAGCTAAAACAGGCTGAGCCCCACTCTATACAAAACTATGCTACAACTCTTGAAAGAATTGATAGATATATACAGATTGGAAGAAAAAAGGAACAATTTTGGCTTCCCCTAACTTTTCAGCCACCCATCCTAATGTGGCCTGTGCCAAACTTTAGGTTTTACCACTATGATATTGCTGCAAAAAGACAGAGATGTAATAGATTGGACAAACAACAAGGGTTCTATTGAGACCCTGATTCACACACAACAAACATTGATGTAGGAAAGCTGTCAGTTGCAAATTTCAGAGCATTGACCAAGCAGAAGAACAACCTTTCCCTTGTTGGAGGACTAGAAAAACCTTAGGTTGGGGGGAGTGACGAGTCTAGTTTATGGTCTAATTTTGGGTAGAATTTATGATTTATTTGTTGAAGTTGTCATGGACCTTGATGTTAAGTGTTGATATTTTTATGATATTTCCTCAAAACTATAAACATTGGGCCTAATCTTATTTCTACAAATATTTAATGACATTGCCATGTTATATGGACTATCTATATTAATTTTGCATGTGATTAATGAATGTTCTTTAAGGTGGTTACATATATGCAATTATTGTGCGTACTAACATTGCCATGCAAATATAATTTGAGGATACTAAATTGAGAAAGACACCGCCAGCTGGTCATGCACCATAATGTCCAACAAGGGAATCATTCAAAGGTCAAAGAAGGTCGATGACAGGAGATTCCCCATGCAAATTAAATGTAACTGCCTTGTAATGGTCTTTATTGCCATTGAGAAAATGCGGGCATTACTTCTGTGCTAAATCTGCATTTGGACATGCATGTCTGACCAGATTCCATGCAGGCATAATTGCCTTTCCTTTTTTCCTGCTTTTCCTAAATGGTGTCCTCCCAATTCATGGAGTTGACCACCTTGCTTAGTTGGTAGTATAAATAAGGATCAGATTCTCCTTCTCAAGAGGTTGCATGATATGATGTTGTACTTGCATTCTTAAGTTTTCACTAATACAGTTATGCTACTCTTTTTGTACTCATGAATTCTAGTGAATAAAATGAAGTTCTAAGTTTGAGTATCTGAGTTTACACTAGTTTTAGAGGATACTCATCCAAGGGGGCCCACTTGGTGAGCAATCCATCCTTTAGCTTATTTTAGCCTAGTTATTACTTTTTGTTCAATATTTAGTTAAGAATCTGGCACTGACTGTTCTTGCAACCACTAGAATTCCATTCTATGGCTTTTCCTATAGCCAAAGCAGACATAGTAAATTCCTATTTGTTTGCTTAGATTTTCATTTCTATCATGCACTTCAACTTAGTATAGTTGTTGGTTGATGTTCAACATTTATGTTATTCCTTTCCAAGAAATTTACTTTTAGCATTGTGTCTTTCTTAGCTGTAGAATGAAAATGGGTACTTTGGGTTCCTAGTGCACATACTATGCAGACCTATTTCAATTTCATGTCCTTGGGTTGACAAGTTAAATGGACCTTCATGATGATTGAAATAACTATTCAGGTTAGATGTCCAATCTCTGAATTGTGGCTTGTAAAGGCCTAGTTGTTAAATCATTGTAGGAGGCCAACACCGGTATGCTCCTCAGGACCAGTATTTTGTATTATTCTATTTAAATATATAATATATATAGTGGCTTGCCACTTTTTCCAAAAAAAAAGCCTTTTGCCAAAATTTATCCTCAAGGTTAGTTCTCTAGACCTTGTTAAGATAATAAGTGGGAGTACAAGAATTAAGGATCTCTTTGTAAATAACCTTAGTTTTGACTTCCTTCAAGGAAAGGGAACCCTTCCACAGGATCTCAATATGATCATCCCTCCTATATCCCATTTGTAGTTTGTGAGTCCAACCTTTATAGGCTTCCTTGATAACAGAGTGAGTCCTAAAATTAGAAGGGGGTAAGTCAAAATCATCTCTCAGCTGATCCCATGCAACCAAGGATCCATCCTTGAAGATGCTACTGAAAGTCTTAATGTGTGCAATATTACACTTTTTTGCTGAGTAACCTTGTAACAAGGCCAGGGGCTTCCCATTATGTTCAAGGTTCCACTAGATAGATCTCCTCGAGTGGATTAGGATGCTACTAGGATCAGACAAGAGAGGACTAGTGAACTTATCCCTTATGTACTCCCATGCTTTCCAAATACTCCTAAAAATGAGTGAACCTGTAGGTATTATTGGGTGCTTGGTGATGAGATCACTGAAAGGAAGAGCCTTCCAATACCTTGTAAGTTTGGGGACAACTTGTGCAATGTTATTCTTGATTAAGAATTCCTAGGGTTCATCCCCATCTAGGGATTTGATAACCCATTTTGCAGCAAGAGCTATACCATGCTTCTTCAGATATTTGAGACCCAAACCACCATTATATTTTTCTAGACAACACCACTCCCATTTGATAGATTGCAATTTATTTTTCCCTTTCCCATCAAACCATATAAATTTTCTCATCTTCTTTTTGACCTCATTAATTTGGTAACTATTAAAGAACCACACTGAAACAAAGTACAAGGTGTAGGAGGAGAGAATTTTTTGGAAAAATTAAGAGACAAGTAATGCATGTTCCAACCATCAATTTTCTTTTCAATTTTGAATTTTAACCAATGCCACATATCCTTGAGGTTGGGTGAGACTAAAAATAGGATCCCTAGGTATCTAACCTATTTTTGCAGACCCCTAATTGGAGGTCAAACTTATTTAGCCAATTAGGAGGGGCATCAAGCCATACTAGCAAAATGGACTTCACCTTTGAGACTCTAGACCCAATTTCTAGGAAAAATAGATCCATCTTGGTCATTAATTCTTTTAAGTTTTCCTCTTCTAGTTCCACAAAAAAAAATGTGTCATCACCAAATTAAATGTTTAGTAATTCACCATTATCATGAAATATCAAACCTTTCACTTTGGGTGACATGTTATCAGTAAGTAATGGAGAGCATCAGAAGAAATTATAAACAAGGCAAGAGCAATGGGGCACCCCTACCTGACTGACCTTTCCAATTGGATAGGTTCAAACCTAGAGCCATTTACCTCTACCAAGGTAGAGGCATCTTTCAAGAGAATGCCAATTATTTTTGAAAATTCTTGAGAAACCCAAAGGCTTCCAAGGCCATTTTTAGAAAGGACCATTCCACCCTATCACAGGCCTTCTCAAAGTCTAAGAGGAGCATTGTAATATTATGTTGAGATCTTTTGGCCTAGTCACTAGCTTCCTAGCTAGTTATTATATTTTCAAGGATATATCTATCCTTGATAAACCCTATTTGAGTGGAGTTTATGAACTTAGGGAGGATGTTGGTAAGTATTAAAGCTAAGACTTTTGTAATAATTTTGTAAGAAACATTCAACTAGGTGATGGGCCTCCAATTTTTAATCAAATTTTAATCTCCCTCCTTTGGTAGTAGCTTGATAAGGCCTTGATTGATACTAGTCCCCAATGATCCTTTTGAAAAGGCATCCATATAAACTTAGTGGGGATCCTCGTTGGCCCAATCAATGAAAACTGTGTAGAACTCAACAAGGAGCACATCAATCCTATGAGACTTATCATTACTCATTGAGAGGATGGCCCTTTTAATCCCATCTCTAGTTACAACAATGGAGAGTTGAGCACTGTCCTCATTAGTTATTTTTTTAGGTATTACCCTCTTTAGCTTGTTCCTTGCTTTCAAATAGCCTTCTCCACTATCCTCACATTTAAAAAGAATACTTGTAGAATAGTTTGAATTGATGAAAGATATCTTCTTGGTTAGATAGGGTCACCCTATTATGATAGATCTTATCATTTTGCTCCTTCAGACCTTTTTCATTTTTGTATTTGAAAAAAAAAATTGAGCCTTTATCCCCATTGCTCAACCAGTTGAGCTTAGCCCTAACCTTCAGCCCTTGAATCTTATTGTCCTGCATCCTTTGTAATGAGGATTTGATTTTGTTAAGCTCCTCACAGAGGTGCTCATCCACGTGATTCTCCTAAATCTTTATTTCAGCAGCCAAGAGCTCATCTTGGAGGCAATTTTTTCTCTCCTATTATCCATTGCCTTCTTCTTTCCTATAGTCTGAAAGATACATTTATAGGCATGTACATTCTAGTTCCATCTCTCTATAGGATCAGAGTCCTTTAACATCCATCTATTAATACCCCATAGGGTATTTATAGCTTCAATGCAATCTTGGTCCCTCAAAAGGCTGGTATTTAGGATGAATTTTTCTTTACTATTGGGTTTGATTTTGACACCATTATTTATGGTTATTCTAACTTTGATTGGATGGTGGTTTGAAAATGTATAGGGATAGACCCAAACTTTTTTCCCATCATTGTTAGGCTCAAAACTACAATAGTCTTTATTAGCATAAAACCTATCAAGCCTGCTGTAAATTATTTTGCCACCTTTTTGAGCATTACACCAAGACAACCACACACCCTTGCATTCTTATTTCATGAATTCAAGAGGTTCAAGGATGTTGAGATTAGTTTTCATTCTATACCAATGATGTTTCTCATTACCTTTCCAGTCCATACTAATGCCACCTTTTCTATCTTCCCCATTCTCAGTCATGTTAAATTCACCTCCCATAGTACATGGGACCTATGAGAGCCCAATCAACCACTTCCATAGCTCACTCCTTGAAAGATAATCATTAGGTGCATAGATTGAGAAAATTCCAGATTTGGCATCACCTCTCTTAAAGGTGGCCCATGCAACTTTGTTACAAGGGGAAACCCTTGAGTTGGTGAGGAATGAATTCCACTTATTGGCCATCAGGATGGAAAAACCTCCTACCTTTTTCATGATTGGAGGTCAATGCCAAAGAGTTCCCCCAAATGAACTTCAAGTTGGTCTCAAGCAAGAAACCTACAACCTTGAGTTCTTGTAAAAACACAAAATATTTATTCTGCTCCAAATTGGGAAACCTACTCACAATATATTTTATGTTAGGGGATTCCAATCCCTTGACATTCCAAGAGGTGCAGTTAAATATCATTGGTCACTTTGGGTGTAGATGGATCTTTAGCATTCTTGAACATTTTAAAGTATTTGATTGTAGTCTCTTCATTTTGCAATCTTGTGGGAGAGGGGACAACCTGTACTATACTGGTATTCTTCCTTTTTCTCTTGTTGATTCCTACAACATTTATGCAAATTTCCAGGGTACTACCCTTTTTCCTTCCTCTTTTCTTAGGTTCTTTAGGAAGGGTAGGGCAAGGATCCCCTACAAGATCCTTTAAAATACTCTAGAATTTTTCACCATTTTTCTTATTCTTCCCCAACTGGGGAGGATTCCATTGCACTACACAAGTTGTCCCCATACTCATATCAGTGGGGAGGCCCACTTTGCTTCCATTGGTCTCCTGACCATCAGGAGGCTCAATAATGCCTACAGATTTAGTGGTTTGGAGAGGATTTGGGGTCAAAGTTTTAGGTGCAGTGGCCTTATCCATAGACCACTTCTTGACCATTTCAGTCAGGGAGTCAATAGATTCTTCAATCAAGGTAGAGGTAACCCTGTTATTCTCAACATTCAAAAATTTATTTCTAGATCTTGAAGGACTTTTGTAGGATTAGTTAGTTTCAAATGTAGAGATTAGGTATTTGACCATAGAGGATTTATCTTTTTCCTTTTTTCTTTCACTATCTTGAATGTTAGTAATCATTGTTTCCTCATCAACCACAACACCATTCACATAATTTTTTAATTTTTTTTTAATTTTTTTAAAAAAAGAAGGGGTAAAAATTTATTCAATCAAAACCAAGATACAAAGCAACGCCAAAGGCCCACCAAACAAGGAACACAACCAAAGAAACCAACAACAGTACTAAATGTTCTTGTCTTCCAATAGTAACCTCTCTAGGGTCCCAAGATAATCAAAAGGTAGCTCATCTCTTCCACTAATATCCCAACCATCCACATTCTCCAAGGCCCACTTTGCCAAACAATCAGCCACTCTGTTCCATTCTTTAGGGATATGACAAAAGGAGACAGAATCCACGAAACTGCATAAACTTAGAATCCATCTAACCACAGAGGCTAATTGCCAACTAACATCATCCAAACTCTGGTTGTTCAACATATCCACAACAATTTGAGAATCTGACTCACAGATAATCCTCCTCTAGCCTAAAGAGCATCCTCTCTCAACAACAATCTTAATAGCAAGGGCCTCCATCAGATTATTAGAGTGCCGCCCTTTGTAAATAGAGAAGAAAAAAACCGCACCACCATCATTACCTCTACCTATACCACCAATACCAACATGTCTAGGGTTCCCCCGAGAAAACCCATCTGTATTAATCTTCAGGACCCCAACCGGGGGAGGCTTCCACCTCCCATCTCAAAAAACCCTTTGCTTGGTATGTCAGGGTCTATTTCCAGCAAAGCAACCCCTTCTACTATCCCCCAGGTTCAAATTCCTCACAATAGCATAATCACCAAGATCAATATTTTCAGACATATCACACCTAGCAGAAATAGTCTCCTGAAGCCTGCTAACTATCTTCTGCCACAATTGAAAACTTCCTAATTTGGAGCCACAAAAAACTCTACGGTTTCTTTCCAGCCAAAGGTTCCAGATAATGAGAATAGGCCCTCTATCCCAGGCCACCTGTAGGAAAGATGTCTTCGCTGGAGGCCTGCTCATACTTTCCCAAAAATCATTTAGGGAAGTAGCATGAATGCAACCATGATGCCAAGCCTCCCACCACCTGTGCCATATCTCTCTAGAAAAAGGGAAAAGAAAGAACAAATGGGAAGTACATTCCTCACTGTGCAAGCAAAGGAAGAAGATAGAAGGACCCTAAAAACCACACTTGTGAAGATTCTCCCAAGTGAGGAATTTCTTCTGAGCAACCAACCATGAGAAAAAATTGCATTTGGGCCAAGAAAAGTTGTTCCATACCTTCTTCCACCAGGGCACCTCAGCTAGACCATGTAAGTTCCTGTCTAGCATAGCATAACCTTGAGCAACAGTAAATTTACCTTTTGGTCTAGGACTCCAAGCCAACATGTCCCTCTCATTCAAGGAGCTGTAGAACCTACCTTCCAAGACTTTAGCTAGATCAACACGATCCTCATTGGAACCACCCATGGGCCACTCCTGAGGATCCTTCCAGCAAGTCACCTCCACCTGACCAATACACTTAACAATTTTAAAATACTCCACCTTAGTCCACCCAACATCGGTAAAAATATGGCAAAGAGGCTGAAACTGAGGGAAGCTAGAAAGAATGGGAGGGTGGCCATCCCAAGAGTCCTGCCAAAATAGAGCATCAAAGCCTCTATTACGGATCCAGAAGAGACCATCCTTAATAAGCTGAGCTCCCTTTTTAAGAGTATCCCAGATACAAGATCCTTTTCCCAACAAACCAAGCCACGACACATCCTGGCTATCAACACCTGGAAGATACTTGTGGGAAAGAATCTTGGCCCAATCCTGATCCTGATTGTTGCACCACCTCCAGTACAACTTACCCACCAACGCCGTGACAACAAGAGCCACCAAATTGAGACCAAGGCCCCCAACATGCTTTGGCCTGCAAACAGACTCCCACTTGACTAAACTCTAGTTCAAGGAAAGAAGGCTGCCAGACCAAAGGAATTTACGAGATAGAGCATCAAATTCCTTCACAAAGGTGGAAGGGGGAACCTGCACACAACACCTGTAAATGGGGAGAGACTGCACCACAGTCTTTAGGAGAATCACTCTCCTAGCAGAAGATAACCATCTATAAGTCCAGTGACTAACCTTACTTCAGAATTTATCCAAAATCCCCTGCCAGTAATCTCCACGCTGAGATCCCAAAGCCAAAGGAATCCCGGTACATCAAGGGAAGAGAACCAATCTGAAATCTAAGGATCCTAGCAATCCTGCTCTGAATAAGCCGAGGGGTATTAAAGAAATAGATGGAAGATTTATCATCATTAACACTTTGACCTGAAGCTTTCAAATAGATGTCTAAAGCTCTCCTGAAGTTCACTGCCTCGCTAATTCTAGCCATACCCATCAAACTAGTGTCATCCAAAAAATGAATATGAGAGTAGGGGGGAAGATTATTGTTCCAACTCAAACCTTGGATAAGACCCTTCCTCACCTGAGATTTAATAAATCTACCAAGAACCTCCGCCATGATAATGAATAAATAAGGAGATAAAGGGTCCCCTTGCCAAAGTCCCCGAGAAGCACTAAACAATTCCGAAGGTTCCCCATTAATGAGAACTAAAAAAGAGGATGAGGTCACACAACTAAGAACCCAATTCACCCACTCCTCTTCAAAGCCAAAAGCCAAGAGATTTTTTTGTAAGAACTCCCAATTCACTCGATCATAAGCTTTAGCCATGTCAAGTTTAATAAACATAGCCTTCTCCTTAGAGGAAGCCATAGAGTGAATAGCCTCCATTGCTATCACAACACCATCCAAAATTTGTCTTCCATGAAAAAAACCCCCTGCTTAGCAGAGATCAAAGCACCAAGGAGTGGTTTGAGTCTCTCAGCAATCAATTTGGTGATGATATTGTAGACAACATTACATAAAGCAATAAGCCTAAATTGATCCAAACGATTAGCCCCCTCCTTCTTAGGTATGAGAGCCAAAAAATTAGAATTCAAAGACTTAAGCATTTGTTTGTTCCTATGTGATTCCTGAACCACATCGAGGAGATCAAACTTTATTACCTCCCAAAATTCCTGAAAGAACTCAATTGGAAACCCATCTGGGCCAGGAGCCTTGCCTTTTTTCATACTAAAGAAAACTTTCTCCAATTCAGGTAACAAGATAGGACACAAAATATCCCCATTCATCTTAGCAGAGACCAGGTGGGGAATACAATCCAAGATGGCCCTCTCCTCAGCCTGAGCTGAAGATCTTCTCTAGTAAACAGATTTGAAAAATACCTGACAGCTTCCCTGGAAATTTCTTCACCAGAAGAGAGATGAGCCCCTTCAATCGAAACAAGAGAGGAGAAAGAATTCCCATGCCTCCAAGCCTTTATTGAGTTATGAAAAAAAGTGGTGTTCCTATCCCCCTCCTGAAGCCAATCAACACGAGATTTATGCTTCCAGAAAATATCCTCCCGAAGCTCCCACTCTTCTAATCCCTTAAGAGCCAAGGACTCAACTTTACTTAGATCAGAGGTCAACCCTTGGTCCCGAATCTGACGAGTGACATTATCCAACTTGGACTGAGCAACAATCTTCTGAGCATGCAGGTTCCCAAAACATTGTTTATTCCACCTCTTAAGCCTGCATTTCACATGTTGGAGCCTCTTACTAAAAGAAAACATGGTTGTACCATGGGTAGGCATCCCTTCATACCACCAATCCATCATAAGTTCCTATAGAGATTGATCTCTTAACCACATCAACTGAAATTTGAAAGAAGGATTTTTGGAAACCCCATATGAGGTGGCAGAGAACTTGATAGGCCAGTGATCAAAGCCCCTCCAATCTAGAATTTCTGAAATAATGGACCAGCTGTTATTCATCCAATAGCAGGATACCAGAAATATATCAAGCCTTTCTGAAATAGCCTCAACACCACACCTCCTATTATTCCATGTAAAAACGCCATTGGTTGGCTTCACGTCAATGAGATTTAGGAAACCAATATTATCTCTGAGAAAATTTGAAGAAGGGTTTTTCGTCCAAACTAGTAACAACATTAAAATCACCAGCCATAATCCATGGGAGAAATGGGTCCAGGGACCGGATGAAATTGATGTGAGTCCAAAGATGTGACTTACCTAAAAGGTCCGTAGGAGCATAAATATTGAAAAAAAGGCACCTTTCTCCAGTCTCAAATCTAGAGGCGACCATAGAAATGGAAGACCGACTAGAAATCCACCATAAGGGGGAAACCTTCCTTGGGTTCTAGAAGTAAGCCACCCCCCCTGATCTGCCCTGAGCACCCACCCCCTGCCAATAGCCCTGGGGCCAAATACGCGGGGCACAATTAGCCAAACCATCCACTGCAAGCTTGGTTTCCTGAATAAAGACAATATCAGGAGATTGAGACTCAATTAATCTGTGAACAACCTTTTGTCTAGGGATGTTGTTCAACCCCCTTACATTCCATGATAAAAAAATCATTTATGGGGTTGGGAGAAGTGGGAATCAATGGGTTTCATAGACCCTGACTCAACCAATATATCACCCATAATCTTGACCTTCTCTTGATCGGTCTTCCTTCCACTCCTTGACAGTTTGTCTAGAGGCCCCTTTTTAAAGGATTTATGCTGAAGGCCTAAGGAAGGAGAAGCTTTTTTACCCTTCATAGAATCTGAGGTCCCCTTAGTAGCAAGGGGAATAGAAGCCAACACAACTATACCCTCTGGAACCAGTGACCCCCGAAGATCTTTGATATCCTGAACTTGAGAAGGAAAATCCATAGCCATATGTCCAACCTGTTGATCCCCTGGAAACAAAATCTTATCCTCTTTCTTTGCATCCTCATCCTGAACCTCATCCTGACCCTTAGCCCCAGAAGAGAGCTCAACTAGAATTCCTTCCTCTTGGACCAAGTCTTCAAGAACATCAAACCTGTTAAAAGTGCCATCATTTTGTCTATCCATATAGGTTCTCTTCTTTCCTTTTACTTTGTTACGAGACTTAACCAGAATAAAACCCTCCTTATCTATAGGTCCATCAGACAAAGGAGCCTTCCCCTTGTCCTCCCTAGGAGGTTCAGAGGCAGCCAAGGGAGAAGATTTATTTCTGGGACATCTGTGGTGTAAATGACCATATTCATGACAAATTCTGCATCTAAATGGTAGGGTCTCGTAATCTAGCTATTGGATCCAAGAAGATGATCCCATGCAAATCTCCATAGAATCTCATAACAGATTATTTAAATCAACTTCTACACAAATACACGCAAAATAAATTACCTTGCGATCTTGAGTTTGAGTAGTCGATCCCACAGGTTTTCCAAGAAGTAATGAGATTGAGTGAAGAATATCTTCCCTCTAGAATTCCAATGGAAGCCTCGGCAGCCAAACCCACACAGGCACCCGTGAGGGGATCTCCTCAGCAGAGTTGAAGCCCATGTGCCAAGGCTTGATGAAGAGCCCCACTTGGTTAAAGAAATAAAGGCCTCCTTGAAAAGCCTTATTTCTATCCGACATGCTTGAGAATATAACCAGAAAATAGTTATTAGCTGCTAAAAGGATCTCCATATCACCTTCTAGGTTCCAAACTCGACACGCCCAGGATTCCAGCATAGGTAAAGAAATACGAAGGCCCAAATTTTTTCAAATAAGGGCATGATTACACCAGTATTCAACATCCTCTGAAACTTGCTTGGGTTGAATAACCAACACTGGTCGATCCTCAGATCTCTCCAAACAACCGTTTACTTTTTTAATTCAAAACATCCCTTTTGAAGAGGAGACCCCTTCCCCAGATTGGAGTTCACCTGTCTATTCCTTAACATTGGCATGCATCGAAGAAGATGGCTCAACCATCTCCAAATCCCCAGAGGATACCTGAGAAGAGGCTAGCCCTTGATACTCCATGGATCAAAGAGCACAAACCCCACCAAAATGAGATAGAAACGAGGCAGGGGACCCACAATCATAGATCGCCACACGCCACCTACCAAGGACACACCAAGCATAGATAGAAGGTAGAGAATGCCCACCCACAAACCAAAAGGTCGAATACCCCTATCTGACCAGCACACCCCTGCACACAAGCAAAAACCCTCCCCCCGAAAGTTGCAGAAAATGCTCGGACGCCGAGCAGGGACCCAAAGACCAGGACGAGCTAGGGCACACGGGCCCTAGCCCATGCCGAACCACTGTGCAAATCCATCATCATATTCAGGTTTTTATTCACATAATTTTTAATAACTTCATTTTTAATGGTTTTTTTCACCCTTTTTCATGATGCTATCTAAAGCTAATTTCTGAGCATTTTTCTTTACTGCACGTACTAGAGCATCAAAAGGAGAACTAGGGAAGGTATTCAATGGTGGAGGGGACAAGCTAGGGTTGGGTGTGGAAAATTTAGCAAATAGAGGGGAGAAGGGATTACTAGTGGGAAGCACAAGCTGGCTAACTGACTAAGAAGGGGCAAAGACGGGGGAGCTAGAAGAGAGGGGGAGGTCAAAAATAGGTGGAACTAGGACCCAGGAGATGAGCTAAAGAGAAAGGGAAGCACAGAATTGGCCGGGGTCACAAGGTCTCCATTCAAGGCCATCTCAACCTGGACCGACGAGGTGAAATTTTTAGAACCCCTGTGCGACTTGGTGCCACGAATTAGGGGATATTTTTTTTATCATATGGCCCTCCTTCTTGCAAATATAACACACGCCCAAGCCACCAAGGACTTAAATAGGGAAAACATGGATAGATCCATTGATTTTGAGTCCAATATTACTAGGAAACTCCAGCCCTAGGTTGAGGGAAGCAAGAACCCACACATTAAGGTCTGGTAATGTAACCTTGGGCCTATCAATGTTGATTACATTTCCAAATAGCTCAAAAATTTTCGAGATGAAGGCCCACATATCTTGAGGAATGTTCTTAATTACCTAGGGCATGACAAGGTGAGACTCGTATTACAATTTTCTCCTAGCGTCTAGGACAAAACCTGAAAAATAGATTTTTCAACACTCTAGTAGGGCTTTTTCAAGATTTTATTTTGCATATCATGAATTTTAAAATAATTTAAAATTAAACCCTTTTGTATCATTCTACATAAATAAATTTTTACATTCAATTTTTAATTCCACACCAAATTAAACTAATTATCTAAATATTTCATCACGGGGATGTTCTCCAAGTCCATGACAACCATGAAATTTGTGACCTCGGATAGCCTGCCCCTTTCTTTATAAATAGAATCAATAATATCATAGTTTGGAGAAATCATAGTGGTATCTGATGGAAGCTTACCTTGTGGCCCTTCATTAGCACCAACGACTTCCTCTTCACCTGCAGAGTCAAAAGAAAACTTTGCACTTTCCAGACATAATGAATGATCATTTATAACAACATCTCGGAGGGATTTAGGGTGGTTACCAGCATTAACAATCTCCTCATCCTTCGAGGAATCCTCAGAGGGTTTGAGGGTGGTTGTACCCCCACCCATGGATCTTCACATGAGTGATCAACCTTTTAGGCTAGAAAGCAATAAATAAAACAAATACAACACAAAACCAGAGGAGGTCGAAAAACTAACAACACACTCAAATGGGAGGAAATAAATGAGGACAATTACAATAGGGTATGGAAGGAGCGTACCTTTGTGGGGGAGGGTGAGCCTCCCCCACCACCACACTGCCGACCCTCAAACCAGGCCCAAAGAGTGCTCATCGCTTCCTTGCTCATGTTTTCTAGTATTTGGTCTTGATATTTTTAATTTGTAATTCAATCATGAACATGTGTTTTAAATATTTATGTTGGTTTAGGGGAGTCAATTGACTTCCACGTCGGTTCCACATGAGGGGTTTTCAAGTGCTCCTCCATTATTGGGTGTCTCGCATGAGATGTAGGTACATGTATATTGTAAATTATTTAAGGTTACTATACTTACACTTTTGTATTTTGAATTCACTTGTATCAAACGTGCATGCACAAGTAAATATTATAAGCATTATGTCTATGTATGTAGGTTGTCACAACCATGAGAATGGGGATCAAACACACATTTTATGTGTTGACAATTTAGGAGACATCTAAATTTCAGGTTTAAAAAACATTCTACACATATGTGCACAATTTGTTGGTATTTTAAATAGAATTCAATTTACCCTTATTGGTACACTTGAATATATATATTAACCTAATTCAAGTACACATGTGCTTTAATTTTGACCTTGTAGTACTTTGTTGGTGCCACTTTCTACCTTGATGAGGTCACACCACCTCAACTAGGACATGCAAAGCAACCTATATGGTAATTTAAATGTTTGCTTATATTTAAAGTTAGTTACAAATTATACATTATGAATAACTTAAATTAAATTTAAAATTGAATATATATATATATATATATTCTCATACATGTTAAATTATTTTTCTTTTATAGCATGAGACATGTCCTTTAGTTGAGCATGTAGAGACAAGTCCTGCACCAAAGCATGCACAACAACCTCTTACGGTACAATTTAAATATGATAAATTATAAGTTAAATTGAATTAAATCATTTTTAATCATCTTCAATTTGATTTTAACTTTCTTTATCTTGTATGTAGATTGATTCAAAGAATGTAGAGACATGTCCAAGTGCACCAAAGCATGCAAAGCAGCCTCACATGGTAATTTAATTTTATGGTAAATTATAACTTAAATTATCATTAAATCATTTTTAATTGTCTTACATCTAATTTCAACATTCTTCCTCTTATACAGAGTGATTTAGGTCATCTGGGTAGTCCACGTGTTGTGAAGGCGTCTCTTGATTATAGAGGTGATATGGGTTAGATTATTTCATGGGTTGTATTTGATTATTTCATGGACTACATATATGTACAAGTTTCAATATTTTAATATATGTTTCAGTATTTTCATGGACTTAATATATTGTTTCATGGACATTATTAATTTTAGTATTTTATGGTCTATTATTGTTAAATAGTAATTTACACATGTGCATTTATGCATTTCATGTGAAATTAATATGAAATTGATAGAACATTTAAATATTTCTACTCTACAAAAGATTCATAATCAAGACATTAACAAGACATTAATGCGATATTAAATACAAATATGAAATTAAAGTTGAAATTAATAGGACATTTAATTTTTTTTACTTTACAAATCTAGTGATTCATAGTCAAGACATTAACTTATCAAATAAGTTCTAAAAAAATTGCTTAAGGGGATCAAATACTTAAAAGTGCATGTCTCATATTTAATTACTACAATTTCTTAAGGGGATCAAGAAGTTCTCAAAAAATTGCTTAAGGGGATCAAATACTTGAAAGTGCATGTCTCATATTTAATCGCAATTGATATAATTAAGCAGTATAATTTAGGATGACTCATCATAACAATCACAAACGTTATACAGAAATAATGTTAATAATATAATCTATGTCGTAATAGGATATCTTAAGGGGTCCTAATATGACTTCTTAAGGGGGTCAAATAATTCAAGGTACATGTCTCATGTTTGATCACAATTGATATAATTAAGTATTAGACTTTAGGGTGACTCATCATAACAAATGATATAATTAAGTATAAATATTTAGGATATGTCCTAATAGGACATCTTAAGGGGATTGAAAATAATTCAAAGTACATGTCTCATTATTAATCACAATTGATATAATTAAGTATTAAAATTTAGGATGACTCATCATAACAATCACATTCTATAAAAAAATAATGTCAATCTTAATTTAATTTGTGTCGTAATATGATGTCTTAAGGGGTCCTAATACGATGTCTTAAGGGGATCAAAGAAGTTCTCAAATTTTGGTGAAGTTTCCCAAGGGAACCAAATTTAACAATAATATACATGATCTATTTAGTGATTATACAATCAAATTTAAAGTTTCAAAGTAGGAAAACATGCACATTTAACGAACAAAATATATAGAAGATTGAATTTGATATATAAAACTATATAGTATAATTGTGTATGTACATTTTTTCCAACTCAAAACAATGTTTATAAAATGTGGCTATGCCATATCAAGAAAATCTGAAACTTGTGGGGAATGTAGAAGGTCTTCAGGCCACCTAATATCAAAATGATACAAGAAATATCAATATATCATCAAATATGTATTCTAATTTATATAAAACTATCTATATACACAACTTGTACCTATATTTACAAGTATTCCACACATGTGTGTAGGTTGAATCTCCATCCTCTCATTTTTGTTTCAAAGTATGTGTAGACACTTAAAAATTGTCTTGACTGATATTGCACACTTGAATCTAATTACTAACACCATTTTGTCCTAAATTCACCTTCTTTTCGACTATTTAATTGAATGGTCCTAGTTGTTTAATTAAATGCATCAATTTCTCCTATTAATCAAATGATCATTATCATTTGTCTAATTCACCCCCTTTCACACTAATTTCATCTTATTTAATTAGATAATGCAAATTATTTAAATTAAACACCTTATGTCCTCTCATTTAAGTAAATAATATTTAATTATTGAATTAAATGTCATTTGACCCTCTTTCATTAAATAAATCAATTATTTAATGAGAATCCTAAATTCACTCAACTTGCACAATTAAAACTTTGTTTTAATTATCTAATTCCTATTTTCCCTCACCCATCCACTTGCATATATTCCCTTGGAATATTCCTCCATTTGAACTTAAAAATGGAATATTCTTTCCTAACAAACTCTCTAACAAACTTCCTAACAACTTTGGAAGTGTGCTTCTTTGAATCACTGTGAGCCATTGATTAACTCTTTTATCCACACGATCTTGCATTCTCATCCATTGATGAGAATCCTTGATTCATTCCTTCACCTCTCATGGCTTCTCATCCCTTGATTGATCAAATCAATCTTAGCCATTGATTCACCATTTTGTCCTATAAATACAACTCACTTCTATGAGAAATGGATCCAATTCCATTTTAGCAAAGTTATGTTGCACATTTGCACACTCATCTTCATTCATCTTGAATCCATTTTAGCTTTTCATCCATATTTAGCTTAGTTTTCATCAATATTATCTTATTTTAATCAATGGAGTTCATTTAGATGATTGTTTTATCACAGGGATTGGGAAACGATCATCATTCCATATCAATATGACACCAATCCCCCAATGGGATAAGGTTTGAAGCATTTAACTAGGTTTTTATTATTCATTTCTTGTTGTTTATGTTTAATGGATTCCTGATTTAATGGTTTTCAAGTATTTCACTTGGATTATAGCTTAGTTAGTTAAATATTGATTAGAATCTATTGGATTTGGTGTATTTAGCTCATGTTATGATTATAGTCACATTTTGGCATTAGGAGGGCATAATTAACTTTATTTGACAATTTTTCCTTGAGTTTGTTGTGTTTCAAAGGTTACAGGTAGGGAGTTGTTTTTCTTTTTATCAAAGTGAAGCTTTTAAGGAACAACAACACTCTTGAAATGTAGAGTCACTTTTGAAATTCAATGACACTTTGGGCTTTATGGCATTGCTTTTGACATTTTTAACATAGATTCACTTTTCATAAGAATGATTCTTTTGACGTCTCTAATTTTTGATAGGTGCAACAAGGAACCGCTTTTGACTTTCACCATAGCGACACTTTTGAATTATAGTGGCACTTTTGTGTAACAACAACGCTTTTAATGTCTACCAGAGCAACACTTTTATGGTCCAATGACACTTTTACAAGATTTGAAAAGGGGAAAAATCCTGAAGTAAAGAAGCATATTATCACTTGATCTATATTGTAAAAGTGTTCTACACACTTATGGGATGATATAACCCATCATATGCTGCTTCTTTTCATGTTTTAGGACAACTATCTTTCAATTGGGTTTAAAATTTACAATGCTACAATCTTCCAAAGTTGGTTAAAATTGAACCCATACATTCTCACCATTGCAATGTTGGTTAAAATTGAACAAATACAACTTCATACTTTAGTTTGGTGCTATTTAAAATGAATTCATCATTTCATTTTAGGATTTAAAAAGAATGAGTGTATTGTGTGAGTGCTTTGCTTGTGTGAACTTCTAGTGCGTATCCACTCCCATTGCACTTCGTGTGATCTTGAGTGAAGAGAAACACTCCAAGTTCACAAATTTTTTTTGCTCACCCCAAGATTGCTATGTATCCTCTCCCCTTGCACTTTGTATGACCTTGGGTGAAGAGAAATAGCATTTTTCTTGTCTTTTTTAGATAAGGGCCTGCTAATGAGACACATCCCACAATGGAGAACTCATATATGTGACTCTTAAAAAAGCACATTTATCGACGGGCTATATAAAGGTTGTCAAATCTAAAGAAAGTAGCTTCAATCTATGGTGGGAATAACATACTATGCCTCATCCTCGTCTGAACATATGTGCTTGGGCAGGAATGGATAAAGCCTTTAGTGGATTACGAATGATTTATATGTCTCGGTGTTCATAATTGTCATTAAATACTTTGTCTTAGCAACCTATCCTTGTTTTTCAAAATGTACTTTGAAGTAGTGAATAGGAGGCACATCACTCCTAGAAGTTACTTACCACGTCCGGTTTCTGGTTGAGACAATAAAGAAAATAGGGAAATAAATCTTTTACTTGGCATGTCAAGATGGTACATTTCCTTGACATAGCCTACTTTTCCACTCCATCTTCATGGTTTACATCATTCCTTAGGGGATGAGGTAAGCCTACCAAGAAGTATGTACCTACTCTATTAGGTTGTTATTGCTTGTTCTTGTTGAGTCAGTTTGACACATTGCTTGGTTTCAAAAAAATTCAAACAAACATCAACATGTTCTTCAAATTTCAACTCCTTTGGACTTAGTTTGAATACATTTCAAAAGCCGTATATTGCTGCTTGTCCCTAAGTATTTTTATTTAGAGGCTTCTAAATATTTGGGCATATATCTCAATTCACACTTTCCAAACTCAACATCAGAGACTATGGCTTTATCCTCTTGATTTTCACATATTGGAATTTGTGGAATGAAAGTTCCTAAGTTATAGAAATTTAGAGTCATATAATATAGAAATTTGAATGTGGTAAAATAAATCTTACTTATCAAAGCTTAACTCAAAATTTAACACACCACACATTGGGCTTATTTTCAAACCATCCAAACTTCCAAAACAACAAATTGAAACAAGGAAATGAATTTCCAAACACTAAGTCCAAGTTCTATTATCCAAACATTAAGTTCTTAGGTTTTATCACTTTAGGGTAAAGCATTTTTTTCACTACCTTGGTCTTGTAAAACAAAGGTCCCTTTTAGGATAAAATATTTGGGTTAAAAATATCATCCATCTCATAACACATCTGACATCCCACATCACAAAAAAATTTAGAAAAATTGGAAACATATACATTATAGAATTATATTTTCATCAAACCAATCCCCTAACTTAGCTATATGTGTGTAAATGAATCCTTTTCCATACACTTAGTTGAGTTATTCATCATCCTTTTGAACAATTCTATCTTAAAGGTCACAAGTCTACCTTTATATTCACAAGTTCATTAGCACCTTTTATCCAAAACATCAAAACAATCAAATCCTTTAGTCTAACATGTTGTCCAAAGTTTAGAAAGTTTATCTCCCATATCACCCACCCCTTTTCATCATCTACTCACATCATTGGTCCAAAACAACTTAGAGGGTCCCTTTTATGAAAATTTTAGTCAACTAGAGAGTACCAAGAATACAAGTCTCAACACACCTCTCCCATAGTTGATAAAAAAATTATGGTAACAAGGTCACAACACAAGAAAAACATGGAGCAAAAATAACCTACATCTACCACAAGTGATACCACCCAACAAGAATTCAACCCTAGGAGCCACTCTACCTCATCACACCAACAAAAAAATCCATTAGACATAGGGTATGCCATAGAAGATGTCACGAAAACCCCCTTGAGCACACCATAGAGGAATTGTTTGAATACCAACAAGATCCTAAAACAAGCCATATCATCAACTCCTTGATGAAAATTAACCCTACACAATACATGCTAGCTTTAGAAAAGGAAGGGGATAAACTCCCTTCAACATTTGATTTGGAAACAATTAGGGAACAACCCTTAGGAAATGTGGCTTCAATTCCTCAAACCTCCATCACACAACCCTTAGCACAAGGTATGACTCAATCCATCATTCAACAGATCCCATCACATGCACCAAGTCAACCTTTGACTACTAGGCAAGTTGACTTACAACCAACCTTGGTCTCACACAAAATTTAGGAGGAAACACACTTTTGGGTACATAAGACACAAACCTTCCACAAAATGTAAGTTGGAAATCAACATTTGGTGCCTCACCACCTTCGTCCACCAACATTCCCGAACATCCTCTACATCCACACGTACCACTTACATTCCATAACACAACAATGAACTCAACTTTTCATGCACAACCATATTCTTCCACCACCACAAGTAGCCAAAGTGTGCCTAAAGTTACACAAGGTCATGTGAGCCAAGTACCTCAAGTAGAAAAATAAGGGAAAGTTAACACCATCATCCAAGGCCAAACCTTAACACAACAAGGTTCACCTTCATCAACCAATCCCCAAATTGACACATCAAAACAATTGGTTCCAAATGCCACTCAAAACAACCCCACAAAACACATCAAACTCACTTGTCACAAATCAAATCAAATCAACCCATTGGTCATGAATCCTATCAACCAAGGTAACACCTTGGCACCAAATCTAACACAACAAGGCAAACCTCAAAAACACAACAATCAAGGGAACCCTTCTAATCAGTTGGTTCAAAACCAAAGCATGCCACTGATATCGCAACACGAAGTGGCAACATCTCAACCATTGGTCCCCTAAGTCATACAAAATCAAATGGGACCTCAAACCTACATTCCTCCACCTTAATCGATAATTTTACAAGGAAATATAGTGCAAAAAAACACCCCAAAATCTCATCCCACAACAAACACCTCACAATCAAATCAACCCACAACTCACTCCCATCATGGTACCTCAAAACCCACCTCACGTACCCTAAAATAAAAACACTTCTATGTTGCAATCAAAACAATATCAATCTCAAGCTTTGCAACAACAACAAGCCTATCAAAAAGTGTTGCAACAAGAAGAAGCATAACAAGCTTTACAACAACACCAAGCCTATCAACAACCATTGCAAAAACAACAAGCTCAAGCACAAGCCTTACAACAACAAGAAGCTCAAAAATAAGTGTTTCTTGCACACCAACAACAACAACATGGCTTGTACTACAATCTCCATCAATATGCCAATACTCAACAAAACGTCATAAATCCAAATGAACAAGGAGCATACACACCTCCACCGCTATCACCATCACCTTCACAATATAAAAATCCACCCTACACACCATATACCCCCCCCCATATCAAAATACCACCTACAACTCATTTACCATCCCACAGTATACCACATATGCTCCTCCACCAAATCCTTAAGATTATTTGTCATTACAGATCAAGGAGCTCATACAACAAATCCAGGACATTCAAATGGAGAAAATAAAGAAACCACATGCACAACAAAACTTGTGTCCATACCCATTTGATAGGAACATCATGATGGTACCTTTCCCACCCAGTTTTCCAGTCTCAAAGTTTGACAAATAAAAAGGGTGGGGAAATCTAGTGGATCATATCAAAGAAATTCACGTAATGTGTATGGAGGTTGCTTACAGTGATTCCTACTTGATGTGCCTTTTCCCATGCAATTTGGGAGGCCCAACAATAGATTGGTTCTCACAGTTGCCTCTGGGAATTTAAAACTTCTAAGAGATAATCGATCGGTTCATAGATCATTTCTCCTTCAATCTTGACATGGATGTGAGATTAGAAGAATTATACACCCTTAAACAAAACAAGGGTGAATCCTTCACAAATTTCCTACAAAGATAGAGGCAGAGAGCTAGCAATAGAAAATGGCCCATTCTAGAGGAGCAACAAGTAGGAATCATCATTGCCAATGTTGAAACAAAACTATCCTTTCAATTATAAATGCAATGTGTCACATCCTAAGAAGAGCTTATCCCTAGGGCCCTCAACATCGAGAGATTCCTAATCGCATAGGGAACCACACAAGCATATAAGGACAACTACCTATCTACGATTTCTAATGGAAAACCCCGTGTATGGGCTAAGAAAAAGAATGTAACAAATGATGGTGTCATTGATGCTAAAGTAGTCATAAGTTCTCCCAGAAAAACCAACAAGTAAGCAAACAACATGCAACAAAACATACCACAAAAAAACTCACCACCACCAAACAACCAAATCAACAACTCCAACACACAACAAAGAGGACCACCGAATAGGAATAACTACCCACAAAAGCATAAATACATACCATTGGGGGAATCCATTGAAGTCGTCATGCAAAATTTGGTGCAATCCAACCTAATAACACTACCCAACTACCAAAAATATCAAGAAACTCAAGTTAAACCACCATGGTATAACGAAAAGGATCTTTGCAACTTCCATAAGATCAAAGGACATAAAACATCTAGATGTATGAAGCTAAAGAACATTATCCAAGATCTCAGTGAAAATGGAGATGTGATTGTCAATCAACCAACAGGTAACCAAGACCTAAAGATATATAAGAACCCAATGCTAGATCATAACAAGGGAAACAACAATGTTAAAGGGAAATATTACACTAATGTAGGTCATGTCTATACCAATGTGGTCCCATCTTGCAATAATTTGATATCAATTATCACCATCAAAGGACCTAATGTGGAGTGTTGATTCACCACATGATGTGGAAAGGTCACAATCCAAGGAGCATCGTCACAACCTAGGGCACAACTTATAGTTTTGACCTCAAACCCTAGTGGCTATATTATCATAGACCAATTAAAGGAACCCCCACATAGATCTCCATCTTAGAATTGTTGAAGTTATCCTCTGCACATAGGGATATATTAGAAAAGTCCTTATCAACTTCCTCCATAGCTGAGAATATGGATATTGAGAAATTCAAAGCTATGATAAGACATATCACCACACATCTTCTTACCTTCTCTGAACAAGACCTCCCAACATAACCATCACACAATCGTGCTTTGCATCTTGAGGTCATTGTTCACAAGAATAAATTTAAAAGAGTCCTGGTGGATGGAGGTGCTGGTCTAAATATTTGCACCCTTTAGTTAGTCAAAAACTTGGGTTACTTAGAGGATGCAATTGAAAAGAGAAAAGGTATAACTATAAGGGCTTACAATGATCAAGAGAAGTTATCTCAAGGCATAATCAAACTACCTATCCAATTAGGACCCGTCATTGCTGAAACCACATGCCAGGTGCTTGATCTTGACCTTCTTTACAACATTCTTCTAGGACGACCATGGATCCATGCCATGCAAGTTGTAGCTTCCACATACCATCAATGTGTCAAATTCCACTTTGAGGATAAAGAAGTTACCATCCATGGTGATCCTGAGCCATTTTATTATTGCAAGTACTTAGAAGCCAAATTCTACAAGATCCCACAAATACCAAAAAATGATGAAGGGTCCACATCCTCCTCATTTTTTGACCCATCTTCCTTGGCTTCTACCTCAGAATCCAAAATGCCCATTATACAGAATATACCAGACATCAAGGTAGCGATCAAGAATAATGGATGTGGGGATTATAATTTGAAGAAGGATACTTTCATGCTTGGAGAGTTACCTCTTTCACCTAAATCTCACAAGAGACCCCAACCTATCAACATGGTAACTGAAACAATGAAGGTATCCTCTACCACCTTCACCAAGTGGATAGATTTAAACAAAGAGGTCATCGATGAAGAAGATGTATCCAAGTTGCTATATCAAGACAACCTACCCATGCCCGTTCTTCCAATGGAAGATGATAACAAAGGATTACAACTAATTATGGGATGGGGGTATAACAAGAATGAAAAGCTAGGGCATAACAACAATGGATTGTTAGATTAACCCATCGCTCTTGAGAAACGTCCAAAGAATTTTGGCTTGGGATGTACCACTAGCAAGGTGAGCCTTCTTGGCAAGGGTGTTTCTAATAACAGGTCAAGGCTTCCTCTTGGTTACCTATATTACTTGATACTACCCTTGATGACTTGACCCTTGATGTCACTGACTTGTTTGAGGATACCTCCATATTCATGATAACCACAACATCATGTACCCCAAACAACAAAATATTTGAACTAAAGGTAGTATCCCCCAACTAATCAACTGGGACTAACGAGGACCACCAATTTTGGATGTGTTCGAAAATGATGAAGTGATCTATGAATTTATGGGACTCTGTGACAACTTGTCATGTGGGGATCATAAAGCAGGTTTTGACATAGATCTAGATAAACAAGCGTACTATGGGGAGATGATTGAATCCCTCCATCACAAAATAGTAAAAACAAAGGATGCATCTGATGGTGAAAACCTCTCAAAGGCACTGAAGGATGAGGGATTCAATATTCCCCTTAGTGCAATGCATCTAGAGAAATCAGTGGTCCCTATAGAGAAAGCTACTCCCATGAACATAGGGATGGAAGAGGCACCTGAGTTAACCTTCAATGTAGAATCCTTGTTAGATCAAGAGCATAAAAATTTAGCAGTGTTCCTAAATGAGCAAAGGGAAAAATTTGCATGGTTTTACATAGATATGCCTAAAATCGATCCTGAAGTGGTTGTACACCACCTAATAGTTTATCCTAAAGAAAAACTAGTAAAATAAAAATTGAGAAAGATGCACCATCATATAGCATTACTTGTTAAACTAGAATTAAAGAAGCTCCTTGGTGTCAGATTTATCCGGCCCTTAGAATATTCTGAGTGGGTTTCCAACCTGGTGCTAGTCTCCAAACCCACTAGGGGCATCAGAATATGCACTGACTTCAGGGACTTAAACAAAGCATGTTTGAAAGATGACTTTCCTCTTCTAAACATTGACATCATTTTCGATTTAACTGCAGGAGATGAAATGTTATCACTTATGGATAGATTTTTTAGGTTATAACCAAATGATGATCGCTAAGGAGGACCAACACAAATTAACATTCATGTGTTCGTGGAGAACATATTGCTGGAACATGATGTCGTTTGGGTTAAAGAATGATGGAGCAACCTATCAGAGTGAAATGACCCTAATCTTTCACAACATGATCCACAAAACTGTCAAAGACTATGTGGATAATATTCTAGCTAAATCAAAGATAAGGAAAGGGAATATAGAGGTACTCAGACCAATGTTCAACAGGCTTGAAGAATACAAGGTACGAATGAATCTGAAAAAGTGTGTATTTGGGGTCACATCAGGCAAACTCCTTGGGTATATAGTGTCACAAAGAGGGATCAAGATAGATCAAACCAAGGAAAAATAAATTTTAGCCATGAAACCATTGCAAACATTAAAATAGATGTCAGGTCTACAAGGAAGGTTACAATCTATCAGGAGATTCATAACACAACTGCCAGACAAGATCCACCCCTTTTCTCACCTTCTCCACAAAGGAATAACATACAAGTGGGATGAGAAATGCAATAAAGACTTTTAGCAAATCAAGGACTATCTATTGACACCTCCTATTCTTCTGCCACCAATACTAAACAAGCCTATGATCTTGTACATCTTGGCCACATCAACAACATTAGGTGCTCTTCTTGCCCAACACGATGAAATCGACAAGGAAAAAACAATCTACTATATCACCGGGACTTTGGTGGATATGAGATGAATTATTCACCCATTAAAAATAAATTTCTAGCAGTGGTCTTTGCTTCACAAAAATTTAGACACTATATGCTTTCACATCAAATCAAGCTCATTGCAAAGATTGACCATTGAAATATCTATTGTCCAAAGCAACTCTCACTGGGCGAATGGATAAGTGGGTAATGATCTTAATAGAATTTGACATAGAGTATGTGGACTGGAATGATATTAAGGGATAGGTCATTATGGATCAAATGGTAAAGGAACCCATCTATGCAGAGAATCCATTAGTGTCCAAATTTCCTAATGAGTCAGTATTTGTCCTTGAAATAGTGGATCAATGGAAGATATACTTTGATGGATCACATACAGAACACAGATCAAGGGTGGGAATTCTCTTCATCATCCCTCAAGGTGATTTTATTCCCAAATCATACTGGCTATCCTTTCCATGTACCAACAACATTGTCGATTATGAAGCTCTCATAACAAGGTTAAGAATTGTAGTACAGTGGAAGATACATGAATTAAAGGTCTATGAGGATTCACTGCTGATCGTTAATAAAGTCAATGACGATTATCAGACCAAAGATGATAAGCTCACTCCTTACAAGAAGATGGTAGAAAGTCTCAAGGAATTCGTTGTTGATATAATATTTGAGTAGATACCCTATGTTAACAATCAAGCAGCTGATGCCATGACAACCATTGGGTCTTTGTTAGACATGTCACACAATGTTCTTCAATGCGAATTCCTTGTAGAGAAACTTCTCGTACTAGCTTTCGAGATACTTGAATCCAAATTTGTGTGCAAAATCGTTAGTCCTAGTTCCCCATGGTATAATGATATCTTCACCTACCTAAGCAGAGGTATCCTTCCCATTGACATTACCACAAACCTTAGGAAAAAAATTGTCAAAAAAGCATCCCAATTCGTCATCCTAGGTGATACCTTATATTGTAGAAGTATTGAGGGGACATTATTACGATGTCTCAACCAAGAGGAAGCTTTGACCGTGTTAACAAAAGTACATGAAGGAATTTGTAGTCCACATTATAGTGGTATGACCTTATCTAAGAAATTGTTGAGGATGAGGTATTACTGGCCAACCATTGAATGGGAGGCTCATCAGTTTGTGAAGAAGTGTATACACTGCCAATAGCTTGGGGACCTTATCCCTGCTCCAGCTCAAGAAATCCAACTGATTGTTACACCTTGGAATTTCTCATAGTGGGGACTCGACCTCATAGTAAAGATTACCCCCACCTCGTCTAATGGTCACAAATTTATCATCACAACTGTTGAGTACTTTATGAAGTGGGTGGAAGCTATCCCTATGAATTATTTCATAGGGAAACAAATATTCAATTTGATCTTGAAATACCTTATTTTTTTGTATGGTGTTCCATGTAAGCCCTTATCTCAAATAATGGGACACCCTTCAAAAATTGGGATGTAAAAGAGTTATTCCAATGATTCAACATCCAACACCAGTTCTCCACTTCATATTACCCCTAGGGTAACATTCAAGATGAGGCATCAAACAAGACCATACTAAAAATGCTAAAAAATATGGTCAATAAAGTTGGTCGTGACTGGCATATACAACCAAATATTTGCACACCTATAGGTGAAACCCCCTTTTCTCCAGTCTATGGATCTAAATCCATCCCTATTGAGGTCGAGCTCCCCTCACTAAGAATGTCACTAAAAAATATAATTACTGATGAATAATACAGGGTGTCTCAGTTGAACGAGTTAGAATTCTCGGATGAGTATCATCTTAATGCCTTGAATCATTTGTAAGCATACCAAAACCAACTGAAACAGAGCTACAACAAGAAAATCAAGAGTCAGTCCTTCCAGGTTGGAGATCTTGTCCTTAAGAAGAAGCAATAGAACATGCCATTTCATGATAGCAAAGGGAAATTCGAGCCTAATTGGTTAGGGCCATTTGTTGTCATAGTGAGATATAAATTAGGAGCCTATCAGTTATCAACACCTGAAGGAGAACCCTTGCAGGAGCCCATCAATAGTTTGCATCTCAAAAAGTTTTACACCTAGGCTTGAAGGGTGTAAATCAGAAAAATACAAAAAATTCAAAAAATATCAAAAATCCAAAAAAAAGAAAGAAAAAGGATTGAAACAATAAAGAAAAAATCATCCTCTAGTGAAAACCACTTCAGTGGTACTTTAGGCAAGTACCTTAGTGAAAACCTGGAAAATAGGTTCCTTGCATAAATAAACACCATCTATCATTGGCTCTTTAGTTTATCCTGCTTCACCAACTATCACATCCATCCATCGCATCCTAATCCTAGTTATTTCATTACCCATCCGCTTATGTATCATAGTTGGATATTATGTATCATATTCCCCTTTAGTACTTACTACTTGGCACATTCCTAAGGCCATTTTTTCCTACCTATATTGAGGTAGTCTATCACATCACACTGGGGAAATTTTTTATGTTTGTATCAGATAGATTTCTTGTATATCTTAAGGTTATTCTCAAAATCTCTCAAAAATCCAAAAAAATTCTCAAAATCTCTCAAAAATATAAAAACATTTGAAAACCTCATCAAAATTCGAAAACACTTGCAAAATCTAGAAATTCCAAAAATATTTGAAAATTCATAAGGCCAAAATTCAAAACATCCAAATCACATCAAAATCCCTAAACAGGTAAAAACATCAAAAATCCAAAAACATTGCCACGTCAAACTACGTCATCTTTGAGCTTGAAAGTAGGTAATACCATCACTGATGTGCCCTCGAGACACATTAGGTCAGTCCTTTAGGAGTTTGTCACAATATATTGGCAATCCATCAAATGTTCATATTTCATCAATAAGCGGTTACTGATCAAAGTTAGTCAAACTATGTTGTCTCTAAGCTTGAACATAGGCAAGGCCATCATTGATGTGCCCCCGAAGATGCATTAGGTTGGTCATTTAGGAATTTGTCACAATAAACTGACAATCCATCAAATGTTCATATTTCATCAATAAGTGATTACTGGTCAAAGTCAGTCGAACTACGTGGTCTCTATGTGTATAACATAGGCAAGGCTAATATTTGATGAGCCCCCAAGGCCCTAGGTCAGCCCCTCTTAGGTCTTGGTAAATACTCAGAGAATGCAAAAACATTTGAAAAACTTGAAAACCCAAAACATTAGAGAACATTCAAAAATCTTAAATAGCCTCACATAACCTGAAAACCTAAACATTCGCATATACCCAAAAAGACCAAAAACAACCTCAAAACATTGCAAAATACCAAAAACATTGGAATATTCTAAAAAGTCCAAAACCACCCATCCCATTTCACTTTCAACTACAATAAATCTCCATCCATAATAAATCAATCGTCATCATCAATCTTTGGTAAAACAAGTAGAAAAAAAGTATGGCATGTTGTGAAGTGTGAACCTAAATGTAAAAATCTAAAGTCTAGATTGTAAGTAAATGAGTTGGTAATGTTTGTATCAATGGCCTATCAAATAATTAGTCTTAGTCAAAACATCTAATCAACATGTCCTAGGATGCATCCTTCCTACAATGGGCATTGACATCCGAAATCACATTCCAAGGACCTGTCGATGATGTCTATCAAAATGATTTAGGGAGAAAGGAATGGGGCATTGATAATTATCTTACATTTTATGTGCTTGTGTGATGTTCTTGTAAAATAATCTTGGCGGATACTTTCTTAGTTTTGTGTGGGGAGGTCATTTTGAATATATTGTTGACTATTGTGTAGGCTTTGGTCTAAAATATTCTAAACTTCTAAACTACATTCCAATGAGGTTTCTATATGTCAATGTGTGTGCAAGGGTTATCATATATGTTTGTAGATTCAAAGTCCATCGCGATAGATACAACGCCGTCCTAGTTATTGATACCTTTATGCATCGTGTCTATGTGTTATATTAAAAATAAGGAATGGTGAAGCATCCCAATCCCTTAAATGAGCATGTCATCAATATCGTCACCATATCTAATAGTCTTGAAGAATCATAGACTTGTTGGACTTCTAAATGAATCTCAAAATAGATGGTTAATCCATTCATCTTATTCTTATATCTTCTTTCCATGCTAACATGGTATCATGACAATCAACAAAAATAATAATGCATCCATGTTGCATCCACAAACTGTCAGCATACATACATCCTACATAATCATATACCATCCATCACATTGCATCCACAACATAAATCATACATTGCATCATCGATCATACATCACATCGTATCATAATGCATAAAGAAAGAAACACATCCATAACATAAACATTTGCATCCATTCGTCACATGTGCATCCATACATAAACATAAAGCATGAAATAAATGAAACATCACATCAAATGATAGAATGTCATGACATAATTGAATTAGGCCATCTCATTTATATCTTAAAATTTGAATGATACAAATGTCAGAGTCAATATGTCAATATCATAAAAAATAGATATACAAGAGGCTATCAAAAATTAGTTGATGAATGTATATACATGTAATAATTAGGTTTGTACATCCAAAAATGTCTACATAAATGCACAAGTTATCCTCTACTCTACCTGTAATCCTGTTGGTGTCTCCCTAAGGGCTGCCTAACCTAGGGACCCCTTGAGCCGCTCAGTGCTACTTCACTCCTATGGGAGAAGTCTAGTTGTCACCACTCTAGGGGCATCACCCTATGGTACAAGGTATGGTAATAATATTCCTTTGACATGGCTGTCTTGTACATATGAGCTAGTGCCATGCCCTGGCCCTATGTGTGTATGAAAACAACCTCCAATTTTTGTCTCTGCCTAGTCTACTAAGCAAGCTGGATTGTAAGCTATTGGACCTACTGATGGTCTTGATTCCTCTCACCTGTCACCACTTGCACCTGAGTTTTCAATTGTTGTACCTATTGTAAAATTTGGTCTCTCTACACTGTTAGTGCCTAAATCTATGTGTCCCAATGATCGAGACTGTTGATGGGTGTTTATAAAAGGAGTTTTGTAAGTTATGGGAATGTGGTACAACTGCTGCAAGTTCAAGACAACAAGCTAAAAATCCTCTTTACTCATCAAGTTTAGCTTTGGGATGATGCTAGAACTTTAATTCAACTTTAATCTTCAAAGAAAAGTCAAAAGGGAAAAGGGATAAGAAGTTTCCTAAACCTGCAACTAATGTTGAACAATAACAATGGAGGGTGCTACAATGGAAAACCTTCCTTAAATTTAGTTCCACTTAACCAAGGATATCCTACAGTCTCATGAAGCAAGTGAAATATTCTAAGGTCTGTAGATTTTCAACCATCCATTCACCATTAAGAATGAAAAATAGATGAACTTAAGTGCAGCAATAAAGCAATGCTCAAACTAACTTTACACAGTTGTTTATCATCAATAGAAAACAAAAAGTATGAGCAAGGAAGATATCAACACCATATCATTCTTCACCATTAGAGTGCAACATAAACTAACAACTGAAGCCACTTAAAACTAGAACAACAAAGCTAAAATATAATATTGGGAGATTGAATCATGCACACATGTGAAGAAAAACACAAGAATCCATCAAAATAATGCTATTCTCATTAAATTTCTGCAGCATGCCTGTACACAACAACTCAACTCTCTCTTTGAAAATGAGAGGAGACCCCAATTTATAGTTTTCCAAAAGAAAAATGAATGGACAAGATTAAATTTCATTATGGGGCTCAGATTCATTTTACATTAGGGTTTCACCTACCCCCAAATATATGACAATATACAATGCACCTTTGTCTTTTCCCTATTTTGTCATCTAGTGACCTTGACACTGTAGCAGTTTTGTCTTGTAGTGGTTGCCATCCTTTGTAACTAAGTTATCAAATATTTTTCATCTATGACTGGTTTTCCTTCATTCTTCTGGAGAGTAGCATACTCTATGAATTTCCCGATTAGAGCCTGGAGCTTATCCCATTCCATGATATCAGATTGAAACATTTGGAAGGATATTTTCTTAAGTCATGCAATGACCTGCTCCCAGATCTTGGTGCATTTCTAGGTTGCTTTGATGACTTGTTCAGACTACATAAAATCCCTCACAACAAAGTCCATAAAATTTGGTGATAATGTATTAGTGGCACCTTGCTCCATCTTCTTGTGGAAGAACAACTTGATCTTTTCTATATCTATCTCTAGAGTAGGCATCTCATAATCTGTCATTATTTTCAAATAATCTTCACTATCAACCCGAAGTTCCACAACCCATTCAAGATCAAGCTCTAGCTCATGCAAAGACTTCTCTAGAACATCCTTCCTATAGTCCAGACCCATTTTCCATGCCTCCACTAAGTAGTGGTAATATTTTAGGAGCTCCAGCTCCTTTTCCCATATTTCTCAGGAGAGTTTGAGGATGAATTAGAGCTTAGGATATGTGATCCTATACAACTTGGTGAACCTATGGCATGTATTTATCATTTCATCTATTTTCTTTTGCAACCCTCAAAACTTGTTGAATGTCTGATCAGCGTGGCGAATACCCATGTCACCATTATATAACACACAATTGAACCAATTTTCCATAGACTTGGTCATCTTTTCCATCTTATTCAGCTCCTCCTGGGAGAGGAGAGCGGGTGTGGATGACGTTGTAGGGGCCTCTTCTTTTATGGACATCCATTGTTGAAAGTAAGCGGTAAGATCCACTACTTGTAACTTTAGTTCTTCCTTTTTGGATTGGTCCTTGTTCATTTTTAGCATAATGGTGGCCATGAACCCTTGGAATTCATCTATTTTCTACTCACGGGTTGATAGGCCTAGATTGATCATTGATATGTTGTAGCCTTGACCCTGCATGGCACCCATATCTTTGTCTATCATAGGAGTGGTAATTTGTATCGTTCAGGATCCAAAGGCATCCACCATGATATGAGAATGGACCTTTGAATTCTTCTCCTTTCTTCTTTTTGTTTGGGCCTTGACCAGTATTGCCTCAAGTCTAGCTTTCGGGTCAACGATCGTAGAAGTTTTCTTTTTTAGTTGTTGCTCCAGCCAGTTAGGTGCCTTGGTCTATTCCTTGGGTGATTCATGATCACCTTCCTCTCTTTGTTCACTCTGAGGTTGCTCCTTTTCATTGCTAGGAGCCTCTTGATCATTCTTTTCTTTTTCGTCTGAGCCCTCTATTTACAAAATCTTCCCTTTGTCTGACTCAGTGAAAGCTATATTTTCCTCAGTGATTCCTTCTTCTCTTCACGCTTGATATCAATGTGGTGCTCCAGCTCAGGGCTCTTTCTTAGCACATTCTTGTCTCCTTTATCTTTCTCTTTTTCTTCCTCCTTTTTTGGAGGTACTTCTCCTTCCTAGAACAGGGCCTTGTCTTGGCCGATTAGTGGAGGCTCTTCAAGTATCTCCACATCCACATCAGTTTCAACTTTCTCCTTAGAGTGATGTCCTTCAGGATCAACCTTCTCACTTACATTTTTGGGTTATTGGGGCAACTCCTCATCTATTTCTTGATTTGATGTTTCTATTAAATACCACTCATTGAGGGCCTCATTGTCTTCTTCTGAAAAATGAGACTTCTCCTTGTCGGATGCCACTCTGTCCAAATTTATGTTTAGCCCACCCTCTAGGTTCTCAAAATAATCATCTTGATCAAAGTCCTCAGGCTCTTCAACTACATCTTTTGCAGCCTCTCTTTGTTGCTCTGTGTGACATTTCTCCATCTCTAATGAGATTTTCATGGTAGCTTCCATCCTTGGTGGCTCTGTAGGTGGTGGAGGAAGAGGCAAGGCAACAAAAATTTGGTCCATCGGAGCCTAAATCTTGGGGTTGATGATTACCCCAAAAATTTCATTGGGCATTTTTTTCATATATGCCATGAAAGCATGCAGAAAAGTAAGAGGTGACACAATAACAGTGGACATTGTAGGTGATGGAGCAGAGAGAGTAGGTAGCGAAGGGGGGAATGAGGAAGACGATAGTGGGGATGTGGTGGAAGAAGGGGAATCAAGTACCATCATTAGAGCAATCGATGAGGTGGAGGCGAGGTGGACTAAGATATCCATGATGAAATGGGAAAAGCTTGAGAGGTAGAAGGTGGAGGAGTGGAAATGGTAGAAGTGGCAGTAGGGGTGGAAGTGGCAAGTGGTGAATCCAACTACTTGACTTCTTCTTCATGCTGGGGATCCTCCTCCTGGATAGTGGGCATCTCAAGTACAAACGTCCCCATTTTCTTTGCTCTCTTAGATGATTCTGCCTTGGTGGAATTTTGTGAATATTTCTTGTGCTTAGGATTACGCTCGGGCGCATCCTTTCTTTTCTTTAACCTTGTCATCGATGGGGACTTGGGAGCTTCTTTTGTTGAGGTAGGGGCCTCTCCAATATTTTTTTCAATTTCAAGCTCATCCTCGAGCTTGCCATATGTCATCTTGGTGCCCTGTGCCTTGAGTTGTGCAACCTAGGAATCTATCCATTGCCTCATTCTATTTTCAATTGGTTGAGTTAATATATCAAGGTCAGTGATCTCTTCTTCATTCCAATCTATCATAGGTAAAGGGAGGCTGGCTACAACATTGTATCTATCATCAACAATATTGTTTTCTTCCTCCACTACCTGGTTGAGCACGAGAAATAAATTTACTGACTTCACGAATTGGGCTGCCATTCTCATATAGTGCCTCATTCGCACTTCTTTTTCATCTGCACAGATGGCCAAAAAGTCCTCAACTTGAGGTCGATGGGCGTATTTCCTTTTGACCTATTTTTTTAGCTTTCCATAAGGATCCATCCTTCCTCACTCGGTATGTAGAGCTAAGTTGTATTCCACCAGTTATTTCTTTGAGTACTCTGCGCATTGGGTGGTGGGATAGGAATACATTCCTTGCCTGAAGGTTAGGGGATATGGGATCCTAGCTCTATGGTTGTCGCTTAATAGTGCATGGTAATTTTGCAACTGTCGAGTAACCTCCAGTAGGATCATGCGGTTGTTGGGGTAGCACAACAATCGGTAGGGATTCCCTGAGAATCCTTATGTTCTAATATATGTAAACTTTGGGAACTATATGAATGGATACCCAAACCTTTGGATGAAGGCCCTAGCACTATGTGTGATACCCTTCTCTCAAAGTCTCCCCCAGAAGTCTGATTATGTGTGTAATGAAGGCATCATTCACCCTTCCATATTCCCTTTTGAAATTTCTATACTGCAATTGAGGATAATAGTAATAAACCTTAAGCTCTCCTTTCTTTGTTCCTAGGGTGCTAGCACTGAAGAGCTCTTTGTATGGGAATTTCTTCTCCAGGAGGTACTCCAAATATGAAGCTATGTAAAATTTGGAACTCTTCTATACCACCATGAGCTGGTTGTGTAAGTTGTCACTGGTCATCTTGGCCCAATGGAACTTGGTCTTTCCCTAGATGATCTCCTCAACAAAGTTAAACATCCACTCTTTGAAGAAAGTTACAGTCGGTAGGTGATTGGATTAAACTGTGGTTGATATTTCGGGTATAACTATCCTTGTAACTCTATCTTGAATGGGTTGAGATCAATCTTCGGGAATTTCGTAAGTTCCTCAGTTTACTCCTCGATGTCAATCCAGGAGCATAGGATTTTGAAATATATTGGGGTTGTTTTCCTAAGGGTGAACCTAGAAAGCCAAGTGGGGATGAATGAAATTGTTTAATCTAAGTTTATTCTATGATTTTACTATCAGTCCTCTTGTCAATTCTGTGACAGGAGCCTTAATTCACATAGTCTGCAACAGAAACCGATTAACAAAAAACAATTAGTATTACTATTAACATAAAGAACATAATATAATAAAAAGGAAGAAATGAAATGAAACATACTAAAATTTATTCAAGCATATTTGATAACCACACCAATTAACATTTATCGAATGCAATATGTCAAATGAAATTCATACACATTAATAGTAACCAAAGATAATTGCAAACTAGTTTGATCACAGAGAAATAAATGTAATACTAAACACTTATTACCACACGATGCAATCCTACTATAATAATCATCGGGTAGTCAATGAAGTGGCCCTTCCTTCTTTGAATATCAGTGATGGATGTCACGCACACAAGCTACTCCACACTAACCAATGTTTATTCAAATTACTTCACAGTATTTTAAGTTGTAAAAGAGAGATATGTAGCAATAATATTATTATCATATATATCGACTAAGTCTTGATTTACATATTTATAGATATCATCGACGATCAAACTTATAACCAATGCTAAAATAAAAACATAGAAGATTCTTTGGTTGTTTCGGTCTGCGACCAACAACCTTGGAAGATAATAAAAAATAGTTTGGAGTCTTTTTCCATCGTTTCAAAATGGCATAACAACTTAAAACATATAAACACATCTCAACACACATTTATCAAAATGACAAATAATTATTGGAAAGTCTTCAACTCCATCCCACTGATGCCCTTATCCACGCACCATCCATTAAGCATCCCCTGCTAACAAATTCACAAAGAAAATCAATAAATAATCAAAGGATTTTGGTATATTCATAGGTTTTCATCTTTCCTTGTATTTTATAAAACATCTTCATCTCATTAACAAATGGTGACAGGAGCAATAGAAAATAACACAAAATGACAAGGTCTAAAGGCAAATACAAAGGAAAAATAAAGACATATTTCACCCTCATCATTCCCCCTAGCTTAGGGTTTTGCATGTCCTCATGCAAAAGAGTGTAAAGTACAAACTAGGAGAAAAAGGGGCTAGTTTCTGCATTATGTTAGTGACTTCCTTATCCCATGAATGGTATAATAATTGCATCTCCCTTTTATTTTCTTGAATGGTCATGAGGGATGTTCTAGAGGCATTTGTCTGTTCAAGTGTTGCCTTGAGTTTCTGAATCTCTTCTATCTGTGAGGAATCAAGAGAGCATGCATCCTAAACCTATCTTTGAAGGGCCTCATTTTCCTTAGTCACCCTAGCTAATGAATCTTTCAATGCTTTATTTTCCTCCTTTAACTTGGTTACCAAATCTTGCAAACCTTGAATCTTTTCTTTTGCTGATAGAGGATTCTCCTGTGTCATTTTAGTTACCAAGTTTTGTAGGTCATGAATTTCCTCATTTATTAAAAAAGGATTCCCCTCCTCGAATTCTACCCCTGATTTTTTATTTCCAGTTGGGGGTGTCTCCATAAGTTCTTGCTCATTGTCAACTGGTGCATTCAACTCCCGCTTTTCCATTTGGGGAGATATTTCAGTGGTTCTCTTTTCTGCAAGGTTGTCAGTGGCTTTAGGTGTCAATTCAACATGAAAGTATTGAATATTAATATTAGTATGCATATTCTTCTCATGTGACACATACCCTTCCTCCATACCCTGTGCATCTTCATCAAATGGTTCCATTATTTTTCCTTCTTCTGTGGCTATCACCACCCTTGGTAAGACTGAAGGACAAGACTAAAGAAGTTGGGTTTCTTGTTCACACCTAGTTTCATTTTCATTATTAGTCATAGGTGCTTCTCTTGTCTTCTTTCTATTGCTCCTTCATAGCTCCATAGAAAAATTTATTGACCTCCTTGGTTCTATGATACACAACACCTAGAACTGTGAGATCATCCACTTCTTTTGACTGTTCAGAGCCTAGAACATTGTTGTTTGCATTTGCAAGATTTTTCAATTTTTCATTTGTAGAAGCAGGTGACTTCTCTTTGGTTAGTGATTTTTCCTTAGTGGGTGATTTATCTTTGTCACCAGGAGCAGTCAAAGCTTGTTTCTTTGAAGAGCCAAGGGAGATTGAGGGTGTCTTGCTATGCCTTTTTCACTTACCCCTATATTCCCAGTTTGGTGTGTTAGTTTTGACAAACTTGCTACTAGTAGGGGTAACTCGGGGGATCTTGGCCGGTTTGCTACTTGAGGCTAGGGTTTGCTTGATACCCTTCTTGGAAACCCTCTTTTTTGTAGGTTCATGGGAATTACCAGAAAGTGATTTTGTCCCCATGTCTTCACTATGTTCTTATAAAGTACTTTCACTATTACTACCCTTATCCGATTATGTGCCTTTGGACTCCTATTTTTTAGAAGAACTAGGTGGTTTGATAGGAGAATCCTCCTCTATAGAGTTGTTTGGGGTGTCTTCACCAAGAAGTGAATCCCAATCCCATGGAGGAGAGAGTTTTTTCAATTCCCTTACAATTAACAACTTAATGAGGCCATGGTGAGCTAATGAATTTTCATGCCCTTTTTGAACTACTTTCCACATTTGGTTTACAAAGGAGTAAAGAAAATATGGCACATTCACAAGCATTCCCCATCTCAAATGATTCATAAGTCAAAACTTCTTAGCATAAACATATACATACCTACCTTTGCAGGTTATATATTGAATGATGAATTTTGCTACATTGTCCCAAGGCAGCAAAAGTGAGATTAACTTTGTGCCTTGTCCAGTGACAATTTCCATAGACTCCCCTTGTGCTAGGAACTTCTTGCGCAGAGGTTCGAGGTCCATGGCGTGTTTGGAGTTATTTGGAAAGTAATTCTCCCCTGAGAGTGGAAACCCAGAGACGTCGGCTATGGCTTCCACTAAGAAAGGAATTGTTAAATCGCGGACTTTTGCTTCCTTTTTGTGACAGGTCATTGCGAACTCCCATGCAATATTTTCATCATACCCTCTTAACTGTTTAAAGTATGCATCCCATCCTGCTTGTTTGAATATTTTATAAGCCTCTGTAGCCTTTGTTTCCCTCAGTTCATCCATAGTTGAAGGCTCAAAATGATGACGACGTTCTCCTTCCATGACACTACCAGGAGGTCTCCTCAACTAGAAGAATTTGTGCAAATGAAAGTCACTAGTAGACACAAAAACCACCATTGAAGATAGGTGTTGGGAATAGTGATCAGTAATCGACTGTAACTTAAGCGATGAGCGGTTAACGGGCAATCGAATTTGGAAAGTGGGTTGCAATATTTAGAAAGACTGGTTACACAAATGTCATCATAGTATGTTACAGTTAACGTCAGTAAATAACAGTAATAATGGTATTAACTAAGCAAGATCAGGGAATAATGAATTCTTGGTAGGCTAAAAAGGATTCAACAAAGATACGATGGGATGGTTGAAGACATGACATGGCATGTGATAAGACAACTCCCCCTAGCTTACCATGTGACTTGTTCGTGGGTACATCACCACTCATTAACCGAAAAGAAGAATATTTAATAAAAAAAGTAAAAAGAGAAAAACCAAAATATATTGATAACAATGATTTCTGGTGGTACGGAATGACGACGTAGAAGCAAGCACGAAAAATAGAGAGTGGAGATGGTGCCGGTGTTGACATGGAACAACCAGCCTCGTAGTGGTGGTACTAAAATCAAAGGCATTGCATGGGGTCAACAAAGAAATGCAGTAGGAAGGACATCAGGTGAACCACGACCATTATTACCTAGGTGAAGTACAACTAGTAGGCTGCCACGGGTCGAGAAAGTACATAATACCCGAATAGGTAGGCAACAGGAGCATATGAAGGGACTACAAAAATTGAGGTTAGTGCCAAATGTCAAGTGCGAACTAGAAAACACCATAGGGCAGAAGCAAAGAGAACCAAGTGACAAAGGGCTCCTGTCTAGAAAAAGATAGGAACTAAGGTCACTTTAGTGAATGTGGCACAATGCGAGGTGGAAGCAGCCCAAAAGTGGCAGTGGCCATGAAGAAGGTAGGGGAAACCCAAAATGTTGAGATAAAGGTTCGGTCGCCCTACACTATCAAGGAACAACCACAACTCAAAGATGAAAGAAAAACCTAGCATAGAAGTGACAGGAAGGCAGAGTGGGGAACCTGTAGAAACATTTTTGTCATTCTTTCCTTTCCTTGTCTTCTTTTTTCCTTATGTTTTTTTAAATTTTTTTTTTTTTGGTCGATGATAGACCGCCAGTAACCTAGTTTTCATCCTATCACCACCTAGAAGTGTCGGAAACCCAGTTTTCACCTCTAGGACTTATTTAACAGTTAACACTCGTTGGAAACCAATTTTCAAATATTAACTGGCCAAAAATTCTTGAGGGTTTTCATTGTTGGATCTTTTATTGCACTTTTTTTTGTAGCATTTTGGTACCTAAAAGGTAGGGAGGCCACAGAAACCCTGTCAAGTAGATGGAGTTCCTTAGGAAAATTTGAGACAAACTCTTCCATGGAGAGAGACCTCTTGTACAACTTCAATCGATGACCATTTAAAACTAAATCCATGTAATCAAATTCCACCATGCGGAGCTTGAAAAAACCATTATTGTAGACCATATGAATTTCATAGGGCCTGAGCAACCAGGTATGGAACATTCCCTTAAAATCTTGAAAATGAGAATCATATAAGAGTTCCCAATCACCTAGTTGAAATGACTATTGTCAAATGAAACGATCATGCTAGAGAGCATGTTGGTTCTAGAAAATATCTGCATGGAAGAGTGCTTGTTGGTGGAGTTCATCTAATGAGTGGAGCTATGCAATCCATTCTTTTTGTGCATCAGACAAGTTCATAACTAGTTAGAGTGTGGTGCAAATGGTTTTTACCTCGAACTCGATAGGGAGAACAACCCTCTTACCGTAGACAAGCTCGTAAGGTTTCAAACTAGTGGTGGTTTTCCATGTAGTACGGTAGGCCCACACAGCTTCAAGAAGTCACGTAGCCTAGTCCTTTTGGAGAGCAACTGTCTTGGTAAGAATGTTCTCAAGGTCTCAGTTGGTGACTTTGACTTGACCATTAGCCTAGGGATGGTAAGGTGAAGACTTGTGATGTCGAATCTCATATTCACGAACCAAAGCAAAAATGAGTTCAGATGTAAATTGTGGACCTTGATCTATAACTATCTCACATGGAACACCGAATTGGGTAAAAATATCATAATAGAGGAATTCAGCTACCTTAGTGTCCCTCGCATGCTTTAAAACAACAACTTCAGCCCACTTTGTTACATAATTTGTACACACAAGGATATATTCCTTGTTTTGAGATGGTGGGTTGACAGGTCTAACAAAATCAAGCCCCCATTTTTCAAAAGGCTCAATGGACAGCTGAGGATGCAGGGGCATTTCATTTGAGTGTGTGGGGAAGCCCAAATTTTTTTCACAGTGTTGAACATAGCATTTACAATCCTTGTGGAGTGTGGGCCAATAGTAGCTTGTAGTCAAGATCTTCTTAGCAGTCCTCTAAGCGACAAAATGTCCTATATAGGGTTTTGTGTGGCATGCACGAAGTATGTCAAACACATCGTCCTTGGGCACACATTGGCACATGATATTATCAAGGCCATGACGGAAGAGAAATCCATTGATCCACACATAATCACCATTGAGGCCGACCAACTTTCAACATTCCCTTAGAGAGAAATGAGGTGGGAACTTAAAAGTGACTAGGTAGTTTTCCATGTCAGCGTACCATGGAATCTTTGTTGATATGGCAAAGAGATGTTCATCTGGAAAGGTATCATCAACTGGAACTGGTTCATCATCTTGTTGTTGTAACCTAGACAGAAAGTCTGCAACCACATTCTCATGACTAGGCTTATCAAGTATAGTAATATTAAATTCTTGAAGCAACAGTAACCATCTAATAACTCTACCAGTTACAACAGGTTTATTCATTAGAAATCAAATTGTAGAATGATTAGTATGAACAAACACTTTATAGCCAGTAATATAATGAAAAAACTTATTAATTGCATAAAGAATAGCTAATAACTCCTTTTCAATTACTGTATAATTTACCTCAACCCCAGTGAAATTCTTACTGATGTAATAAATAGAGTATAAAAGATTGTCTTCTTTTTGTCCAAGGATAGCCCCCATGGAACAATCTGAGGCAATAGTGTGGATATGAAAAGGTAGTTCCCAATTTGGACCTCTGAGTACTGGTGTGGTGACAAGCTTATTCTTGATGGTTTCAAAAGCCTCTTGATGTTCTAGTGTCCATGAGAAAATGACATCTTTCACTAGAAAAGAAAATAAGGGGGAGACAATCTTACTAAAATTTTAGGTAAACCTCCTATAGTACCCTGCATGGCCTAGAAAACTATGCACATCCTTTTGGCTAGTGGGTGTAGGCAAGTCCTGAATAATTTGTATCTTTTTGGGATCAACTTGAACACCCTTAGCAAAAATATAATGACCAAGTACTATCTCCTCTATCATAAGCATATGACACTTTTCATGACTTAATGATAAATTAGTGTCTATACAACGCCTAAGTACCTTTTCGAAATTTTTTTTAGCCTCTTCATAAGTATTACCATGGATAGTAAAATCATCCATATACACCTCAACACAATCATTTAAAAGATCCAAAAAAATGCTCAAAATTTCCCTTTGAAAAGTGGCAGGGGCATTACATAAACCAAACAGAAAAACGTTATAGGAAAAAGTGCCCCAAGGACAGGTGAAAGTGGTCTTGTCCTAATCCTCAGGTGCTATGTGAATCTGGTTGTAGCCGCTGAACCCATCCAAAAAAGAGGAAAAATTCTTATCTGCAAGAGTGTCCATCACTTGATCAATAAATGGTAATGGAAAGTGATCCTTTTTAGTAGCTTTATTTAGTGTTCTATAATCAACAAAAATTCTCCACTTACCATTTTTCTTGGGAACCACCACTAGAGGAGAGACCCACTGACTATCTGAAATAGGATATGTAAACCCAACATTTAACAGTTTTTGTAACTCCTCTTTAACTATTTCACACAAGATGGGATTGAGTTGTCGCTCTGGTTTCCTAATTGGACGACTACCTTCTTCAATGTAAGTATGGTGGGTGTAGGTGTCAGGATGAATTCCACACATGTCTTGGTATTCCCAAGAAAATGCATCTTTATTCATTCTAAGCATGGCAATAAGGTCTTGTATTTGTTCAGTGGTTAATTGTGGATTAATATTAAGTGTGAGATTAGGAAAAATTTCCATAGCTTCTGATTGTGTAGGTGAGTTAATGGATAGTACTTGGGAGGTGGATTCCATATCACTAGAATTTATAGAAGATAAAAATGAATTGTACAAACAATTATGAGGTAGCAACTGATACAATGTGAAAAAGTGTTGAACAGATCGTGAGCTACCTACCAATGGAAAGTTCCTCAAAGTACAAGGAGTATTTATACCTGAATGGAGAACCATGCTTTCAAAAGATTCATTAGATGCATATCTATTTTGAAGAAAATTAACAAGAATATTATCCTCGGTAGGTTCTTTCATATCTAAGGATTGATCAATTTTCAAGATGGGCAATGACTCATCTAAGTCACTATCAACCCAAACTGGATCCTTCGTCTTCAACAAGGGTTGTGCTAGTGGGTATAGAGTCAACTACTTCTTATGCTCGCCATTAGAAATGACCATGTTTCCTGAATGACAATTGATGAATGCATCTACAACAGCCAACCAAGGTCATCTCAAAATCAAGGGGTATCCCCCAGCTTAATCTTCGGCTGCAAAATCACAAAGTCATTTGGGTATTCCCATGAATCAATAGAAAGGATTACATCTTCAATCATACCCTCTGGTTTGACCAAAGATCGGTCTGCCATTTGAAGAACTATGGGAGTAGGTGTAAATCCCTCTAGTGACAATCTTTCCTTTGTTTCATTTGTAATAACATTAATTGCAGTGCGGGTATTAGGAATACTTGCTTTACCAATATATACCTTAATGACAAGACTCCCTGGATCTGAGTACTTTGAAATGGTTATGTTCGTGAGCATAAGGTCTGCCAACTGTCGAATAACTTGGATGGTCTTTGGGTCTTGCTTCTTCTTTTTCTTCCAAGTACAAAGGTCCTGAACTATTTTTTTAAAGATGAGAATGTCCTTGATAGCCTGCAACAAAGGAATCTTGATGTTAACATTGTGTAAATCATTAACAAAATCAAACTCAGGTTGAGAGACTTCCCTTTGTATTGGTTCATATTGAAATTGTTTAGGAAAGGGAGGTTCTTTGACTGACTCTATTTCAAATTCTTCATTGATCTCCATGATGGTGGGCCCCTAAATATCCTTTCCCGATCTTAATTGAACTCCATATAATTCTACTGTGTTTACAGGATAAGTGGAGTAACCTGTTGCCTCATTATTATACATTGGTTGCATTGCCTTATTGTTGGGATTTGGGTTTGGTTGGGCTAGAATTGGTGTAGAATTCGGTGGCTGTGTTGGATTGGTTGGCTGAGTAGATGATGATGGTATAGCCAAAACAAATTTTTGTGACTACTGCTATGGGTTAATCATGGGAAGAGGTGGAAATTGTGGTTGTGACGGGTATGGTTGTTGGTAAGGTGAAGGTTGTGGCGATTGTGGCCTCCATGCCTATTGCCACGGTTGTGAAGCATACTGATATTGTGGTATCCATTGAGGACCTATGGAAGGGTTGTTGCCAACCCCCATACCATAGGGGTTGATTAAAAAAGAATTGGGTTGGCTAGGCCCCAAAGCAAGATAATCATTCATCATGCTAGGGTGCATTACTCAAGGTGGAAAAGGTCACCTAGGGGCCATATAGTAGAGAAGTTTCTCAGAATATTCCATATTAGGCACACCTACATGAAGAGTCCTTAAGGTAGAACTCCTACCGACTTCTTCTAAGGATGAAATGTTTTTCCTATTATAAGGGCAATCCTCACTACCATGTTTCTTGTGACAAGTTGGACAAAACATGGCCAAGGCCTTTTTGGCTTCCTCTTGCTTCCTACAGGTATAAAGAGTGTCTATCTGTTTACCCATGTGATTTAATAAATCAATTTTAAGATTCTCAAGTAAACTACCTATTTCACACTTTGTTATACCTATTGCATTACCTAGAGCATAAGGCTTACTTGGATAGTTCCTTCCTAAATGCTGAGACCTTAAATAATTCTTGCAAATATCACAAATATTGTCAAAGTTCATTTTATAAATGTTCCCTTTACCTATTAAATTTAATGCTTCCATAGTATCATCTCTTATGCCTCTAAGAAACAACATTTTAACAACATCCTCATTTAGGCCTTGTTGGCGAGATCGTTGAAGACTAAATATGAAGCGTTCGAGGTAGTCCTCCACGAACTCGTATTCCTTTTGTGTCATGCAAAATATTTCATCTCAAAGCTCCTTTGTTTTGCAATACTCTTGGTACTTGGTTAGGAATAATTCCTTCATGACTTCCCATGTCCTGATATTTCTGAGGTTCATGAACTAACACAGTGCTGCATCTTTCAATGTGGATGGGAATAGTTTGAGATTTTGTGGATCACTTTTATAATCATAGCTATGGAACAACACATCAAATTCAAACAAAAACATGTCAGGATCCTCAATTGAAATACCATGAAAAATGGGCAAAGTGGAATGAGGAATGTTCTCCATAGGGGCATCTTCTTCGGGATGTGTGATTGGAAACTCAAAGGTAACCGGATTGTTGTTGGCCAATGCCTTATTATGATTTTTTTTTGTTGATGATGTTTTTGTTGTTGTTGTTATTATTGGTATCCATGACATCTAGTGCCCAAGCGGTAAAGTAGGTTCTAAATGGATCTTGGGTTTTTGAGAATGGATCAACTTCCAGCCCATAAGATTCCCAAAAGAACTTTTCAACCTTTCTTTGTAATATTTTAGAAGAACTTGGATGGGTACCTGTAGGGGTCTCAACAGTAGTAGACTCTATAACACACTTCTGAATATCAAGTTCAGGTAGCTCTAATGATTGCAATCTAGTTTTCAATTTCTCTTGAGTTGAACTACTTCCTTCAATGGATGGCTTTGACCTATTTTGCAATTCTTCGGGTTGTGTTCCCTCAACAGATGTTTTTGATTTATTTTTAAATTTCTCGGGTTGTGAACTACTTCCCTTTTCTTTTCTAATAAATATTCCTCTACTATCCCTACTATGATTCATGCACCTAAATGACTTACAACAACACAAATTAGGAGTATTAACCTTAACAAGGTCAAAAATTGTATAGGCTTTCCTCTTGACGTACTGGTCCTAGCTTAGCTTGCTATGATGTCATGCCTTTAATATCTTTCCCCAACAATGGTGCCAAAATGATTGGATTAAAATTTGGTTGATATTTTAGGTATAACTATCCTTGTAACTCTATCTTGAATGGGTTGAGATCAATCTTCAGGAATTTCGTAAGTTCCTTAGTTTACTCCTCAATGTCAATCTGGGAGCATAGGCTTGTGAAAGATATTGGGGCTATTTTCCTAAGGGATAAACCTAGAAATCCAAGTGGGGATGAATGCAATTGTTTAATCTAAGTTCATTCTACAATCTGACTCTCAATCCTCCTATCAATTCTGTGACAAGAGCCTTTATTCACATAGTCTGCAACAAAAACTGATTAACAAAAAACAGTAAGTAGTATTACTATTACACATAAAGAATAAAATATAATAAAAAGGTAGAACTGAAATGGAACATACTAAATTTTTTTCAAGAACATTTGATAACCATAGAAATTAACATTTATCAAATGCAATTTGTCGAATGAAATTCATACGCATTAATAGTAACCAAAGCTAATTGCAAACTAGTTTGCTCACAAAGAAATAAATGTAATACTAAACACTTATTACCACACAATGCAATCCTACTGTAATAATCATTGAATAGTCGATGAAGTGGGCCCTTCATTCTTTGACTATCAGTGATGGATCTTACACACACAAGATACTCCACGCTAACCAATGTTTATTCAAATTACTTCATAGTATTTTAAGTCACAAAAGAGAGATCTGTAGCAATAATATTATTATCATATATATCGACTGAGTCTCGATTTACATATTTCTAGATATCATTGACTGATCAAACTTATAAACACTACTAAAATAAAAGAATAGAAGAGTCTTTGGTTGTTTCGGCCTGCAACCAACAACCTTAGAAGATAATCAAAAATAGTTTGGAGTCTTTTGCCACCATTCCAAAATGACATAACAACTTAAAACAAATAAACACATCTCAACACACGTTTATCAAAATGAAAAATAATTCTTGTACAGTCTTCAACTCCATCCCATTGATGCCCTTATCCACGCGTAATCCATTAAGCATCCCTTACTACCAAAATTACAATGAAAATCAATAAATAATCAAAGGATTTCAGTATATTCATAGGTTTTCATCTTTCCTCATATTTTATAAAACATATTTAACTCATTAACAAATGGTGATAGGAGCAATATAAAATAACACAAAATGACAAGGTCTAAAGGAAAATACAAAGGAAAAATAAAGAAATATTTCACCCTCATCAATAGGCCCATTACCCTACTCAATAGGGTGACTAAATCATGGTATTCTTCAAAGAAGTCAATTTGGAACAACTCTTGAGGTACTTTGATGGTGCAACCCCTCTTTTCCTTCAACTACTGCCGACTGATTATTCTCTTGCATGCCAAGGGGTCTTGCTTCCACATGTTTTCTAGCAAATTCCTTCTCTATTTCTTCCATTACATTGAACGTGGGAATGTGGAATGTTCGGCCAATAGATTTAGCAGATAAATCTACCAAAACCCTTCCATCATGATCAATAATCTTTATGTTGGTGTGGTAGCACTCCCGACAAACCATGAAAAACTTTGGGGTAATTAGCGCAAGAGGAAAGTCGGCTACCTTGGATAGACCATTGGACTTTATCTTTCATGCATTCTATGTTGTAGGGTTGGCCATCACCCTTTTCCAGAACTCATCTATGACTATGTGCTCGAGATTTGTGTTTGATACTGAGTCCTAGGTAGAAGAGAGCTTGGAGGTACACTCCACCCTGTGAAACTGATAATTCATATGATCTTTTTCTTCTTTTCCCCTTGGCACACATGCAGGCTTCTTTCCTTTATCAACTTTCTCAATAGGTCTCCCTGATGGACCTGCAAGAGGTTCCATAAATCCTACATGCAAAAGATGTAGTAAGTGCATTTATATGGAACTCAGAGCATGCATTAGTCAAATCTTGCAAACTGAGTGTCAGATCCATTTATAAATCATTAAAAGATCATAAGATTCATCATTAATCCTCATTTGGAGCTCATTTGAACCATTAAGGTGAATGCAGGCCTAGGGATGTGGGTTTCCCTAGGTTGAAAGCCGTTAGGAAGGAGGCAGTGAGAAAACGACCCTGGAGCCACAAAGACCCACAGGCCGCCACCCACATTAGGAATTCTGCATGGTGAATTTGGTGATCAAAGTGCCTGTGGGGTGGTTTGGAACATACAAAAATTGGGTATAGGACACTTGAAGTCACTAGCTTAAGCTTTGATGCATTTGTGGGTTCAAGGCATGCAGGAATAGGAAGGTTGAAGGACATTAGGAGCCTCAGCCATTAAGAGACGAAACTTAGGGGAAGGTGACCCGTAGGCAGAAGTCTGCACTGTGGGGCCCATGGGAATCTTGGACATTAAGAATCATGCTTTGAAGTTTGTCCACTTTTAGAAGATGCGGGAGAGAGCTGTCGTTTTGCAGCCAAGTGGTTGCTGTAAAGAAGTCGCCTTGGAGGGATAGTAGTTTGCAGGCTGTGGTCCGCATTGGCATGCCCGTAACCAACTTCTAGATCTAGTTTATGTGTTAACGGTTTTCAGTATTTTGGCGAGGGGAGGAGTCTTATGTAGAACCCGCCATGCGGGAAGAAGTGGGTGCTTGGGTGTTAGAAAACGACAATGGTGGGACGACCACCTGCATGAGTCAGCCAACAAGTCCCTTTGAATTATTCATTTTTCAGTTTGGTGGACTCAGAATGGCAGGGAAGGTGTCAGAGTCCACAAAGCTCAGACCTTACCCACATAAAAGCATTTTGAAACTTTAGATGCTGGCTTACCTCAAAGTGGCACAAAAATTCAATGGAAACCTTGGTTTGGATTCCCTATAAGCTCAAGTAGGTGTGATATCCTCATTCTCCATTTAATTCTCTCCAAAATTCAAATGGAAATGGTGAAAATGATAGGTTGGTGCTTCTATTTATAGGCAAAAACACATTAATGGTGCACATTGATTTTTAGGTAAGGCGGCAGGTGAGGTAGTTGGGTTTGCGGAGATCCGTCTTAGCGCGGCCGTTGGTAGAGACTCATACGGTGATGAAAAATGTGGAGCCCGCAATGCAGGCGGACCCTTGGGCTTCGCTATTAGCTAATGGCTAAGTAACAACGACGACCCGTAGAAGGAAACCCGCAAGTGCGGGTCCGCCGAGCTCCACGAACGTCGGGGTAGAGTGCAAAGGGAAACCCACAAGGGCTAATGACTTAGTAATTTTGGGAGCGATGATTTTGGACATTTGAAATGTGATGAATTTAATGCACATAACCACTTTAAGCTCAAAAATTAGGGGCCCGCAAAACGGTGCAAAGGAAAAATGACCCGGCAAAGGAAAAAAGGACAGAGGGGGTTGCTATTCCAAATGGGGCATTTGTGCAATAGGAACAACAAATGGCGACTCTGTTGGGAGAATGCTCTTGAGTGTTCTAAGGGTAAGGATTCATCTAGAACCCAAAATCTCTTGTTTTGAAAACCAAAAGCCAATTTCCATAATTGAACTAGAAACTTAAAGGAGGACAGGATCGTTAGTTGAATCTAATCACAAAAATATCTTAGAAGTGTGTGTTTAGTGAGTTCATTTCCTTCCTTCAGAGACCATAATGAATAGCAATCAATTAGTTGAGGCAAGCTATGTAAAAATTTTAACCCCAAAAGTAACCTAGACATTGCTCCACTGTTCGTCAGACATTCATAGCCCTGACGGAGTTGTCGCTGTGACCCGATGACCATTGCTCTATTTCCAGTCGGGCATCCATAGCCCTGATAGAGTTGTTCGCACACCCACATAGTTTCTTGTTTTAATCATTTCTTTTTTATTTTCTTTGCTTTTAGATATTTTCTTTTGATACTCCTTTTCTGGTAAACTATATAAGCACTAAAGCTTATAGTGGTTTTGGAACTACAATGGCCACTGGAGCAAACTTAGGATTTTTCACTTGCCAAAACCTCATAATGACTACTATATGGCTCATAAGAAATATTTAAGGTGTGTTTTCATGTGTGATTTGAGATAAATGTGAGGAGATTCAAATAAGGGTTATGTCCTAGACCAAGTTAGAGTTCAACTAAGAAATCCTACTTCACAAGAGCGTTCAAAAATCAATAGTAACAAATGAAGAATTATGCAAAGAACAAATGGGAGAAAACAACAAAGTATGCCCTCTAATGAGCCAAGCATGACCACTGCACTGAAATAGAGAGACACCCTCAATAGAAATGAAAGTCGAGAAAGCGAGCGAAAGAAAACAACAAAGCAAAAGAAAAGAGCCTACTCTAATTATTTACAACTATGTACAAATGGGACGAGCTTGATTTTCTCACACAAGGAAATAATGCTTGAGATGCTACCCATTGACAAGAAACATAATATCCTCTCTAGTTAGTGTTTTAAGGCAAAAGGAATTATCTCCTAGAATTTCATAAATCTAAAAGGGGCCAAGCTAGAGCTTTTCGAATTTGTCATGTCCCCCTTTCTTTTCATGGGCCTTGTCCTAATAGAGAACTAAATCAGCAATCCTAAAGGCCTTGAATTTGGCTCGACGATCAAACCATCTTTTGACTATGCCCTGGTGTTTGGAAAAAAATTCTATTACTTGGTTGTAGACTTCTTCTAAGTGCAAAAACTCAACCAGACGAGCTTCTTGGTGTTCTCCCTCCTCATAATATGTGTTAACGAATTGAAGCGTAGGGATCTTGAGGTGGAATGGAAATATTGGCTCTAGACCATAGACTAAGAAAAATGGGGAATTCACCAAGGTGACCTTATGACGGGCGTGATATGCCTAGAGAGCAAAACGTAGCTGGGTGTGCCAATCTTTTAGGTTCCTGTCAAGCAGCTTTCAGATCATAGTCAGCAGGTTTTTGTTTGTGGATTCAGCTAGGTCATTTCCCTGAGGGTAGTATTTGGATGAGAATTTAACCATAATTCTGTAATCAAAAGCTCAACTAGCAAACTTAAGGGATGAAAAGGTTGGACCATTATACACACAAGGGAAAACGAGCAACTGAAGCGATTTGAAATAAAAATTTCTAGGAAATTAGTAACTACTTCAGTTGTGCATTGCCTACATGCCATTGCCTCAATCCATCTAGTGTAATAATCAAAAGTGGTCAAAATGTACCTGTGGTTTGCAGAGGATGGTGGGGTTACCAGACCACTGAATTCAAGTACCCATTGAGCAAAAGGCCTTACCTCTGCGACTAGTTGCAATGGGACAATAGTGTTCCTTTCCCATGTAGTAGCGATCTGACAGACGTGACAAGATCTGGCGTCGTTATGTATATCCTTGAATAGTGTTGGCCAGTAGTACCCAGCCCACATAATCTGATGAGTGGTGGAAGGGCTAGATCTATGGCCAATGTTGAACTTGTCATGAAATTGTTTCAGCACTACAACTGCTTCTTCCTTTCTGAGGCATCTGAGATAGATTCCTTCATGATTTCTCTTATACAATATGGATCCCTGTAGCATATAGCTTCTCAAAGCATGTTTTTGTACTCCTTGTAGCCGTGATGGGAACTTGTTGTTCAGTAAATAATAAGCAATATCATCATACCACTCTCTTGGAGAGACATCCTCTAGTTGGTACTGCTACACTGTAAGCTCAGGTCTGGTTTTTGCTATAGTGCAAGTGAGGGCCTATCCTTAGATCAACTTCATGGGCTAAATCTCCATGTTTTATTCTTGTAGCAAAGTGACCCATTTTTCTCTTCTTTCTCCTAACTCATTTTGCATCAATAGATTCTTGACGGCTGGATCTAGTACTATTGCAAACACCTTGTTCCAGAGAATATAGTGCCAAAAATTCTTAACTCCTCTGACCAAAGCATATGCTTGATTTTTGACATTGTGATACCGTAGTTCTGCATCTTTCAATGGAGCACTCATAAACGCAATGGGGTGTTCATTTCCCTCATCATCTTTCTTCGTTAACATGCTAGCGTAGGAGTGATCTAAAGTGAAAGAATAAATGTAGAATGGATTCAGCTAGTCTAGACTGATCAACATTGGAGCATCTACAATTTATTTATTAATTTCTTCAAAATCCTACTTGGCTTCCAGTGTCCACTCCACTTTAGCATCTTGTTTGAGCATGGGGTTCAATGGTTTAATGATTTTAGCAAAGCCTATGATGAACTTCCTAACAAAGTTGATCTTTCCAAAGAAAGACTTCATTTCTTTCTTTCTGCCTTGGAGATGAATCTTTAATATGTCTTAGATACATTATGGATCAATTGAGATTCCTTTTTCTAAGATCACGTGTCCTAGTAGCTTTCCTTCAGTCACTCTAAAGATGCATTTCTTCGGGTTCAACGAGATGCCAAACTCTACATTTTTGAAAGAACTTACACAAATCCGAGATGTGATCTCCCCTTTTCTTAGAGAACACAGTGAGGTCATCCATATATATGATGATACACTTTCCTATGAGGTCCTTAAAGGCAATGTCCATGGCACGCTGAAATGTAGCACTAATGTTGATTAATCCAAACGACATCCTCCTGTACGTAAAAGTTCTCCATTTTGTGGTGAAATCCATTTTATGCCTTTCTTCATACTGTACCATCACTTGGTTATATCTTGAGTAGCCATCTAGAAATGACATCATTTGAGATCCATTAACTATTTGCAACACTTCATCTAGTGATGGCACTGATTAGTTGTCCTTTTTAGAGGCTCTATTTATATTCTGGAAGTCTATGCACAACTTGATTTCACCATTCTTTTTCCTAACTAGAACTAGATTAGCCACCCATGTGGAATGAATAACAGGGAAGATGATTTAGGTGGACAAAAACTTATTAACTTCTTTGTAGATAATTGGTTCCAATAGTGCATTGATTGGGCGTTGATGCAGTCAAACAGGTCTTACATCTGGCTTAAGGGGGATGGTATGAGTGATAATTGAAGTATCATAGGTTTTCAGGTCCTCATAGCTCCAAGAAATCACATCATGATAGGTATGTAGGGCATCTAAAATTCCTTTTCTTTCTTCTGATGTGCACACTTTTCCAATGAACACATTTTTAATCTCTTCAAAACTACCAATATTATGGGGGTCACACTAACTGTTTATTGAATCCTTCTTGGTTTGTTGGTCTTGAACCCTAATTTGATCTAAGTCAAATATTCATAACAATTGAACCATACCTCTCAGTATCATGTTGGTTTTGAGGTTAATTACCCCTTATATATCCAGTTTAGTCTCCTTGGGTTTTGTCTCATCAATTATTTGAGTTGTGAACACACCAGAACTAGTGATGAAATTGAGGATGTGCTTATCATCATTAAAAACTTGAAATTTGGTGACATTGTCAGGCACTGATGGGGTAGAGGTGAGCTCTACAGTGAACTTCTTTAAGCCGGTTAAAGACAAGGGCTGAAGGGTGCTAGCTGCTTGAGCTAATGCAATGACAATTTGATTTCTGTTGCGGGGAATTAACTAGATGTTGAATGCATCTAATCCCTCTATAAGATCCCATACCCCGTGTCTATAGTTTGCTAACCTTTTATCATGACAAGAGTATAGTTTCCTAACTTGTTTTACTACCAGCTCAGAATCACCAAACCCTTGAAGCATTTTTACTTTCTTTCTTAATGCCATCAAAATTCCATGAACTAATGCTTCATATTCTGCTACATTATTTGTACAATAAAACTGGAGTCTATGGGCAGCAAAATACGTCTTACCTATAGGATTTATGAGCTCAAAGCTGACTCCTGATCCTTGCTTGGATTTGGATCCATCAAAGCACAATGTCTAGAACTTTGAAGAGTCTGTGACTTTGGAGTTGGTGAGGTGCGCTTCCTTTCTTAGTAGTGTATCTTCTTCCATATCCTTGGGTGGTTGTGTAGGTTTGGGCTGGTCTTGATTTTTTTGTTCTCCTGCAACTTCTTTAGGTGTGACCTATCCCTTGATATGCTCGATTGCTATTTGTCATAGAAACATTCAAATTTTGAATGGGCTACATTATGTACCCTACACCAGCTGGGAAATAACAACTCCTAAAAATACATACCAATTCCCAAGTTAAGCTGATCATGTGCACATTTCTGCATAAATTCTTGGAATCCATCCAAAAATTTGAGGTTACCATCTTCGTGGGATTCTTCTTCAGATTCGACTAGCACCTCTGTATTATTAGGGACATGGGTTAAGTTGGTGGGAGCACTGCATAATACAAGAAGGACCTCTTTGGACACTTCTTCTTCTTGGAGTTCTTCTTCGTCTTGATTGGCCATGGGGAAATAGTTTCCCAACTCCATTTCTATGAACAAAACGTCATTTATTTTATACTATGTGATAATGATCTTCATTCGGGGTTCTCTCTCAATGTGGATCTGGTTTTCCAGCCCCTTCCAGGGCAACCAAAGATGAGAATAGTATGTTGCAACATAGTTGTTCAAAGCCTGAGTGAAGTCTTGTCCTAGTACAATGTCATATGTGTCAGGGATGTTAGCAACTCGAATGTCAATCACCTACTGTACCCTTGGGTTAGCAACAATCTACATTGGTATCTTGTTCATTTCTACGACTATGTTCACTTCTGTCTTGTCTAGCTGAGTCACTTTCCATCGGGAGGGAGTTGGATTTATCCCTAGTGATTGGCACACTACAAAGGGAATGGCATTAGCTGAAGCTCCTGAGTCTAATAGGAAGTTGTGTAGGTTCTTGCCAAATTTCCGAATAGTCATTAGGAAGGGAGGAGTCTCCAGATTCCCTTGAAACAACCCTACTAAGATATCTACTTGAGCCACTTGGGTTTTTTCTTTTTCACTACATTTATCCTTGGTTTGCACTTGATTTGAATCCTTGGTAGGAGCTTTGTTTGTTGGATGGATTTTATCAGCTTGTTGGTTTGGGGGCTGATCGGGTTTCCTTCCTAGGGTTTCTCTAATTACGGGCTCACTACCGAAAGTATCGAAGGAAACCCTCTTGGTGGGTACCTATTGGGCTGGCTTTGATGGGGTGGATCCATTCAGTAACCTAAAAAGGGCATTCAAGACAATAGGTACCTTTAATAACTCAAAGGATAACACACCAACCTTGACCTTCTTCAATTTCTCAGCTACATACTCTCCCATTTGTTCAACCTCTACTTCAGATAATCTATTTTGGGAAGAGCTAGTGGGTTGATACTGAGTTTGATTTGGGTACCTATTTTTGTTAAATTACTAAGTAGGCACATGGGGATAAGATGGATTGTCACTGGCGTGTGGATCACGTAGAGTAGTAAATTTGTTGGGAGGAGTAGAAGTCATGAAAGGGCCACCAAATTTTTGATTCCTTAAGTTGTAGGGAGTCGCCCTTTGGTGGAACATTGGACCTCATCCTCATGAGGTTCTTCCTCATCTACTGGACCATTATCTACTGAATCAAAGAGCTAAGATAAAGTATCATCATTACTTACCTCTTTCGCCTCTTCACCTTTGGGGGAAGCCTCCTTCTCAAGCGAGTTTCTTTCAATTTTTGGGAAAGGAGCTTGGTTGAAAACTAGCATTAATGAATCGTATGGATTCGAAGGAACTAAGTCTCAGTAAGTCAAACCATCAACTACATTCTAGACTTTTCCTTGGAAAATTTTTGCTGCAATTTGGAATTTAGGACAATCCAACTCAGAATGCCTAATCGTCTTGTGGATCTAACACCATCTAGATAGGGCCTCCTCAGCTAGGTAAACTCCACTTGTAGGTTTTTCAGTACCACCTAGTTGATCAAGAGGTTTGGGGACACCTCCATTGTTTAGTCTTGTGTTCCAAGTTCAATTTTTCCTTTGTGAAGGCCTTCGTTCAAAGTTCTAGCCTGAATTTTGTCCTCTTTCATAATTTTGTTCGGTAGAAGCACCCGAATCATGACTATCTCAATTGAGATTAGCCTAAATGCTCCCCTGGGAACCCTATAATTGGTTGTTTTGGTTCCTCAAGTGTTTCATCTCCGTAGACAACTTCTTTACCATCTCGATCAATTCATTGATTCGATCCTTCTCTGCGTTGTTTGGATGTGGTACTAAGTTTTGGATGAAGAACTGCATTGCGGGTTGGTTTTGTTGTGCAGGTGGGAAATCAGAGCCTTGCAGGTATGAGGGAACTTGAGGTTGTGGAGTGTATTCCTACTACTGTGATAACTATAAGTAATGAGGCACAGAAGGTGCTTGGTTCAAGGGTTGCCTTGGATGCGGGACTATTGGCAACTAAGGGAATTGATTTAGCATGGGTGTCTGATTTGCAAAGGCATGGGTAAGCCCTTGGATTTGATTTGGGTGAGTAGCTGGTCCTAATGAAGGAAATGGACCTACAATATGTTGCCCCAAGTTCATGCTTGTTGTGACTGCTTTTGTGTATGCATCCATGAACATAGCAGGGGGCAGGCACATTCTTTTCACCAATGTAGACGTAAGGTTATCCAAGGCTGCGTAATAGACCAGTCTAGTTGAGGCATCATCAACCACGTAGGGCGGTTGAAACTTCATGTAAGTTCTATGGAATTTGTCATTGAAGGAGCCAATGGGCTCATTAACTTCCCTCCTAATGGACATGAACTGCTAGTATAACTTGGAGGGGTTGATAGGAAGCTTGAACTTCTGCAAGAATGTGTCCTTCATTTGATCCCAAGTGATGATGGATCCAGTCGACAAATGGATGTACCAATAGAAGGCCTGCTCTCCCAATGAGTAAGGAAAGAGCCTACAAGCCAAATCTTCATGTTCTATCTACATATTCTTCAAGGCTATTTGGAAGATCTTGATGTGCTCTCTTACTATCCTTTGTGGGTCACGTGGGTAGAACTTAGTGCAAAATCCTTCCAGATTCTTTGACATGTCATGATAATCATTGAGATACAATGGGGGTGAATTTTTACCCAGCCAAGCCATTGTGGGAGGTAGAGGTTGCATTTGTTGTGCTACAGTAACTTGAGGCTACAATGGAGTAGCAGCTGAGGAAGTTGTGTTGGGATTGGGACAAGACCTTGGCTGTGGGAAGTGAAGGGTGGAAAGGCAGTTTAGAGTGGAGGGGAGGATGGAAGTGCTATTGGAAGTGAAGGGGAGGAATGGGATGGAGGGGACGGAGGTCAAGTGGCTGGGGTTGAGGCTGATGCTTCTCCCTTTTTGGCTCTCTTAGCCTTGGTGGGAGGTTTTAGCTCTTAGAATCCTCCCTTGTTCGGTGTGGATTTAATCACTCTGTGAGACCTTTGAGGGGAGGAGGAACTAATTCAATCCAGCTTAGCCTGGATTCCCTCATTCGAGTGCCAGTTCTGTTGATGGGTGTTTTAGCACTTCTCAACACAAGAAACACATAAGTATGCTACCTCTCTTTAAAAGTAATTTTTACAACTAAGTTCTAGAAATCACCCCAAGGTCTCTCAGGTGTTATGTCATGACTATGCTTGGAATAATTCAGTTGGTTGATGTGATTTGTTGATAGACACAAAGGGAATTTATGGCTCGCTAAGCATGGAGGGAATTGTGTTTGCAAAAGGATTTTTTTAAGTTATGGGAATGTGGTACAACTGCTGCAAGTTCAAGAAAACAAGCTAAAACTCCTCTTTACTCATCAATTTTAGCTTTGGGATGATGCTGGAACTTTACTCCAACTTCAATCTTCAAAGAAAATTCAAAAGGGAAAAGGGATAAGAAGTTTCTTAAACCTGAAACTAATGTTGAACAGTAACAATGGAGGGTGCTACAGTGGACAACCTTCCTAAAACTTAGTTCCACTTTACCAAGGACAGTCTATAGCCTGATGAAGCAAGTGCAATCTTCTAAGGTCTACAAATTTTCAACCATTTATTCACCATTAATCATGAAAAATAGACAAAATTAAGTGTAGCAATAAAACAATGCTCAGACTAACTTTACATAGTTGTTTATCATCAATAGACAACAAAAAGTATGAGCAAGGAAGATATCAACACCATAACATTCTTCATCATTAAAGTGCAACATAAACTAACAACTGAAGCAACTTAAAACTAGAACAACAAAGCTAAAATCTAATATTGGGAGATTGAATCATGCACACATTTGAAGAATAACACAAGAATCCATCAAAATAATGCTATTCTCATTAATTTTTGTAGCATGCCTTTACACAACTCAACTCTCTCTTTGAAAATGAGAGGAGACCCCTATCTATAGTTTTCCAAAAGAAAAATGAATGGACAAGATTAAATTTCATTGTGTGGCTTAAATTCATTTTACATTAGGGTTTCACCTACCCCCAAATATATGACAATATAAAATGCGCCTTTGTCTTTTCCCTATTTTGTCATCTAGTGACCCTAACACTGTAGCAGTTTTGTCTTGTAGTGGCTTCCATCCTTTGTAACTAAGTTGTCAAATATTCATCATCTATGACTAGTTTTTCTTCATTCTTCTGGAGAGTAGCATACTCTACGAATTTCTCGATCAGAGCCTGGAGCTTGTCCCATTCCATGATATCGGATTGAAGCATTTGGAAGGATATTTTCTTAAGTATCTTAGTGACCTTCTCCCAACTCTTGGTGCATTTTGAGGTTGCTTTGATGACCTATTCAGATTGCATGAAATCCCTCACAACAAAGTCTATAAAATCTGGTGATAATGTATCAGTGGCACCCTACTCCATCTTCTTGTGGAAGAATGGCTTGATATTTTTTGGATCTATCTCTAGAGCAGGCATCTCATAATTTGTCATCATTTTCAAATAATCTTCACTGTCGGCCTTGAGTTCCACAATCTATTCAAGATCAAGCTCCAGCTTGTGCAAAGACTTCTCTAGAACATTTTGTAGTCTAGGCCCATTTTCCATGTCTCCACTAACCAATGGTCATCTTTTAGGAGATCCAACTCCTTTTCCCATACTACCTGAGAGAGTTTGAGGATGCATTCAAGCTTAGGATATGTGATCCTATATAGCTCGGTGAACCTATGACATATCTTTATCATTTCATCTATCTACTTTTGCAACCCTCAAAACTTGTTGAATGCCCAAGCAGCGTGGCAGATACCCAATCCATTGTAGACTTGGTCCAGCTCTTCATCGTTTCCATCCTATGGAGCTCCTCATGGGAGAGGAGAGCAGGTGTGGATGACATTGTAGGGGACTCTTCTTCCATGGACGTCCAATATTGAATGTAAGCGGCAAGATCCACTACCTGTTCCTTTAGCTCTTCCTTTATGGATAGGTCCTTGTTCATTTGTTTCATAATGGTGGCTATGGACCCTTGGAATTCATCTATTTTTTGCTCATGAGTTTGCAGACCTAGATTAATCATTGATGTGCCGTAACCTTGACCATGCATGATACCCATATCTTTTTCGATCATAGCAATGGAAATTTGTATCGTTCGGGATCTAGAGGCATCCACTGTGATATGAGAATAGACCTTGGGCTTCTTCTCCTTTCTTGTTTTTGTTTGGGCCCTAGCAAGTATTGCCTCAAGTCTAGCTTTCAAGTCAATGACCACAAAAGTTTTATTTTTCAGTTGTTGCTCCAGCCAATCAAGCACCTTGGTTTGTTCCTTAGGTGATTCATGATCACCTTCCTCTCTTTATTCACTACAAGGTTGATCCTTTTCATTGCTAGGAGCCTTTTGATCATTTCATTCTTCTTCGTTTGAGCCCTCTATTTGCACAGTATTCCCTCTGTCTAACTTGGTGAAAGCTATATTTTCCTCAGTGATGCCTTCTTCCTAGGGTGACTTCTTCTCTTCATGCTCAATCTCAATGTGGTGCTCTGACTCAGGGCTATTTCTTAGCACATTCTCATCCCATTTATCTTTCTCTTTTTCTTCCTCCTTTTCTAGAGGTACTTCTCCTTCCTAGACCAGGCCACTATCTTGGTCAATTAGTGGAGGCTCTTCAAGTATCTCCACATCCACATCAATGTCATATTTTTCCTTAGAGAGATGTCCTTTAAGATAAGCCTTCTCACCCACTTTTTGGGGTTGTTGGGGCAACTCCTCATCCAATTCTTGATCTGATGTTTCTATTACATATCTCTCATTAAGGGCCTTAGTGTCTTCTACTGAAGAATGTGACTTCTCCTCGTCGAAAGCCACTCTGTCCAAATTTATGTTTAGCCCACCCTTTAGGTGCTCAAAATAATCATCTCAATCAAATTCCTCAGGCTCCTCAACTACATCTTTTGAAGCCTCTCTTTGTTGCTCTATGTGGCATTTCTCCATCTCTTCTGAGATGTGCATGGTAGCTTTCATCTTTGATGGCTCTGTAGGTGGTGGAGGAGGAGGCAAGGCAACAAAAATTTGGGCCATCATAGCCTAAATCTTTGGGTCAAGGATTACATTAGAAAGTTCATTGGGAATGTTTTGCATAGATGTCGTAAAAGCATGTGCCAAAGTAAGTGGTGACACAGTAACAATGGACATTGCAGGTGATGGAGTAGAGAGAGTAGGCAACAGAGGAGGGAGTGAGGAAGATGACAGTGGGGATGTAGTGGAAGAGGAGGAATCAAGTACCATCATTAGAGCAATCAGCGAGGTGGAAACGAGATGGATTGAGATATCCACAGTGGATGGAGACAAAACAGGCAAAGATTGAGAGGTGGAATGTGGAGGAGTGGAAATTCTAGTAGCGATAGCATGGGTGGAAGTGGCAAGTGGTGAATGTGGTTACTTGACTTCTTGTTCATGCTAGGGATCCTCCTCCTTGATAGTGGGAAACTCAAGTACAATCATCCCCATTTTATTTGCTTTCTTAGATGATTCTCCCTCGGTGGACTTTCGTGAATATACCTTGTACTTAGGATTATGCTTAGGTGCATCCTTTCTTTTCTTTGACCTTTTTTTCAATGGGGACTTGGGAGCTTCTTCTACTAAGGTAGTGACTACTCCACTATCTGTTTCACTTTCAAGCTCATCCTCAAGCTCACCATATGTCAGCTCGGTGCCCTATGCCTTGACTTAGGGGACCTAGGCATCTATCCATTGCCTCATTTTGGTCGAGTCATTAGATCAAGGTCAGTTACCTCTTCTTCATTCCAATCTATCACAGGTAAAGGAAGATTGGCTACAACATTGTATATATCATCAAGAATATTGTTGTCTTCCTCCACTACCTAGTCAGGCATGGGGAATAAATTTACTGACTTCACAAACTAGGCCATCATTCTCATATAGTGCCCCATTCACACTTCTTTGTCATCTGCACAGTTGGTCCAAAATTCCTTGACTTTAGGTCGATGTGCATATTTCCTTCCAACCCGTTTTTCCAGCTTTCCATAAGGATCCACCCTTCCTCGGTTAGTATGGAGATCTAAGTTTTATTCCACCAGTTCTTTCTCTGAGTACTTTGTGCAATGGGCGATGGGACAAGAATACATTCCTTGCTCGAAGGTTAAGGGATATGGGATCTTGGCTCTATGCTTGTCGCTTAACATCGTGTGGGCATTTTGCAACTACTGAGAAACCTCTAGTAGGATCATGCAGTCATTGGGGTAGCGCGGAAATCGGTAGGGCTTCCTTGAGAATCCTTTTGTTCTAATATATGTAAACTTTGGGAACTATATGAATAGATACCCAAACCTTTGGACGAAGGCCCTGGTACTGTGTGATACTCTTCTCTTAAAGCCTCCCCCTCAAGAGTCTGATTATGTGTGCAATGAAGGCATCATTCACCCTTCGATATTCCCTTTTGAAATTTCTATTCTCTAATTAAGGATAGTAGTCATAAACCTTAAGTTCTCCTTTCTTTGTTCCCATGGTGCTAGCACTGAAGAGCCCTTTGTATGGGAATTTATCTGCCAGGAGGTAGACCAGATATAAATTCATGTAAAATTTGGAACTCTTCTTTATCGCCATGAGCTGGTTGTGTATGTTGTCATTGATCATCTTGGCCCAATGGAACTTGGTCTTGCCCTGGAAAATCTCCTTAGTAAAGTGAAAAATCCACTCTTTGAAGAAAGCGACAATCAGTAGGCCCATTACCCTGCTCAATAGGGTCACTAAATCATGGTATTCTTTGAAGAAGTCACTTTGGAACAACTCTTAAGGTACTTTGGTGGTGCTTTCCCTCTTTTCATTCAACTAGTGTTGGTTGATTATTCTCTTTCATGCCAGGGGGTCCTGCTTCCACATGTTTTCTGCAAATTCCTTCTCTATTTCTTCCATTACATTGAACATGGGAATGTGGAACATTCAACCAATAGATTTAGTAGATAAATTTTCCAACACCCTTCCATCATGATCAATAATCTTTTTGCTGGTGCAGTAGCACTCTCGACAAACCATGACCAACTTTGGGGCAATTAGCACAAGAGGAAAGTCAGTTGCCTTGGCTAGACTATTGGTCTTGATCTTTCATGCATTCTTTGTTGTAGGGTTGACAAACACCCTTTGTCAAAACTCATCAATGTCTACGTGCCCAAAATTTATGTCTGATACTGAGTCCCAGGTAGAAGAGAGCTTGGAGGTGCACTCCACCCAGTGAAACTGGTATTTAATCTGATCTTTTTCTTCTTTTCCCATTGGCACGTGTGCAGGCTTCTTTCCTTTATCAACTTTCTCAATAGGTCTCCCTAATGGACCCACAACAAGTTCCATAAATCCTGCATGCAAAAGATGTAGTAAGTGCATTTATATGGAAATCAAAGCATGCGTTAGTCAAATCCAATAAATTGAGCATTAGATCCATTTATACATCATTAATCCTCATTTGGAGCTCATTCAAACCATTTAGGTGAATGTGAGCCCAAGGATGCTAGTTTCACTGGGCTGAAAGCCATTAGGAAGGAGGCAGTGAGGAATCAACCTTGGAGCTAGGGAGACCTGCAGGCGACCACCCGCATTAGGAATTCCACATGGTGAATTTGGCAATCAAAGTGCCTGTGGGATGGTTTGGCATGTGCAAAAATTGGGTGCAAGACACTTGAAGTCACTAGGTTAAGCTTTGATGCATTTTTAGGTTCAACGCATGTGAGTGCAGGAAGGTTGAAGGACATTAGGAGCTTCAGTCGTTAAGCGATAAAACTTAGGGGATGGCGACCCACAAGCAGAAGTCTGCACTACGAGACCTGCTAGCATCTTGAACGTTAAGCATCATGCTTTGAAGTTTGACTAGTTTTAGAAGATGTAGGAGGGATTTTTCTGGCCGCTATCAAGTGGTTGTTGTAAAGAAGTGACCTTGGAGGGATGGAAATCTGTAGGCTATGGTCCGAATTGCCGGTCCCACAACTAGCTTTTAGACCTAGTTTACGTGTTAACAATTTTTAGTATTTTGGCGAGGGGAGGAATCCTATATGGAACCAACCATGCAGAAAGACACGGGTTCCTGGGCGTTAGGAAATGGCAATGGTGGGATAGTCACCCACATGAGTTTTCCCGCAAGTCACTTTAACTTAGTCATTTTTCAGTTTGGAGGACTCGAAACGATAACGAAGATGTCAGAGTTTGCAAAGCAGACGAATGGAATGGTTTTTCTGCTATGCAACAGAAATGGGTTGACGACGAGCCACTCGCAGTGTCCTACAAGGTCAATCAGACTTGTAGTTTGAGCAATCAATGACAATGATAATGGTGGGCCCTGCAATTCGGAAGGTGGCCAGGGTAAGGTCATTAATCAGCGATGATGGGGACGTGACCATCCACACACAAAATTCTGCATGGGAACCCCCATGTGGGGTTAATATGGAATTATCTATTTTCTCCATGATTTTTAATGTTTGCAAAGGGGTGACAGCAATGGTGTGGGCTGCAAGGACCCCCTTGCTGCACGAAGAATGGTGAAGAGAGTGCAGGGTTCCACACAAATATGGAGGCATTATTTCAACTCACTTGGGAGGTTTTTGAATGAAGGATCAAGTGATTTGTGTGGGGTCGAGGGATGCAAAGGTTGTCAGACAAACTAGGGTTTTAATATGCGTGATTTTTTCATTGACAAGCTTAGACCTATTGATGGCGATTTTGGCACCACAACAATGCAAACAAAATATTGCTATTTTGCTTCTCCTGAAAGAGAAAGGCAACACATGGATGCCTTAACTCCCAAGGTCTTTGTAGTTGGGTCTCAACTGTGCTGATGTTACTCAGTGGTCAATGCAATAGTAATATTCAAGGGGCCTGTTGATGTTGAGCTTCTGGATTGCTCTAAAATCAAGCATGAAATGAAACCTACTTTAACTGGGGTTTTAAAGAAACAACAAAAGATAGATCAGGGTTTTTGAAACAGAAAAGAACAATAGTTCATCCAACCTTAACCAGACTTGTTAACTTCAAGGAATTATAAACTAAAACTGCAGAACAAGATAAGCTTGTGATTGACACACAACCTCTTTCATTCACAGTGCTAATTCGCATAACAGAGTTTTTTTAGCTACCATTGAAACAAAACACAAATAACATTTCATCCCACGAAGACTTCACAAATCAAATGATCAATTAAGACAAATATCATTCAGGAACACAACATGAAGTAGATTAAACTCTGATTGCTTCTACTGTCCATAAAAAAAATAAGCAATATTTACAAAGCTAGCACAATCACCAGTGTACAAAGAATCTGGGGCTCTAGATTGTTTCCAACTACACTAAGAGAACTTAGAAAATACATTACAGTCTTACACTAAAACCTTACTGCTAACCAAGAAGACAAGAGAAGCTCTCATTACTGAGAATCGAGATGCAACTCTATCTCCTTCTATTAACTCACTAACTCCAAACAGTTCTAACTCTAAATGGTTCTCAGTCTAAAAGTTATCTAATCTAGAAGTTCTAATCCCTTACTGTCTAACCTTTACAAAGAGGCAAGAATTCCATTTATACAAAGTGTGACAAAAAGAAATGCATTGTCCCCTATGCTAGGGTTTACAAAATATCTGCTGACTGTAGGAGAGTCGGCTCTTAGATCTTTCTGAGGAAAGTCAAAACTGCATTTAATGTGAATCCTTGTTGTCCGTGCTGATGAAGGATTCCTACTCGCAGGAGAAGTCTTTTTATATCTTTTGACAACTGCAGCATTAACTCTAGCATCTTCGTGTCCACCTTTGAAATCCCTCGCGGAGTCGCCTTGAATGCTCCAGGATATCTGCATTAGTATTGATCTGCCTCTATCAGTGGTCACCATAAGTGTCCCTCTGATTCACAACTTCTTCTCCTCCTGAGCTTCCTTTTTGTTCTGGACTTATCAGAGTTGGGGAGACATTACCCCAAATTTCTCTTTTCTTACCAAGCCCATTCTTGTTATCGACGAGACTCCTGAATGTTGGTTAGACCTCTTGGCACATACCTTTCCTCTCCCTGAAGGGACATCTCGTCGACGTGACCTCCTTCCTTCGCCGAGACCACATGTCGAAGCTTTTGTTTTCTTTTGGAGTCTCCCCGACATTCTCCTTATCCTTCGGGAAATCCATCATTGTCGGCAAGACCTTCAGCAAACTCCCTTTTTTATTCTTGCTGAGCCCACTTTCTTCCTTTCGGCGTGACCCTCTTCCTTTGCCAAGACCTTTTGGTGAAGGTATGATCCTTGGCCGAGCTTCATTTCTTTTTTGGTGGGACTTCACTCTATGTCGGCATGACCTTCGCTTGTCACTGTGACCTCATAGCGAAGTCCCCTCATTCATTTGGAGTCTCCCCAAATTCCTTTTGTTGACCTTCCTGCACCAGCTTCTCTTTTTGTTTCGGCGTGACCTTCATGAGTCGGTGAGACATTACACCGAATCCCATATCCTTTGGCGAGCTCAACTTATCGGCAGGACCCTTCCCCTTTGGAAAAACTTTTTTCCGAAGGCAACATCTCTTGGCAACCTCGCTCTGCTATCACCGAGACCTTTCTGTAGTCACACCGATGCGTTTTCTTTGTTCCACATGTGTCACCGTAGCATTCTCTTGTCGGGGAGATGTCTTATAGAAACCTTATTTCTCGGTGAAATCCTCCGCATGTTCTTTCTTTGGTCACCGAGACTTACTAATTCTCTTGCCGAAGACCCTTGATAGAATCCCTTTGTGGCATGTCGGTGTGACTTTATGAATTCACCGAGACCACATGCTGAAGAAGATGACTCCCACCGATGCTGATTTTATCACTATGACCTCACCTCTTCGGCCTGACATTATACTGAAGGTTTCATCCTTCGGCAAACCTTTGATTTCGTTTGGGGCCTCCTTCCTTTTCGCCATGACTCTTGGCGACCCTTTCGTTTCGCTGAGACTTTAGCACTTCGGCCAAACTTTACGCCAAAGGTGAACCACTCTCCCTAATGTATGTTCTTATCGGTGATCAACAAGACTTTGAGATTTTGCTGAGACATCTCTCCGAAGACAAAATCCCACCGAAGTATTAGACTCTTCTTGTTAGTCGGTAAGACCAAGAGACCTCGCCAAGAACTTATGTCGAATGCTGATTGTTTGACCGAGATATTCACTTATAAGCCGATCAGCGAGACACAAAGAACTCTCCATGACTTTACTCTGAAGACAAGCCTCCTGCCGAAGTGTATGCCTATATGCACTAGTCAGTGAGACCTCCTACATTCGCCGAGACATTTTGGCGATGGGAAAACCTTTCTCCGATGCATGAATCCTTTTGATGCTGATCGGCGAGACATGGAGATTTCACCAGGACCCTTCCCCAAAGAAAAACTTCTGCCGATAGGAAACTCCTAGTCGCCGAGACAATGAATGATGTCTTAGCGATAGACGCCCGTATGTGATTTTTGATCACCATGGCATCTCTGGGGTCTTGCCGAAATGTAACACAGATGCAAATTTGAACCAAACGAACCATGAGTCAGTGAAACAGTGATAACCCTACGCTGATAAGATGCACAATGGGGATTATTCTGATTCTTTAGATTTTGAAAAGTTATAGCCGAGCCACCAGTCGGTAAGAGAATAGAAAAGTCTTGCCGACTTTTACCTTAGCTGATTTTCATGACCAACTAGACAGAAGAATGCCTTCCAATTGAGCTCCCTTGGAAAATATCATCCTGGCATGATTTAATCCTGCATTCAACAAAGAAAACCACAATAAAGATCACACAGACAGACATTAGATAATCAAAATCATCATTGAAACGACTCCTATGTCAGCAGGGTACCGTTAAATTCTCAAACAAAATGATCATACAACAGTTCGGGTTTCAAGCTGACCCGCAAAATCCAAGCCAGGGAGGAACTTCAGAGAATTTTGAGTCAGGCAGATTCCAGCGGAAAAAGCATGAAAACACCCATTGGAAGCTTAATCCGATCATTATCAACCAAGGAATAGCATGTGAGATCTCAAAATAGCATCAATTATTCATAAAATGCATCACCATTTGTTAACTAGTCCCACTACTCCATATTTCTTCAGATTCTGGGGAAATCCGCGCAGGACGAATTTCCGCAAAGAAGGTGACATCCCAACAAACCTAGAAAGAACAGGGGATGACGGATTTCGGGAAAATCTGGAGGAGACAGAAAACCGCAAAAATCCAGACAGGGAGGAAATCCACGAAAATCTGGACCAGGAGGAAATCCGCAAAAAAGGATAAAACCCGAAGACAAACAAGGAACAACGGATTTCGAGAAAATCCGGCAGAGAAGGACATCCGCGAAAATCCGGACCACGCGGAATTCCGCGAAGACCAAAAATCCCTAAACAACAAACACTCAGTCAGAGCTCGAGTGAGATCCGGGAAAATCCGAATGGGATGGAAAATCCCGAACTCAGGAGAAAACCCGAAGAACCCACAATAGAAAAGGAAACAACCAAAGGAAAAGAAAGGAAAAGAAAGGGGGACCCGTTTTGATCCAAATCAAAGTGGGGTGGTTATGCAAGGCATAACAAGACCTTAACCATAGAAAAGCATTTTGAAACTTTAGATGCTAGCTTACCTAGAAGTGGTGCAAAAATTTAATGAAAACCCTAGTTTGGATTCACTATAAGTTCATTTAGTCATGATCTCCTTGCTCTCCATTTTATTCTCTCAAAAATTCAAATGGAAATGGTGAAAATGACATGTCAACGCTTCTATTTATAAGAAAAAATGCATTAATGGTGTGCATTTATTTTTAGGTATGGCGATAGGTGAGGTAACTGGGTTTGCGAAGATCCGTCTTGGCATAGCCTTTGGTAGAGACTCATACAACGATGAAAAATGTAGAGCCTACAATGCGGGTGGACCTTTGGGCTTCACTGTTAGCTAGCAGCTAAGTAACAACGGCGACTTGTGGAAGGAAACCCACAAGTGCGGGTCCACCAAGCTCCACGGACGTCGAGGTAGAGTGCAAAGAGAAACCCGCAAGGGATTACCCACAAGGGATAATGATTTAGTAATTTTGGGAGTGGTGAATTTTACCATTTGAAATGTGATGACTTTAATGCACATGACCACTTTAAGCTCAAAAATTAGGGGCACGCAAAATAATGCAAAGTAAAAATGATCCGATGAAGGCAAAAAGGAAAGAGGGGGTCCCTAGTTTGACTGGGGAATGTGTGCAATAGGCACAACAAAGACCCTGTGTGTGATTTTGATAATCTTGATGTGCTGGTGGTGGTGGTGGTCCTAGTAGCACATGTCGTGGCTACTGGTGCCCATCTTTAGGCACCTATCCATCGTGCCCATCTTTGCCATCTTATCTATCTCAGGGAGGCTACTGAGGAACTCTCCATTGTCTTTTTCCCTATCCCTATCTCCTACCCCTACCGAGTGCTTGTACTAATGTGAGATGTATCAGGTGGATGGGTGAAAACTATCTCCATAGGCATTGTATGCAAGTGTGGTGCCTGTGTCATATGATCCACCTGCATATACCCATGGATGGGCCACTAGCTATCTAAAGTCATCAAATTCCACCTGTGATAGAATCTTCTAACCCCACTAGGCCTCTATAATGATTTGAGAAAATATAGCTATGTAGTCATCTGCAACAACATCATGAAGCTCCTCAAAACTAGTGAGCAACACAATCTGGAATGTATCGCTCAATCATGGTGTGCTCCCTACCTTGCATAAACCGGCTCTACATGGTGAAGAATAAATGATGAATATCATTGAACAAAGTAGGTACCTATAACCAAGGTCTCCATTAGAATACTGCCATGTCATCTATAACCCGTCTCCAGTATGGGATACCTGCAGGCCTTGTCTAATGAAGTGTGATCATAGCTCTGTAATGGTAAACTATAGACTCATTTGCATCAACATCTGCCAATGAAATAATAGGTCTGAGCATGAGAATGTGCTTCCATGCCCAGATATGTAACAAAGTAGTTCTTCAGTCCCTATACTCTATCCCTACATGTATATGGCCTGATTCATATCATGATAAAGAGAGGCAAGTATTATAGGACCCCAAGCAAATAAAGTCATATCCTCTATCATCCTTGCCTAGGTGAGGCCCCAACCAAACTGAAACCTCTTCCTCATTGATTTGGTATGAGCACCCTGCAAATCAATGCTCCAATAATCAAGGTGAGGTCTAGGGCCTATCCTTTGTAGTTCTCAAGGTCAATATGTCCAGTATCTATGTAAGGTCATCTGTACCGAGAATGTCATAACATGTAATCATTCCAACATCCACATCATAGATCACTTGCTCACCATGAATTGACACCTACAAGATCCACCAAACGTCCCCTAGCATCAGAGTGGCCTTTCTAGTTGGTAGGTGGAAGGATGAGGTCTCACTGTGCCACCTCTCTATTAGTGTTGTCATCATCGCAAGATACATCCTGACCTCGGGCATCCCTACCATGAAACCCAACCCAATCGCTCCAAGGAACATCCTTGCTTGGTCCATCAAGTGGGGAACGAGGGATAAAATACCAGGTTGACGCTCCCTTGAGTGAAGCAGTTGAATGATCTCATGCACAATCACAACAAACCACATCAAAATTGCTGAAAAACTTATACAATTTCTCACTTTGAAACCTAATTTGTAAAAGCAACTCTATTTTGTAAAAGTGTCGTGTTATTTTTGAGCAACAATTTAATAAAATGTCAAAATTGGTGATGCTATATTCAAAAGTACGTCGGTATTTCAATAGCAATGTTGTACCAAAATAACAAAAGTGTCACTTCTCACAAAAGTGCATTCACTTTTCAAAAGCAATGTTGAACTAACCTAAACCCTAATTTTTCCTGCGATGCTATTTTGCAAAAGTGGGTCGGCTTTTCAAAAGCATCACCTTACCTAACTAATCAAAAATGATGCTATTTGCAATAGCATCACCATTTTGGAAAAAGCGTCACCGATCAGTTAAAAGTGATGCAAAACAATGACACTTTTAATTGGACCTTTTTGATCCCTAATAAATGCTAAAAAACTCAAAAAATGAGAAAAGTTTTAATTTGCGTACTGGTGGTCCTATGTTTGTTGCATGCTAGTACTCTCGTACCTTGTTCGCAAGGTGTTGTGGGAGCTCATGAGCTTCCATTTTTCCAAGGTGTCAAAGCAAAAATCATGGAATCTCTCTACAATTGTGAGTGCAAATCACCTGAAAGTGACCCTTCAATTTATATTTATGCCTAAAAATTAGGGGTTTTTGCCTTAATTTGAGAGGGAAAATGGCATTTTGATCCTGTTTTATCAATTTCTGAGCTATGGGACATATTTTGAGGTGTTTTACACATTTCTGAGTTTGTTTTCATGTCCCAAAACCTATTTCTGCACTCAAATCAATGCTACACCTTTGTCATGATCTCAACCAGAAAATTCATATTTTTTTTCAATCTTTCGAGGTGGCAGGGTACTAGCTTAATTCCTTTCACTAGGGAAACAGTGGAGCATCTGAAAAATCAAGAATTTTTAATTTTTGATCTAAGCAGCAACATTAATTTGAAAAATGTTAGTTTTTGAACCAATGTAACATGTACCTCGCTTCAAAGAGGGGAAAAATATAGTCACTTAAAAATTGTCCTGACTGATATTGCACACTTGAATCTGATTACTAACATCGTTTTGTCCTAAATTCACCTTCTTTTCAACTATTTAATTGAATGATCCTAGTTTAATTAAATGCATCAATTTCTCCTATTAATCAAATGATCATTATCATTCGGCTAATTCACCTCCTTTCACACTAATTTCATCTTTTTTAATTGGATAATATGAATTATTTAAATTAAACACTTTATGTCCTCTCATTTAATTAAATAATCTTAAATTATTGAATTAGATGTCATTTGATCCTCTTTCATTAAATAAATCAATTATTTAATGAGCATCCTAAATTCACTCAACTTGCACAATTAAAACTTTGTTTTAGTTATCTAATTCCTATTTTTCTTGACCTGTCCACTTGCATGAGAGTATTCCCTTGGAATATTCCTCCATTTCAACTCAAAAATGGAATATTCTTTCCTAACAAATTTGGAAGTGTGCTTCTTTGAATCATTGTGAGCCATTGATTAACTCTTTGATCCATGCGATCTTGCATTCTCATCCATTGATGAGAATCCTTGATCCATTCCTTCACCTCTCATGGCTTCTCATGCCTTAATTGATCAAATCAATCTTATCCATTGATTCACCATTTTTTCCTATAAATACACCTCACTTCTATGAGAAATGGATCCACTTCCATTTTAGCAAAGTTATGTTTCACGTTTGCACACTCATCTTCATTCATATTGCATCCATTTTAGCTTTTCATCCATCTTTAGCTTAGTTTTCATCAATATTATCTTATTTTCACCAGTGGTGTTTGTTTAGATGCTTATTTTATTAAAGGGATTGGGAAAGGGTCATCATTCCATATCAATACAACACCAGTCACCCAATGGGATGAGGTTTGAAGCATTTAAATAGGTTTTCATTCTTAATTTCTTGTTGTTTATGTTTAATGACTTCCTCATTTAATGGTTTTCAAGTATTTCATTGGGATTACAACTTAGTTAAATATTGCTTAGAATCTATTGGATCTAGTGTATTTAACTCATGTTATGATTGTAATCACAGTATGAGATCAATGTGATGATGGCTTAAGGATACAAAAAAGGATAGTAAATCAATTTTAACTATTAACGTACAAGCAATATCAATATACAATCAAAACATGTATTTAAATATATAAAACTAAAGCTATATAATTACCTAGCTTTAATACCAAGATTCCATGTTGTCTAGGTTGAATCTACATGGACTCTCTTTTTTATATCTCAAACTATGTGATGAATTTATGATGATGGCTTAAGGATACAAAAGGACAATAAGGCAATTTTAACTATTAATGTACAAGCAATATCCATATATAATTAAAACATGTATTTAAATACATTTTAACTAATAATTACCTATTTTTATCAAGTATTCCATGTTGTCTAGGTTGAATTTGTATGGACTCTCTTTTTTGTCTCAAAGTATGTGATAAATTTGTGATGACGACTTAAGGATATAAAGGGACAATTTGAATCAATTTCAACTAATAACACACAAGCAATATCAAAACATGTATTTAATGTATTTAAAAGGACAATATAAAGCTAAAAATATATTTATATGTATTTACTTATTCCATTGTACCATTTGCATCCTCTCTTTTTTGCAACACATCTATTATGAAATTGTCTAGAGCTTTTTATTTGTAGGTCTTCCATGATACCTCACTAGTTTTATATTTGTTGTCACCACCAAATGTGAGTAGAGTATAATGTTATGTGTTTCATAATATTCAAATGCAAGAAAACCATTCTTCCTTATTAGGTATTTTCATATCCAAATGCCAACAACCACCACCGAACCTATTGGATAATGATAGCCATCATCAAAAAAGTTCTCAAAATTTTCTTAAGGGGATCAAAGACTTGTCATCAAAATTTTCTTAAGGGGATGTCTTAATGGGATCATCAAACCTATTGGATAATGATAGTCATCATCATCTTCTTTAGGTGATATTAACTTATGTTTAGTCTCCACAACGAGCCAACCAATATTTAGTTTCATTGTCAATCTCCTTAGGTGCAACAACAACATACACATGTCCTGCAAACAAAATTTGATTCAATAACTTGTACGTGTACATATAATTTGACCAATCTACATAAATGCATTCATATGAATATAAATAAATAAAAGCATTACAAAATAGTAATAAAGTGAAATAAAATGATTTATAAATTGAATTGAATTACCTTCTTGTATAAGTTCTAAAACATGGTCATAGTAATTTGATGCAAACACTTGATCATTGTCTTCAATTGTTGTTTCATATTGATCATGTGCATGTGCAAGTATCAACTATCTTTGCTTCCACTCTTCAACCCATTCAATATTCTCACATGCTTCCCAATGTCCTGAAATACAAAATTGATAAAAACATGTGCAAGATCCCTTGTCCAGATAGTCCATGTGCTTGCATTCAAACTCTTAAATGAATGCCATTTAGTAGATCCATTGATTGTCTCACAATCAAATCTAGGTAGAATATTATCTTCTTCAACCAACCAAAAGAATCAACAAATTGTACAGTACTCACTTGATCCAGGTGTAAATAATATTGTATTGCACCAATCCACAATCCCATGTGCATCTTTAAATTTTATTGCATCCTCAAATTTCAATTGCTCTCTAGCAAGAATTTTTTTAAAACATGCACCATCTCCATCATGTTCTTGTTAGTTGGCCAAATTTGTAGCCCTCTACTAAGTTGTGAAATAACTCAACAAATTTGGACTAATATGGGAATGCTTTTAGGTTGTGGGTATCCTATTGTGAAAGAAAACCTATAGATTATGGGCTGGCTCCCCTTTTTATGTCACCTAAACTAATGATTTTTGAGGAAAAAAGGAAAATATGCATGAAAATGAACATTAATTGAAAAATACTAAGGGTGATACACCAAAAAATTTACTAAGACCTATAAACAGCCTATTCACATTCAAAACAATGACATAAAACCTTGTTCACACAACTCATTTTCACATGCATTTTCACATAAGTAATTTATAAGGAGGTTTTTTGGTAGAACTCTTAGAAGGAAAACAAAATCTCACAACTAACAACACTTACTTTAACTAACACAGCTTATAACCTGTAACAATGCATTTTCTGCTAAATAGGTGCTTAACCATGATACAAGACTACAAGGAAAGGTAAATTTCACAAATAATTCGATCAATCACTAACATCACACAATAAAACATGAAATGATAAGGTAAATGTTCAATTTCATTGATTCAAAGTACTCAACTATCATTACAAGTCCATTTGAGTTACAATACTGCTCTTGCTAAAAAGGATAACTCCAAAACCAAGCTATCACTCTACTAGAAAGAAAGAACTAACTTCAATAACAAAGATTGAAGCTACTTAAGAAAAAAAAAATCCTCTCACACATGTCCCTCTAGAAGGTTCTGGTCGGATGCAGCAAAAAAGGCCAAAAAGAACCTTCTAGAAACTCTCCAAATTGTCCTCCACATGAAGCAAAATCAATCCAAGTCAACAATTACACCAAAACTATGACAAAAATGCCTCTAAACAGCCCCCTTTCCTCTAAAATCAGTCAAAACAACCTCTCACACATCCCTCATGCTTTCCAGCCATCATTGGTCTTTACACATGTATTTACCCACACTTTTAATGCCCTTGCAAAATACAAGACTCTAATTTGCATTCAAAACAACAATAATCTGATTAAGTGATTTATAATACATCACTAAAATAAATTACTTTACATTTCAAAATAGAATGCAAAAAGAGGCCCCACCACCTCTTTGGATTACATTTACATTTGCATTAATTTTTTTTTATAAAAGTGATTTACAAATCACTTAAACAATGCCTTATAATTGACAAAATGCAAACTAAATGACATAGTCTAAATGCTTGTAAAAGAATTCTAGTAAAAGTTAAAAACTTTCCTCCAAGGAATTTGCTCAACTTTGACTCACCTCCACTTCTGCATTTGAGAGCCAAGCACTTGGTCAACACTCTCATGATTTTCAAAGGTAAACAAAAAGGACCATATATCAGCCTATGTGGGCATAAAAGGATTCCAACATCCTTGGAAGGAACATTTTGAAGTCCTTACATGTTTCAAACTTGGAGGACTTACCATATTTTAGAAACAAGGCATATGTGTTCAATATGAAACATAAGGCAAAATTTTCCTAAGTTTTGAACTTGATCATTTAGCCCACATAACACATTAAAATGTGTTTCATTTTCTTAAAAATAGGGGAAAAAATCCCATCTGCCTCCACCATAGGGTTTCCAACCCTAAAGAAAAGACATGGAAAAAAGAAAAAAGCCATTCATTTGTTCTTTGAAGGTTCTGGAGGTCAACACTCTGCTGCCATGAGGGTTTCTTTGAATGCACAGGGAACATGATTCTGACTAGTTTTTTGGATGAAATTTGTAGTTTCCACATTGGAAATAATAGGTAATTGATTTCTTGAATCAAAATCTATATTTTTCCCATCATTTGAAGGTCACTTTGTGAGCAAAAGCCGTGGCCATAACATATCTCTAGTTATCATTTATTGTTGTTTTACTTTTCTCTATGGTTGTTCATGCCTCTCACAGCCACCATGAGGTTTCCTTGAAGCTTGAATAGAAGCTTGATTATAAAAAATGCTTTACATATTGTAAGAAAATAAGAAAAATAAAGCTCAGGTAAGCTCCACCAGACCCATTCCTTTCTGATTTTTTAGCAAAAGAGCTCATTTTGAGCCACCATACTTGAAGAATAAAGCAAAAAATGTCAATTTCCCTTTGTATTTGAAGTTGGATTTAAAAAACCCCAATGTATTCACTGTTTTGTGAGAAAAATTTGCTCTTTTGGCCGTGACCATGAAGAATGAAAAAGGGTTTCATATACTTTTTTTTGTTTTAAAAATCTTCATGATAGCTTTTAAATACCTTTGTATTTTCCATTTCATAATAAACCTAGATGGGTTCTTTGATTTGTAGAAGAAAAACTTGGTTTTCCCTGGCTGTGGCCTGAAAGAATTGATGAGGGTTTTTTTGACATTTGCTTACTTCTTGTAGAATGTTCTCCATGAAATACCTCCTTTGAAACTCTTGTATTTGCAAATTTAAAAGAAACCCAGATGGGTTTTATGTTTTTGAAGAAGAAAACCTAGATTTTTGGCCATGGCCATGAATGTATGCACTGGTTTTTTCAATGGCATTTTCTTTACTCACTTCCTGTAGAATATTTCCATGAAATATTTCATTCAATTCCTCTATATTTTGCATTTTTTTATAAAAACCCAGATGGGTTTTGCATTTTGAGAAGAAACTTGACTTTGTACTCTGCATTCCACAAGAAACCCCAAGTGGGCTCTTTGATTTTGTGAATAAATCTTCCTTTTTAGACCACAGATGTGAGGAGATAGCTGATTTTTGAATGTTTTTTTTTTTTGCTCTTTTCTTAAAACATAAATTCAATGTTATCCTCCTTCAATGTCTCCATAATTGCATTTCATAATAAAACACAAGTGGGTTTCTTTAATTTGTGAAAGAAAATGACCTTACCAGGTCACCATGACACATTCTGTATATTATGAAAGAAAACCCCAAGGTATTTCTTTACCATCTTTGAATCTTTAGTCTAGTTTGCAAAACTTCAAATGGGTCTTTGTTATTTTGGAGAAAGACACTTCTTCAGGCCATGGCCATGAAGAAGTGGGATTGATCTTGACACAATTTTGGACACTCTGAAAAGAGCTCTATCATGCACTTGGGTATTTCATTTCTTGCATTTTCTCCACCATTTGAAGAACATTTGAAATTTATTTCAAAGATTTAGTGCCACTACACAGAAAATAAAAAACAACTCAACCTCTGTTCACAGATACCTCTTTAGGTTTCAATATTCACTGTACTTAAACAAAACCCCTTGAAGAAAGTAATTGCTATAGGATTTAATGACATTGCATGGAATAGGCATACCTCCTTGAAAATTCATGCATCTTGTCATTATTTTGAATGATCATCATTCACTTTGCCACTGTTATCTAGCCTTAGGACTATTATTTAAGGCTCATATATCTCCTAGGCACTTACACAGATTGCTTGACTACAAAGTATCACTGCAAATATGATACTTAGTAAACTACCCTCTCTTTGGTTTCATGGAATTTAATATGCATAGAATGGTTGCAACATAGTTGGTTGTGGCTTGATCAAACTCATAGATAGTTCTGAAAACAAACGTCATCATATGCATTGGAAGATTTCCCATGTTCCTTTACTTTTCAGAAGCATCCAGCTTACTCTACCATGGTTGTAGCTATGTATTTTCCATCATGTTGACACATGCTTGAATATTGATTTGTTTACTGGGTTGCTATCATGACAAGGTGTTTGTATTTTACAAATGCAACATTGAAATTCTAGTCCCACTTATAATCCATAGTAGCTTCATATGTCTATGCCTTTGTGAGATTAGCAAGGTTGTCATGCATGTTTGCTTCAGTTGTGAGTAGTATCATGAAATGTCAACACCATAGATGTAGAGATGACCCCTTTTTTGTATTAAAACTCCAAGCTGGAAACAACTTGGGTAGGGATCTTACTGTCAATCATGGAAGTCCTGTAGCATTCTTTGGCACTAAACATCAAAGAATAATGCAAGGCATGATAGATTGCATTACTGTGTTACACTCAATGCATCATTTGTTGGTATCAAATGGCTGAATTCTTTTTTTTTATTCTTTCTTAATCATGTTGGCTTGGTATTTAAATGAAACATTTAGAATTATTGATAGGAAACAACCTATTTGACCATTTGAAAAGCGACAATATTGAAAGAATGGTATTCATTTCAGATGTAAAACAAATTGCATGTTGTACCTTATCTCCCACTGCTTGATTCCTTTTGTGCAGTCTCCATTGAATGTAAATGGGTGATCATTTTGTTATCTCCATTGGTGCACCACCTTGCATCACTTGATTGTTGTTGTCCTTTCCAAATTCTTTTAAATTTTTCATATGTTGGCCTCATTTATGAAACACATTTTCTTTACATAGCCTTCTTTGATGATCATGTTTAGGGGCTTCTCCATTGGAGGACATTGCTGTTTGAAATGCATTGATATTGTGAAGTGATTTGCTTCCATTTTGTTCATTGCATTTTGAAATACATTTTCTTTTGGACCTTGTTGTCCTATAGCATGAAGTGGTTGCTTCATGCCTCCATTGAGTGAATGATCATTGATTTGCTCCATGTGAATAGTGTATGGTTCTTTGAGTTCATGGAGACTTCAATGTGTCTTAACACCATGTTCCTTTGCTTTACTCTGTCATTTACTCTTGTCACACAAAGAGCTGCCCATTGATTCCTACCATCCCATATGATTCTTTGATTGTTGCTATCTTGTAGCATGAAAGGTAACATGCATTTTTCCCTTAGGAATGCCCCAATCTTCATGGTTTCCCTAACTGTTTGCTGCCCCACAAGTTTGTTACTTGTTCTTCACAACATTTAAGTCCTTTTGATCATGTGCAACAAAAAAACACCATCTCCGCACTTTAATCTTAGTGGGTAGACATATGTCACCTATGTTGGTGACCTGAAAGCTCACCATCCTATGTGATGTGTGGTTGTCCAATAGGATTGAGGTGAGATGAATTGGACAGTGTCTTTCATGCAACAAAGTATGATTATCTTTGTTCCTTCCTGCTGCCCCACATGCCTCATGATGGTTTCAGACATGATTTTATTTCTCCTTCATTATTTTAAGAGATGCATAATTGAATTTTATGCATTCATAATTGAACTTGATGCATCTATGAAATCATTTACTTCTTTTAATAAAATGGATCTCGAATCCACTTAAGAAGATTGAAAGACATATCCAACAAAGTACACCTTCCTTTTGACATGATGGTAGCATACTAATTGATTCATTGTGAAGAGATGAAGTGTGAACTTCTTGAAAGATCACATTATGTGTTGCATCTTTTGAATCTGATAATGAAAGTTGATCAACTAGTGTGATTCCATATTGATTTAATGCATCAATAGCATGTTTATCATTGATTTGATCAAGTTGCTCAATTTCCTATCCCTATTAAAACATCAAAGGGCAGCATGTTGGGCTCAACCCTCATGGTAGCCACATTTACACCACATATTGTAATTAGCTGAAGCAGAACAGTAACAAGACTTATCCTAAATCTGCACAAGGAACAAACTAGTAGGTAAACAAAGCATACCATAGATGTGTTTGATTAATCCTTTCTTGTTTTCAAGGAAACTTATGGTATGCTACTATTTTAATGCTTGTAGACATCAGATTACATGTTTATGGATGTTTTGCATATATTTTTGATCAGGGACCTTTCATTGCTCTAACAACACTATTTTATCCAATGCAGGAAACTTAGGAGCATCGAGGAGGGTATCAAACATAAGCAGAGCAGCGGGAAGGATCGAGATGATGCGAGGCCAAGCCAACAGGATTCATCATTCCACCAGGCAATGATGGGTCCCTTTTCATTTGATATGCAATTTATTTTCTCTTATCTATATGCGTATAATATCTTCTTTACTAGCATTAGAATAGCTAGTCCCTTGGCTTGTGAGGGACATTATACACTCATGATTATCAATAAATATCACATTTGCAATACATATTGGTTCTCTTTCTTATTTGTCTATAATTGCAAAACTAGAATAAATGCAATCTATTGACAATCTTCTTTATGCACATTAATGAACATAGCAGAACATGAGTATCTTTTAATGTTTAAATGAAAACACAAAAGAATAACACTAAGTTACCTAATTTCAACTAAAAACTAAAACTTAGGTAACAATTCTCCTTTACCATTTCTAGCTTCAAAAAAACTCCACATATGTTGGACATTATGTTCCTTATGAACCCTACTTAATCGATAGAACATTCGAGCATTCTTAAACTGTACTATACAATTATCTGACCATACGAGATGTTTTGTCATCTTGATTCCTCTTTCTCTTAAATTCATATAAAATATATTGAAAAAGTATTGAAAAAACTTTGACGAGTGTAACCGGTTGTCACTCAAATGGAAATGATACTCCCTCAAAAAAATTCTATCATCCTCTACGCTATCATTTGCATGTCTATAAACAATATGAACAAACATAGCCACTTGCATTGAATTGTAATATTGTGATTGTATTTCCTCTTGCGGAGATAGAGAATAGTTTTTCGTAAAATCAACCACTGCTAGTATAGTTCCAATTGGAAATGTGTTTCTATAGGTGTGAAATTGTCCATCAAGCCATCAAGCATGTTAAGAGTGCTTGACATATTCTGGTACAATCTTACTCTTAAATTCTGATATGAATGCATGTACACTAACTTTTTCTATAATTAAATCACAAAGCTTTCCAATTGTTCCATCTTTTAAAGAATATTCAACACTCTTAAATCTTTTAACATCCATTAATTTTTGTCCAAAATCATTTTCAACACTTTCATGCATACAAAATCTTAAGAATAAAAGATTGCCACAACTAGTGCATTGTCCAGAAATGCATGAACTTAAATAAAATAATTTCCCATTAGATCTTTCACAAAAAAACTTGATATAAACTTCTTTATTGTTTTAGGTGGCATATTAATACCACATTCCTGCATAATCATGTTAGTATTTAAAGTACAACGTATATATTGAAAAACATCATAATAATAACAAAATTGAACATGCATTTTACAACAAAAAGATATTCGTCCCTTATTAATTTTTACATACCAAGGTTTACATTTTTTAAAAGATCTTTGACTTATTCTAATATTACCATGTAACACTAAATCACCACAAAATTTTCTATAAAATTTAGTTTGCATTGTATCTAATAGGTGTTTTGGATGAGAATCGTGAACTTTGGACCCCACTCTTAATTTTAAAACATCTCTAGCATTAGATGATACCCTAGTATTATCATGCCAATATTTTTCAATCAAAGATTTGATTTCAACATTCAATTTCATGTTAGCCCTTGGGAGTTGACCACTAAAACTCCAACATTGGTTGATTGGATCATTTTCTATACGTTCTCTTCTCTTTTCCACTCTTATTAATGTTTTAGGATGTATTTTTAGAATTTCACTAATATTCCTTGCCATTCTTTTATTCAAAGTTTCGTTATTAACTATTGCAGTTGTTATATCTCATCTTGTTGCATTCTTATCTTTATATTGAATATTATTTCCAATAGACTAAATGGAACTAGCAACAGTAGAAATAGCATGTTTTAGTGACTGATATTTTCTTCTTGGTTTAGCAAAAATGCCTAATTTTTTCATTACTTTTCTCATTTTCCACATTCTCATCAATTGCATCATTAGTTGACATTGAAATGATAGTTTTTACGATAAAAAAATTCTTTGTATAATCTATTGGCACGCGTTCTTATTTGTCTCCAAGAAATCTTACTAGGAAGATTATCCAAAACATCTCTTTCAATTTAAAAAAAATATATTTTCATTTTCAACATCACATCCTAGATTTTCATTTTCATCTTCCTTTTCATCAACAAAATGGTTTTCATTTTCATTTTCATTTTCATTTTCAACAATAAAACGATTTTCATTTTCATTTTCAACAAAATAATTATTTTCATTTTTTATTTTCAACAACAAAACAATTTTCATTTTCATCTTCAACAACAAAATGATTTTCATTTTAAAACAACATGGTTTCCTAAAAAATAACCACATCTTAAGGGGTCCTTATGCGATGTCTTAAGGGGATCAAAGTTCTCTAAATTTGGTGAATTTTCCCAAGGCAACCAAATTTAACAATAATATGCATGATATTTAGTTAAAAACCAACCTAGTTTCCTACAAAATAACCACATCTATAAGGGAAGATATGAGGAAACGAAAGACAATCTGATCCAACAAAACAAAATGAATCAGTTAAGAAAAATGACAAAGAAGAAGTTAAGCAGGAAATGAACAAGTTATGAAGAAAGAAAGAAGTGCCAAAGATGACAGATGTGTCTGTGCCCTCATCCAATGCAAACAATTCCTCTGAGAATTATACCTAGCATGGTCTTAGGGGGAGCATTAACAAAAAATTGTTTGAACCCCCTAGGTATATGGCATGTCATATGTTGGCATGAGGATATGTTGTAGAGAAGAGTAGATAGAGGTTATGGAAAAGAAACCAGAAGAAAATGTGAAGGTATGTTCTTTTGTGGAGTAACTTAGGGTTTACAGTGTAGAGAAATAGGGTTTCATCAAATTTTTGAAACCTACCGCATTTAATGCGAATTAGGGCAGCACGATGATGTATAAAGAAAAATTTATAAGTCATTTTTGATCACTTGTGCAATCAAAGAGTTTGAAAAATGACTTGGAGAAATCTTGAAGTGATCCTGAAGTGATTTGGAGTGATTTTGAGGTAATATGGAGAAATCATTACGAATAATAGGAATAAAAGTCAGAAGTTTTCAAAATCATCTCTCAGTTTATGAACAAAAAGAAGGGAAAAGAAGTTTTCATTGAGTAATAGGGGGAAGATAAGCATGACGATGGAATATGTTGACAAAAGATCAAGTGGCAATATTTTGCTAAGGCTGAAGGGTGTTGAATTTAGAGAGTTTGATCATCAAAAGATGAAGGAAATGGAACTAGGGTTGAAGTCAAATGAATTGCAGAATGGAAAAACTCTAGGTATGGATTTATGGGGAGAATTTCCCTAGTTTGTAGAAAAAGAATCTATCTTGTTTCTGTTAGGTCAATTCAAGGATGGCAACATTATTTTGGACAAACCCTATCTGATCACCAAGGAGGCCATTAAAGCTTTTACTAGTCTATGCAGTGTTGGTGATCTCCCTGGGAAGAAAACAGTGAAATACAAAAATGTGGAGGAACTTTCTTCCATCAACAAAGATCCCTGAGCTCTACTAGTAAATACAATTATTGATCCTCCAGTAAGGCATGTCACTTATGACATCTCTTATAAAATCTACTTCAGAAATCGTGAAGGTTCTACTTCGGCTATTGTTGTATATCTTGCACACATGATGGTGAAGGAAAACAAGCAGTTTGATCTGTGTAGCCTAATTATGGGAAAATTAGTTGAGAAAGTTAGAATGTCTTTGGTCAAGGGTTATCCTTTCTGGTTTGGGTCTTTGCTCATATGTTTGGTATTTTACTTTCTGAGTTCCCTACCATCAAGAGATAATGTTAAGTGGGAATCCAATATCCCTGTTGGAAAGCAAGTTTACAGGTATTTGGAATGTTTGGAAGGTAAAGAAAGTGCATGTAAAATCTATTTCACATCCCTACAGATGAATTTGTGCTCTGGTATGTTAGTGTTAGTTAGTTTGAAGAGGGTTCCTCTTATGGTAAGAAAGAGTTGGAAGTTTTAATTGGTGGTTCCCTTTCAAAATCTAAAAGGAGAAAAATTATCACAAAAGATGTCATCTCTATCTCGAAAGAAAAGAAGAATGAATAATAATATTTTCCTAAATTTGATCCTGAGGACATTTAAACGATGTTAGAAAAAGGTGATATGAAGAAGGTTGGTGAAATGTCATGCACATGCTCTTCGATCAAGAGACTTAAAATTGATGATGTGTTTATTGATTATTTGCTCAAAAAGGGTATTACAGTTTCAGATGTGTTTGACTCATTACCGAATGATCTAGTAGAAGTTATTGAAGAAAGAATATTTTTGGAAGGACCTGAAGGACATAAGTTCGAAGCTATGGTTGAGAGAAGATGTGCCAAATCCCAACAAAAGTTATCCAAGCACATTAATGAGACAAGAGAATGCGTTAAGGAAATGTCTAACATCTACAAGTATTGTCTCTGGTGGCCTGCAATTGTTGATAATTTTAGAAGTAGAATTGAAGCTATTGAATCTGAGATAAATAATATTGGAAAGAGTTTCGATTTCTTCAAAGAAAAGAATGGAAAACAGAGAATAAGAGTCGGTGAATTGCAAGTATAATTGTTGATTGCTCAAAGACAGAGGGAAGACTTAGTTAAAACTTTCTGGTTGGTTAAAGAAATTGTTGAGGTCCAGTTGGATCATCTCTCTGGAATACTTTCTGATGCAAAATATTGTGAACGACAATGTATGTCTTCAAACTAGACATCCTCATTCATGTTGTTGTCTTTATTGGATAGTATGAGCGAAAGAATGGGTTCAATAGTGTTTTCTTGGAAGAGGATTCTTCCAACCATAAGAGAAAGGTACAAGAAAAATTTTCATGTAAAAAGAATTATTTTCACCTAAATGCTCAAAATGGGGAGTTAGAATTCCTTTGTATATACATTACATACATTTACATCCTCTTTTTGGTCACCCTTTGTCCTTGATGTCAAAGGGGGAGAAATTACTGGTGATAGGGGGAGAGAATGTTGTAATATAGGAAGTTTTGTAAATTTTGGCACATGTTGCCATCAATGACAAAGGGGGAGATTTTTGGAAGAATGAAGAAGAATGTCTAGTTGTGCAGACTTTGTGTTTTCATTGATGTCACCATGTTGATTAACCTGTTAGTTTGATATGGTACTCTGAACCGATATGAAGAACTAGTTTACATCCTCCTATATTTTGGTTTGTAATCCTCCGCTATTGATTATCTTTGCTTGCGGTTTTGGGAAATGGTTTTTGGAAGCTAGAAAGGTGTACATTCAGAATCTCGTGTGCACAGGTGCTTGTATGGAATGTTGGAATTATTCTATTATTGCATTTTTTTCTATTAGGTCTATCTTTGGCCGACCTAATGGATAGTTGATGATAAGGTGAATTAATTTTGTGATGCAGATATATGTGTGACCTATATTTGGTCCATTCTAACACAATGTAGCATGCTACACGCTTGGATTATTTTTGAAGAAGTTTTATACTAACTTGGAGTCGACAGCTGGTCTTTTTGGTAAATAGAGATTGCATCTAATTAGGCTAACCTAATTGATGCTTGCAGATAAATCAGATATATATGTTGGATGTTTTTTAGGATGATGATGGAAGTTGTGGCGCTGTGAATGTCAAGAAGTGTGAAGATGATGAAGTGTGTTAAGTCAGTTTATTGAACATCAAAGGAACTGGATCAACACTTATTAGGTGTACTAATACCAGTTCATTCTGGCTGTGAAGCCACTTCAATATTGTAATCCTTTTTGTAGGCAGTGAGCCTCTTGCTTGGACAATGAGTCCTCTTTGTAAGCAGTGAGATTTTGTACCTGGACAGTGAGCCCTCTGGAAGTGAACCTTTTTTTATTTGGTTTTGGAACTATGTTATATTGTGAGTTAATCCTCACTGTGGTTTTTCCCTCATTGGGTTTTCCATGTAAATCTGGCGTTCATTTTGTTGTTTTTGATTTCTATTATTTGGATTTCATGTTCACACTTAATAACATAATAAAGTGGTTGTGAAGTTTGATAAGTGTTTGAAATTTGTGATTGTGTGTGGTGAAACCTGATTCACCCTCCCCTCTCAGTTGTCTTGATCCTTTCAATATTTAAAAACCACCTTCCTCTTGTTAGGGGTGTTAATGCCTCAAACATTTCAAGAGAGGCTTCTCATGGAAGGGGGGATGAAGGCTTCTCATGATAAGATCATGCAAGATTATAATATTCAATGAGATTTCATGAGAGGGTGCTTAGTCGAAACAAGATCTATCTCAATCAACTATTCCACAAGAAAATGTTGTCTTGTGAAGAAAAAATGGTTTGCTAAATGATTCAATGCCATTGCATAGTATGGGTATAATTCAAAGTATCTGCACATATTTTCCATTCCTTCATGAACACTGCCTTTTTCACTAACTTGTAAGTCCATTATTCCAAGGGCTACCCAAGCTTCAACATTTTTCAGGTTTTAGATATCATCATGCTAAAAATGAAGAACCCAAATGTTGTTTAACAATTCAATAAATGATTTTCTCTAAATATAGGAATTTCTATAAATTCAAGGGTAGACCATAGATACTATCCTAAATTATCAAAAGTGGGTTAATATAGTGAGAATGAAGCACTATACACTTCATAGAACATAATATTAGGTGTGATGGATCCCAAAGTGATAGATAAAGTAATTAAAAACCACAAATTTAATTGAACACATTGTCAAATTCTTCAATGATAAGTTCAAATTTTGGTTACTGTAAAGCTTGTTATGTTTTAACTTGCTACTCTACCTTCCCCTAATAAACGGTGTAAGGTATTTGGAAGGAACTCATTTTGGAAGCCTTTTATGTTTCAATTTATGCAACTAACATTGTAGTTATATCATGAGTAGCTCAACCAATAAGAATTTTATAGAACATTGCAACCTTTTGATAACCCTATAAAATATTAACTTATAGTAAACACATAGTGTTGATAAAGATAGTGCTTCATGATTTACTATGTATTTAGTTTAACATTGATGTAAAAATAATTAGTTAAAGCTAGAAGCACTATCTTGCACTTTACCAAATCTTATCCACTTAAGCCATCAAATTTTTTGTCCTAAGACCTTACTTCATAGATCCCCTTAAGCCATCCTATTACCCTAAACCCTAAACCCTAAAGCAATCATTTTGTCCTAGGACCTTAATTCATAAATCTCCTTTAGCCATCATTTTGTCCTAGGACCTTAATGAAATTTGGTTGCCTTGGGAAACTTCACCAAATTTTATCCCCTTAAGCCATCATTTTTTCCTAGGACCTTAATTCATAGATCCTCTTAAGCCATCATAATTTCTCCTAATTTAATTTAATCTTTAATGATATTTCACATAACATTAACAATTATTTGTTTTTTCATTTGCAACATGCCTTAGAAATAAATGAGTCATAGGTATTTTTTCATTTGTATTCAATTAGGTCATTTATGTTGAATGGTTTAAGGGGATTTTTAAACATGCATTGTACATTTTGAAATTTATAATTTAATGCAGGTTCACTTATATAGATCATGGATCAATTCGATATTAATGATATCCTTAATCCACCTCCTCAACCCTCTTCACCACCACGCCCTCCATCTCCACCCCCTATTGGAAAAACAAGAACAAACAACTAAGAGGGGGGGTGAATCAGTTGTCAAAAAATAATAATTTTTTTAAACTTTAATTAACTTAATCTCAGATCTAATGAATAAGCAATTAACCATAAGCAATTAACACATCAGAGAGATAGATAACACCAATATTTTTTACGTGGAAACCTTGTTAGGGGAAAAATCATGGTGGATGTTAGTCCACAATATTATACCCTATTAAAAGTATAATGAAAACAATAAAGGGGAATGCACATGCATTCATGCACACTACCTAGAGCTCATTGCTCAGTTATAGAAGGGGCTCACTACCCAACAATACATAATAGGATTAAATCCAAAGGGTACAGACTGAGAAAATAGCTTCTGCACAAGCCTAATTACAGTTCCAATTAAGCACAAAAAACTCCTTCACTTTTCACTCAAACTACTTCACACTTCGCTCGGTCTTCTCCACACTCTGCTATGCAATCGAATGATATTCGCACATACACACATAGGAGCACACCCAGCACATGAAGCACACTTTTCACTGATGAAACAATTGCTCTTATATATCCGCTACATGAGATTACATCAACAACTTAGTAGGCCAAAGAAATAAAACATATTTGCAATGTTGGCGCAAATTTACAATTAAATTTTCAATGTGGATCTAAACACCATTGGAAAAAATAATGATGCGACCCAAAAAAATATTCACAAGTGTGCTAAACATTCAAATTTAACTTTTCAAGGATCCACAACATGTTACCACCATCATATCAGCCAGGAACATGAAAACCCGAATGTGCACAAGAAAATCTTCGACCACGAGCAAACCGATCAATGTGGATGTACCACAAAGATAAAGAACGATCTAGAGACATCCAAGAACACCAAGAAACAATAGATAAACATCCACAACAACTAGAATTACCAAAATCATATAATTTTCACTCAAGAACACTGATAGAGACCACAAAAATATTGTCAGACCACAACACAATCAAGTCTATATGCAGACCTCTGAAACTTCTGGTAGATGATCTAGATACTCTAAAAAATAAACCCTTTCTCAATACCTGGAAAACTTTCTTTTACAATTTTCTCAATATCCTCAACATATACAACCTCTGATGTATTCAAGGTTAATAGTGTTGACATCAATGACAACCACATATCAACAACACATCCACAACATCCAACAATCTACCCCTTTGGAATTGATGGAAACACAAGATGTGAAAAATACCATCAACCCAACACACTTGCTTCTTAACTACTTTTCTCCCACAAGGCTCTTCTCCTTGGAAGATTTTTCACATTGCACTTCTCCCCCTTTTACATCAATGGAAAAGGTAACCATGACCTATCCATATACACAATCTAAACCACATATCTAAACATCTGACTACTCCCCCTGAGTAGCAACCACAAAAACATCAATCTGGATTAGAATATAGCAATGTAGCTCACGGATTGATGCATGTAAATGCATATTTTAGTTCTTATCAGGAGGGGTAATTACCCCTAGCATTCCTCTAAGATACTCAAAAGTATCCTTTGACAATGGCTTAGTAAAGATGTCTGCAATCTATTCTTGGCAGGCACATACTCCAATCTGACTTCTTTCTCATTCACTTTCTCCCTCAAGAAGTGAAACTTGATTGATATATATTTAGTCTTAGAGTGTAGCACTAGATTCTTTGAAATATTTATTGCCCTTGAATTGTCACAGTATATGGCAATAGGCTCTTCATATATTACCCTATTATCTTTCAAAATTTGTTTCATCCATATCACTTGAGTATAGTTATTTGTAGAAGCAATATATTTTGCTTCAGCAGTAGATAGAGAAATGGAATTCTGCTTTTTGCTCAACCAAGACACCAACTTCTTCCCTAGGAAGAAAGCACCACCACTAGTACTTTTCCTGTCATCTACATATCCAGCCCAATCTGCATCAGTATATGCACTCAAAGTGAGATCATCATCCTTTGGATACAAAATTATAAAGTCAATTGTTCCTTTCAGATATTTGAAGATTCTCTTAACAACAGTCACATGTGATTCTTTTGGATCAGCCAAAAATCTAGCAACCATACATACAAAATTCATAATATTTGGTCTAGTCTGGGTTGAATAGAGCAATCCACTGATCATTGACCTGTATCTACTTTGATTTTCCTTAGGAGAATCATCATTCTATGCTAGCTTGCATCCAGTCGCCATGGGAGTACCAACAGGCTTTGATTCTTCCATCCCAAATTTCTTTAGTAGCTCTCTCACATATTTGGACTGAGATATGAAAAATCCCTTGTCTAACTAGGTAACTTGCAATCCCAAAAAGAACTTCATCTCACCAATCATACTCATCTCAAATTCACCCTTCATATCATCAACAAACTTCATACATATATTGCCATCTCCTCCAAAAATGATGTCATCAATAGAGACTTCTATAATTAACTCTTTATCATGATCCAATTTAAAATATAAGTTATTATCAGTAGTACCTTTAATGAATCCAAGCTTTAGTAAGTATTTGTCCAATCTAGTATACCAGGCTCTGGGGGCTTGCTTAAGTCCATATAGAGCTTTCTTCAAGTAGCAAACCATATCTTCCTTGTCAGTTAGTTGAAATCCATCTGGCTGTTCAATGTATACTTCTTCTAGTTCTCCATTCAGAAATGTTGACTTCACATCCATTTGATAGACTTTATAGTTCTTGTATGCAACATAAGCAAGAAATAATCTAACAACTTCAATTCTGGCAATAGGGGAAAAAGTTTCTTCCAAATCAACACCTTCCATTTGAGAATACTCTTTACATACCAGTCTTGCTTTATTTCGGACCACTTCTCCTTGTTCATTCAACTTGTTCTGAAACACCCATTTAGTACCAATCACATTTTTGTCTTTAGGTCTGGGAACCAGTGTCCACGTGTCATTCTTTTCAATTTGTGTCAGCTCTTCCTTCATAGCTTCCATCCAATGTTCATCTTGGCAGGCTTTAGTGACATTTTTAGGTTCAATCTTGGAAATTAGGCAATACTCTTCTGCAATCTTTCTTCTGGTTTGCACTCCTTTATTCTTATCTCCTATAATTTGACTTTCAGAATGATTTATCTTTACATACCTTGGAGTTGTAGGACTTCCACAAGCTTCTATTTCTTCTGATCTTTCTTCTGCACTTGCACTTGTCTGTGCTTCCTGACTTACTTAATTTACAAGAATGAATTGAGGTTGCTTTACTAGAACATATGGAATAATCTGAAGTTGGTTTTGTATTTGAGAATTCTTCCCTTGGCTTGTATTGTCTTCATCTAAATCATAACCTTAATATCTAGATGATTTGGTTGAGTCCTCATCAACTCTGACATTTGCACTCTCAACCATCTTTCTCAATATTTTGTTATAGCATCGGTAGGCCTTTCTTTTAGTAGAGTAACCTAAAAATATTGCTTCATCGCTTCTTGCATCAAACTTGCCTATATCACCATCTCTCTTGATATAACATTTGCTTCCAAAGATCTTGAAATATTTAACAGTAGGCTTATAACCAAACCATAGCTCAAAAGGGGTCTTACCATAATTACCACTAACATTTACCTGGTTTAAAGTATACACAACAGTGCTTACAGCTTCACTCCAATAGATTTTGGGTGCATTTCCTTCTATCATCATTGTTCTAGCAGCATCCAAAATTGTTCTATTCTTTCTCTTTGCAACTCCATTCTGTTGAGGGGTTCGGGGAGCAGATAACTGTCTTTTGATTCCACGTTCTTCACAAAAAGAGTTGAACTCCCTAGAAGTGAACTCACCACCTCTGTTAGATCTCAAACACTTGATTTTAAGACCTTTCTCATTCTCTTCCATAGCCTTGAAACTTTTGAACTTTTCTAGTGCTTCACATTTTTCCCTTAAGAAGGAAACCCATATCATTCTAGAGTAATCATCAATAATCAACATAACTTACCTTTCTCCGTGAATACTTCTAATTTTGGAGGGACCACAAAGGTTGGTATGTAGCAGCTCCAGCAAATCATTTGAATGAAACTGTTTGCTCTGGAAGGAGACTCTAGTCTGTTTACCCATCTGACACTCCTTACAAATTGTGTTAGCAAGCTTCACTAACTCAGGTAGATCTCTTACTGCATGAGTGGAACTTACCTTGACAATGTTATCAAATTTTACATGACATAGAATCCTATGCCACAACCAACTTTCATCTATTTGAGCAATTAAACAACTCCCACTAGCAGAATTCAGGTGAAAAATATTACCTTTTGTCTTTCTACCTATAGCAATCATATTGCTAGAACTTCCACGTATCTTGCATCTTCCATCTTTGAATTGTAGATCATAGCCTTTGTCCACTATCTATCCAACACTCAAAAGATTGTGCTTTAGGCCTTCAACATAAAGAACATCATTAGTATTATCCTTACCACCAAGGAAAATAGAACCTCTGCCACGAATCACACCAACATTGTTGTCTCCAAATCTTACAACACCACCATCATACTTCTCTAGAATTACAATTTTTTTTTAATCACCAGTCATATGATGTGAGCATCCATTGTCAATAACCCACTCATCCTTTTCTTCAACTCAGGTTGCAAGAGCTTTCTCATCTTTAGCAGATTCAGTAGCCGTAGGACTATTTTCAAAGGTAGCAATGAAAACCCATTCATCTTCATTTCCATTATCTTTATCAGACTCATCATTAGTCGCTCCTTCAACAAAGTAACATTTCTTTTGGAATCTAGACTTGTTAGGCTTAGATCTAGGAACTCTTTCAAGACATCTTGATGAAAAATGACCTATTTTACTGTAAGAAAAACATTTAATAGGAAACACTCCTTCATACTTACCTTTTCCTTTGCCTTGTTTCTTTACAATCAGTGCTTCCAATTCTTCTACCTCTCTTTCTTTATCTTCAAGTTGTTTTAGTTCTTCATCATACTTGGATATCTTTCTGGAACACTCTCCCAAACCATATATTTTCTTGTTACTTCCGGATATAGTAGCCTTGAATGCAGATACAGTCTTCAAAATAGATTCACCAAATTCACTTAATTCAAAAGAAGCAAGCTTACCAACCAACGTGTCTCTTGTCATCTTTGTTACTAATCTAAGCTCTTCAATAGCGTGAGCCTTCACTTTGTAGGAGGGAGGTAAGGATCTGAGTATCTTAGCCACAATTTCATCCTCATCCAGAGAACCACCGACACATCTAATACCCATCACTATTTCATTTACTCTTTGCATAAAAGAAGTGATATTTTCATTTTCACCCATCTTCAAATTCTCATACTTTCCTTTCAAACTCTATAGCTTAGCCATCTTCACCTGTGCATCTCCTTCATACAAATTTTACAGCTTCGTCCAAATCTCATGAGCTATCTATAGTCCTATCACATTTTCCATCTCTGAATCTGTCATAACACTCACCAAAGCTTCAATAGCCTTGATGTTGTTTTCAACATCTTTGATCTCATCAGCAATGGAGGGACCATTTTGAGGAATAACATATGGATCTTTTGTAATCTTCTAGAAAGCTTCACCAATACACCTTAGGTGACATTGCATCATGACTTTCCACAATGAGTAGTTAGTTCCATCAAATCTAGGATTGTCTTTCTTGTATGTTGCCATCTCAGATCACCTCAAGCTTTTAGACTTCTTCAGAGGAACTAGCTTTGATACCAATTGTTGGAAAAACAAGGACATACAACTAAGAGGGGGGGTGAATCAGTTGTCACAAAATAATAAAATTTTCAAACTTTACTTAGCTTAATCTCAGATCTGATGAATAAGTAATTAACCATAAGCAATTAATATATAAGAGAGACAGAGAACACCAAGAATTTTTACGTGGAAACCCTGTTAGGGGAAAAACCATGGTGGATGTTAGTCCACAATATTATACCCTGTTAAAATTATAATGAAAACAATAAAGGGGAATGCACATGCATTCAGGCACACTGCCTAGAGCTCACTACTCAGTTACAGAAGGGGCTCACTACCCAACAATACAGAATAGGATTAAATCCAGAGGGTACAAACTGAGAAAATAGCTTCTGCACAAGCCTGATTACAGTTCCAATTAAGCACAAAAAAATCCTTCACTTTTCACTCAAACTACTTCGCACTTCGCTCGATCTTCTTCACACTCTGCTCTGTAATCAAATGATATTCACACATACACACATAGGAGCACACCCATCACATGAAGCACACTTTTCACTGATGAAACAATCACTCTTATATATCCGCTACATGAGATTACATCAACAAATTAGTCAACCTGAAAAATAGAACATATTTGTAATGTCAGCCCAAATTTATAATTAAATTTTCAATGTGGATCTAAACACCATCGACCAAAACAATGATACGACCCAAAACAATATTCATGAGTGTGCCAAACATTCAAATTTAACTTTTCAAGGATCCACAACACGTTACCACGATCACGTCGGCCAGGAACATGAAAACCCAAATGTGCACAATAAAATATTTGACCACAAGCACATTGATCAATGTGGACGTACCACAAAGATAAAGAATGATCTAGAGACATCCAAGAACACCAAGAAACAGCAAAGAAACATCTGCAACAACTAGAATTACCAGAATCACACAATATTCACTCAAGAATGTTGATAGAGACCACATAAATACTACCAGACCACAACATGATCAAATCTATACACAAACCTCTAAAAATTTTGGTAGATGATCTAGATATTGTAAAAAATAAACCCTTTAGTCCATAGCAGCTGATCTTCAACGTAAAAAACAAGACTCCTTCATGACCTACATAGTTCCACTAGGAACCTAGAACACTTTCTTTTACAATTTTCTCAATATCCTCAACATATACAACCTCTGATGTATTGAAGGCTAATAGTGTTGACATGAATGACAACCACATATCAACAACACATCCATAGCATCCAACACCTCCACCTCCCCCTCCACCCACTCCACCCCCTCCACCTCATACCCCCCCACCTCCACCACCTGGATCCAATGAGGCTCGCTTGCAAGCACAAATCAATGATAATGTTAGATCCATTCAAGAGAAAATCAATGCTATTCAAAATGAAGAGGTGATTTCACCACATTTGAGGCATTTTTCATCTAATATGCAAAACATTGTTGATGTTGTTAGGTCCATTGATGTGGACTTATACATGCATCGACGATGGCGAGAGGAGAGGAGAAAATTCTATTCTGAAAAAGGAAAACAAAGAGATATGATGAGATATAGTAGAGAGATGCAACACTTTATTAAGACCTAAGAAAAATGATGATGATAGTGAAAGCACAATGATGTTATTGAATTTTGATGTTGGGGTTTTCATTTGACGATAAGACAAAAAATTGTTAATAGTATAATGATGAGACAGAAATTTAGTAAGAAATATTAAATAATCTATTAATTAATATTGTATTGAATTTTTAATTGGTGTTTTTTCAATTCTAATTTTTAGAGGTGTAGATGATAGATTACATTCGCACATTTTGAACTTTTTTAGAATTTTTTTGATATACTTAGTTTGTGATACATATATATATATATATATATATAACATTTTTAAGTTGTCAAAAAAATTATATCAAGCAATAATGTACATGCTTAATGATTTTATTATATAGATATTTGAATCACAACAACTCCTTACTTTATATATTTAACTTAATGAAATTTGGTTGCCTTGGGCAACTTCACCAAATTTTATTCCCTTAAGCCATCCTATGAGGACCTCTTAAGCCATCATAATTTCTTCTAATTTGATGTAATTTTTAATGATATTTCACATCACATTAACAATTATTATTTTTCATTTGTAACATGCCTTATACATAAACGAGTCTTAGGGATTTTTTCATTTGTATTCAATTAGGTAATTTATATTGAATGGTTTAAGATGATTTTGAAGAAAATGGTTTAAGGGGATTAAACCCTAAACCCTAAACCCTAAATTGTAAAGCCATCATTTTTTCCTAGGATAGTTAAGCCATAGATCCCTTTAAAACTAGATACTTTGGACCCCTTAAGCCACCATAAGTTATTAATCACCTCCTAAATGTACATTTAAAAAAATAGTATATATTTAACTTAATGAAATTTGGTTGCCTTAGGAAACTTCACCAAATTTTATCCCCTTAAGCCATCCTATTACAACCCCTTAAGCCATCATAATTTATCCTAATAAATTAATGTAATTTTTAATGAGATTTTACATCACATTAACAATTATTTATTTTTTCATTTACATGCATTAGACATAAATGAGATTTTTGTGTAAGTTTTAAGTTTACTTTTTAGTATGTACATGTATTAAAATTACATAGTTAGATCTGAAATTTTGAAATTTCTATGTACACATGGTCAAGTTGAATGATGTATGTATGCATTGTACATCCTATTTTTTATTTTAAATGTGTGTCTTAAATTTTAAAATTTGTATTCACATGCTCAAGTTGAATGATGTATGTATGTGTATGTATCCTATTTAAACAAATTCATGTATGTTTAACATTTAACCATTTCTTGTAATTTTGTACTTGTTTGTTAATTTTGTATAATTTAATGCAGGCTCACTTATATATATCATGGATCAATTTGATATTGATGATATCCTTAAACAACCTCCTCAGCCCCCTCCACCTCCCCCTCCCCCTCTCTAGCTCATAAAATCCCACCTCCACCACCTCCAAGATTTGATGAGGCTCGCTTGCGAGCACAAATCAATGACAATGTTAGATCCATTCAGAATCAAATCACTGCTATTCAAAATGAAGCATTGATTCCACCACACTTGAGGCATTTTGCATATGTGATACAAAATGTTATTGATGTCGTTAGGTACATTGATGTGGAATTAGATAGGCATCAATGATGGTGAGAGGATATGAGACAATTTTATTTAGATGGTCTCTCCTACAAACAAGTTTTGGACCTGAAAAATAACAAAATCCCATCTTGCACCTTATTTTGTTGACCCTGTCACTAACCTACACATTCCTACAAATAAACCTAGAATATCGATGAGGTGGTGTAGACATCCACAAATGTCTACATATTTTTGGGAGTGATGGTGGATAGTATTTGACCATCCACCACATGCTAATTTGGAGGTCCTTTTATGCTTTTTGAGATACAAAGTTTGTTTTGGGGAAAAAGACCAATTATTTTGATTTTAAATCACTTCAGGGTGTTGGTGGCGGCATTCCACAATAGAGGTTCGGTGACAGGTTGATCCCCAACACCCCATGCATGCCCAACCTCTTATAGATCCTCTTGCTCCTGTCATTCATGCACCAGTGCATTATCATGCGGTGGTATTCACATTAGGATCTTTGAGTATGCTCACAAGAAACCTTGATGAGTATACTTCTGCAATGATGGTTGAGGCTAGAGACCATGATAATGGAGGAGCATTGTATGGAGCTGGTCCTAGTACCAGTCCACGAGTGTCGACACCCCACATATGTAGCAGTTTTCATCAGGTGTGTTATGGACCTGATTAGGCTACACCTAGTTTGAGTGGACATGGAGATTTTGGTGGCATCAGTTCATATGTTGATTTTCTTATTGCAGAGCATCACCCTACAAATATTTCGAAATAGGTATAAATATGCATGTACATGTTGAATTTATAAGAATTTTTTAAGCACACTTTTTTTAATGAACATATATATCAAAAAAATTGTATTGTTTTAACAATCAAATTATTTGGTGTAGATGGCATTGACCACAAAGGCACTATCTGATCCTCGAGTTTTTTATGTCGATAATAGTGCAAGTCGACAACCCTTATGGGGTATTTTGATTTCAATTTTTTAACTTGACTTTTTAATTTGTAATTCAATTGTGAACATCTATTTTAAGTATTTATGTTTGTTCAAGGGAGTCAATTGACTTCCACGTTGGTTCCACCTGAGGGATTTTTTAGTGCTCCTCCATTGCTGAGTGTCTCGCATGAGGTGCAAGTACATGTATATTGTAAATTATTTAAATTTATTATACTTACAATATTGTATTTTGAATTCACTATATATCAAACATGCATGTACAAGTAAATATTATAAGCATTATGTATATGTATGTAGGTTGACACAACCATGAGAATGGGGATCATACACCCATTTGATGTGGAAACAATACAAGAGACATCTAAATTTCAAATTGTTTAAAAAAATTCTACACATGTGTGCATAATTTGTTGGTATTTTAAATAGATGCCAATTTACCCCTATGTGTACACTTGAATATATATATTTTAACCTAATTCAAGTACACATGTGCTTTGAGCTTGACCTTGTAGGACTTTGTTGGTGCCACTTTCTGCCTTGATGAGGTCACACCACCTCAACTAGAACATGCATAGCATCCTTATATGGTAATTTAAATTTTTGATTATACTTAAAGTCAATTACAAATTATACATTGGGAATAACTTAAATTAAATTTAAAATTGAATATATATATATATATATTCAATTTAAATTTAAATATTTGATTATATTTAAAGTTAATTACAAATTATACATTGTGAATAACTTAAATTAAATTTAAAATTGAATATATATATTGTTGGCAAATGGCTTTTGGTGTTGTCATTGATGGCAACTGAAGTCATTGATCCAGTCCGCAATGTAGTATTTGACTATACCGAAAGATAGAGTGAAGAATAAGGTATCCCATTGAAGCCTGAATCTGTCAAGTGGCTTGCATTACCAGGTTATCAATTTTGGTTGTGGATCTTAGGAAAGGTCATTGGGCATATGAGATGTCTTACTCTCGAGTTTTGTGTTGTTGCATCATTTGGTGTACGAGTTAGGAGATCCGGTTGTTTGATCTTCTGTTTATCAGTATATGAAGGCCGACTAAGTGAATGATTGGTGTTGCAGATGTCTAAGATGAAATTGTTTAAAGTATTTTTGTGTTTGAATATTTTGTTTTGGGTCCTAGCTATGTTGTGGCCAACTTTGGTGGATGTGCATTAAATGTCATTCATGATTTGAGCCGACAGTTGGGAAATATTTTCTATTTCATTGAAGCCGACATGTAGCGATTGAATTCTTGGGAGCGGATATATATATGAGATCATTAATTCATTTTTGGGTGGGCATGTGTGTGAGTTTGATATATGTTGTTGTGTGTACAAATATCAGAAGATCAGTTGAGCGAATTTTATTTGTGTAGAAGAGATTTTTGTGAAGTGAATTAAGGAAGAGCAGAGCAAAGTGCATAATCAAACAAAAGGTCCAGAATATGATCTATGAGCCTAACCTAAACTGTAATCAGGAATTTTTGGATGCTATTTGTTTAGTTCAATCTTTTTTTGTAATCCAAATCTTCTGTAAGGCAGTGAGCCTTCCTTATTTTGAGTAGTGAGCTCTAGGTAGTGTTCCTGAATGCAAGTGCATTCCCATTTTGTAAAACACTATATTTGATTACTCAAATTGTGGATTGACCTCCATCGTGGTTTTTCCCCTAACAGGGTTTCCACGTAAAAATCCTTGTGTTATGGTGTTGTGGCTTATTGTTTCATGTTCATGCATCTTTCTTTTGATTGAATGTTTAAAGCACTTGAAAGGACATATCAATAAAGTTTGAAATTTCTCAACACTGATTCACCCCCCTCTCAGTGTTGCTTGAGTCCAACATATATATATATGCTCATTCATGTTAAATTATTTTTCTTTTATAGCATGTGACATGTCTTGTAGATGAGCATGTAGAGACAAGTCTTGCACCAAAGCATGCACAACAACCTCTTACAATATAATTTAAATATGATAATTATAAATTAAATTGAATTATATCATTTTTAATTGTCTTACATCTGATTTCAACTCTCTTTCTCTTGTATGTAGATTGATTCAAAGCATGTAGAGATAGGTCTAGGTGCACCAGAGCAACCTCACACAGTAATTTATTTTCATGATAAATTATAATTAAATTATCATTAAATAATTTTTAATCATCTTACATCTAATTTCAACATTCTTTCTCTTGTACAGAGTGATTCAAGTCATCTAGGTAGTCTGTGTGGTGTGAAGGGGTCTCTTGATTATAGAGACAATATGAGTTAGATTATTTCATGGACTACATATATCTAAAAGTTTCAATATTTCAAGATATGTTTCAGCATTTTCATGGACTTAATATATTGTTTCATGGACTTTATTAATTTCAGTATTTTATGGTCTATTATTGTTAAATTGTAATTTACACATGTGCATTTATATTAATATGAAATTGATAGAACATTCAAATATTTGTACTTTACAAAAGATTCATAGTCAAGATAATAATAGGAAATTAATGTGAAATTAAATAAAAATATGAAACTAAAGGTTGAATTAATAGGACATTTAAATATTTGTACTTTACAAATTTAGTGATTCATAGTCAAGACATTAACTTATCAAAGAAGTTCTAAAAAAATTGCTTAAGGGAATAAAATACTTCAAAGTACATGTCTCATATTTAATAGCTACAATTGCTTAAGGGAATCAAAGAAGTTCTCAAAAAATTGCTCAAGGGGATCACATACTTCCAAGTACATGTCTCATATTTAATCACAATTGATATAATTAAGTAGTATAATTTAGGATAACTCATCATAACAATCACAAACGTTATATAATTTATTCTGTAATAGGATGTCTTAAGGGGTCCTAATAGGACTTCTTAAGGGGATCCAAGAATTCAAATTACATGTCTCATGCTGGATAACAATTGATATAATTAAGTATTAGACTTTAGGGTGAATCATCATAAAAAATGATATAATTAAGTTAAATATTTAGGATATGTCCTAATAGGACGTCTTAAGGGGATTGAAAATACTTAAAAGTACATGTCTCATATTTAATTGCAATTGATATAATTAAGTATTAGAATTTGGGATGACTCATCATAACAATCACATTCTATACAAAAATAATTTCAACGTTAATTTAAATTACATATGTCATAATAGGATGCCTTAAGGGGTCTTAGTAGGATGTCTTAAGGGGTCCTAATACAATGTCTTAAGGGGATCAAAGAAGTTCTCAAATTTTTTTGATTATGTCCAAGGCAACCAAATTTAACAATAATATACATGATCTATTTAGTGATTACACAATCAAATTTAAAGTTTCAAAGTAGGAAAACATGCACATTTAACGAACAAAATATATAGAATATTGATTTTGATATATAAAAGTGTAGAGTATAATTGTGTATGTACATGTATATAAATTTGTACAAAATGTGTAATTGTGTAATTGTGTATGTACATATATTCCAACTCAAAACAATGTTTACAAAATGTGGCTATGTCATCTCAAGAAAATATGAAACTTGTGGGGAATGTAGAAGTCTTCACACCACCTAATATCAAAATGATACAAGCAATATCAATATATCATCAAAAAATTCATTTTAATTTATATAAAACTATCTATATACACAACTTGTACTTGTATTTACAAGTATTCCACACGTGTGTAGGTTGAATCTACATCCTCTTTTTTTTTTTCAAAGTATGTGTAGACACTTAAAAATTTTCCTGACTAATATTGCACACTTGAATCCAATTACTAACACCATTTCATCCTAAATTCACCCTCTTTTCGACTATTTAATTGAATGATCCTAGTTGTTTAATTAAATGCATCAATTTCTCCTATTAATCAAATGATAATTATCATTTGGCTAATTCACCCCCTTTCACACTAATTTCATCTTGTTTAAATGGATAATGTGAATTATTTATGTTAAACACTTTATGTCCTCTCATTTAATTAAATAATCTTAAGTTATTGAATTAAATGTCATTTGACCCTCTTTCATTAAATAAATCAATTATTTAATGAGCATCCTAAATTCACTCAACTTGCATAATTAAAACTTTGTTTTAATTATCTAATTCCTATTTTCCCTCACCCATCCAATTGTATGATAATATTCCCTTGAAATATTCCTCCATTTGAACTTAAAAATAAAATATTCTTTCCTAACAAACTCTCTCGAAAACTTCCTAACAACTTTGGAAGTGTGATTCTTTGAATCATTGTGAGCCATCGATTAACTCTTTGATCCATGTGATCTTGCATTCTCATCTATTGATGAGAATCCTTGATTCATGTCTTCACCTCTCATGGATTCTCATCCCTTGATTGATCAAATCAATCTTAGCCATTGATTCACCATTTTTTCCTATAAATACACCCCACTTCTATGAGAAATGGATTCACTTCCATTTTAGCAAAGTTATGTTGCATGTTTGCACACTCATCTTCATTCATCTTGCATCCATTTTTTCATCCATATTTAGCTTAGTTTTCATCAATATTAGCTTATTTTCATCAATGGAGTTTGTTTAGATGATCATTTTATCATAGGGATTGGGAAAGGGTCGTCTAATGATATCAATATGACACCAATTCCCCAATGGGATGAGGTTTGAAGCATTTAAATAGGTTTTTATTATTCATTTCTTGTTGTTTATGTTTAATGGATTCCTCATTTAATGGTTTTCAAGTATTTCATTTGGATTATAGCTTATTTAGTTAAATATTGATTAGAATCTATTGGATTTGGTGTATTTAGCTCATGTTATGATTATAGTCACATTTTGGCATTAGAAGGAGGGAATAATTTACTTTATTTGATAAATTTCTCTTGAGTTTCCTATGTTTTTAAGGTTAGAGGCAAGGAGTTGCTTTTTATTTTTACCAAAGTGATGCTTTTGAGGAACAATGACACTTTTGAAATGTAGAGTCACTTTTGAAATTCAGCCACTTTGGGCTTTATGGCATTGCTTTTGAATTTTTTAACAGAGAGTCACTTTTGATAACAATGATGCTTTTGACATCTCTAATTTTTGATAGGTGTAGTAGGGAGTCGCTTTCGACTTTCACCAGAGTGACACTTTCTAATTATAGTGGCACTTTTGTGGAACAACGACACTTTTGATGTCTACTAGAGTGATTCTTTTGTGGTCCAGTGATGCTTTTGCAAGATTTGAAAAGGGGAAAATATTGAAGTAAAGAAGCATATTATCAATTGGTCTATATTTTAAAAGTGTTATACAGACTTATGGGATGATATAAGCCATCATATGTTGCTTCTTTTCATGTTTTAGGACAACAAGCTTTCAATTGGGTTTAAAATTTACAATGCTACAATCTTTGAAAGTCGGTTAAAATTGAATCCATACATTCTCACCATTGCAATGTTGGTTAAAATTGAACAAATACAACTTCATACTTTAGTTTGTTGCTATTTAAAGTGAAGTCATTATTTCCTTTGAGGATTTAAAAAGAATGAGTGTATTGTGTGTGTTCTTTTCTTGTGTGAACTTCTAGTGCGTATCCACTCCCCCTATGCTTCGTGTGATCTTGGGTGAAGAGAAAAACTCCAAGTTCACAATTTTTTTTTTGTCACCCCAAGAACTTGCTATGTATCCTCTCCCCTTGCACTTCGTGCAATCTTTGATGAAGATAAATAACATTTTTCTTGTCTTTTTTTACATAAGGACCTACTAATGAGACACATCCCGCAATGGAGAACTCATATAAGCGACTCTTAAAAAAGCACATTTTTTGGTGGGCTAAATAATGGTTACTAAATCTAAAGAAAGTAGCTTCAATCTGAGGTAGGAATAAATACCGCGTCCCATCCTCGTCCGAACATATGGGTTGGGCAGGAACGGCTAAAGCCTTTAGTGGCTTACAGATGATTAACACTTGTCTTAGCAACCTATCCTGGTTTTCCAAAACGTACTTTGAAGTAGTGCACAAGAGGCACACCACTCCTAGAAGTTACTTACCACACTCGATTTTTGGTGGAGGCAATAAAGAAAATAGGGAAGGGACTCTTTTGCTTGGCGTGTCAAGATGATATATTTCCTTGACATGGCTTATTTCTCTACTCCATCTTCATGGATTACATCATTCCTTAGGGGATGAGGTAAGCCTACCAAGAAGTTCATACCTAATCTATTAGGTTATTATTGCTTGTTCTTGTTGAGTCAGTTTGAAACATTACTTGGTTCCAAAAAAAATCAAACAAACATCAACATGTTCTTCAAATATCAACCCCTTTGGACTTAATGTGAATACATTTGCAAAGCACTATATTGTTGCTTGTCCCTAAGGATTTTTCTTTAGAGGCTTATAAATATTTGGGCTTATATCTCAATTCACACTTTCCAAAGTCAACATAGGAGACTATGTCTTTAGCCTCTTGATTTTCACATATTGGACTTTGTTGAATGAAAGTTGCTAAGTTATAGACCTTTAGAGTCATATAATCAAGACATTTGAATGTGGTAAAATCAATCTTACTAATCAAATCTTAACTCAAAATTTAACACACCACACATTGAGCTTATTTTTAAACCATACAAACTTCCAAAACAACAAAGTGAAACAAGGAAATGTATTGCAAAACATTGAGTCCAAATTCTATTATCCAAACATTGAGTTATTAGATTTTATCACTTTAGGGAAAAACATGCTTTTCACTACCTTGGTGTTGTAAAACAAAGGTCCCTTTTAGGATAACACATTTGGGTCAAACATATCATTCATCTCAAAACACATTTAACATCCCACTTCATAAACAACTTTAGAAAAATTGGACATATATACATTCTAGGCTAAAATTATCATTAAACCGATCCCCTAACTTGGCTATATGTGTGTAAATGAATCCTTTTCCATACACTTAGTTGAGTTAGTCATCATCCTTTTGAACAAGTCTATCTTAAAGGTCACAAGTCTACCTTTAGATTCACAAGTTCATTATCACCTTTTATCCAAAACATCAAAACAATCAAATCCTTTAGTCTAAAGTGTTGTCCAAAGTTTAGAAGTTTATCTCCCATATCACTCACCCCTTTTCATTATCCACTCACATCATTGGTCCAAAACAACTTAGAGGGTCCCTTTTATCAAAATTTGAGTCAACTAGAGAGTACCAATAGTACAAGTTTCAACAAACCTCTCCCATAGTTGATCCCCATTTTATGGTAACAAGGTCATAAAATAAGAAAAATATGGAGCAAAACAAACCTACATCTACCACAAATGATAACACCCAACAAGAATTCAATCCTAGAAGCCACTCTACCCAATCATACCAACCAAAAAATCCATTAGACATAGGGTATGAGGTAGAAGACATCATGAAAAACCCCTTGAGCTCATCGCAAAGGAATTGCTTGAATACCAAAAATATCCTAAAACAAGCCATATCATCAACTCCTTGATGAAAATGAGCCCTACACAATACATGCTAGCTTTAGCAAAGGAAGGGGCTAAACTCCCTTCAACATTTGATTTGGAAACAATTAGGGAACAACCCTTAGGAAAGGTGGCTTCAATTCCTCAAGCTTCCATCGCACAACCCTTAGCAAAAGGTATGACTCAATCCATCATTCAATGAACTCCATCACATGCACCAAGTCAACCTTTGACTACTAGTCTTGCAAATTGACTTGCAACCAGCCTTGGTCTCACACAAAATTTAGGAGGAAACACACTTTTTGGAACATGAGACACAAGCCTTCCACAAAACTTAGGTTGGACACCAACATTTGGTGCCCCACCACCTTCTTCCACCACAATTCCTGAACATCCACACGTACCACTTACATTCCATAACACAACGACCTCAAATTTTTGTGTGAAACCATCTTCTTCCACCGCCACATGTATCCAAAGTATGCCTAACATTACACGAGGTTATGTGAGCCAAGTACCTCAAGTAGAAAAATAAGGGCAAGTTAACACCATCATCCAAGGTCAAATCTTAACACAAGGTCCACCTTCATCAACCAATCCCCAAATTGACACATCAAAACAATTGGTTCCACACGCCACTCAAACCATCCCACAAAACACATCAAACTCACTTGTCGTGAATCCAAATCAAAGCAACCCATTGGTCATGAATCCTATCAACCAAGGTAACACCTTGGCACGAAATTAAACACAACAATGGAACCCTCAACATCACAATAATCAAGGGAACCCTTATAATAAATTGGTTCAAAACCAAAGCATGCCACTGATATTGAAACACCAAGTGGAAACATATCAACCATTGGTACCCAAAGTCATGCAAAATCAAATGGGATCCCAAACCTACATTCCTCTACCTCAATCGATAATTTTACAAGAAATGGTAGTGCAAAACAACCCCCAAAATCGTATCCTACAAAAAACAACTCAAAATTAAATCAACCCACAACTCACTCCCACCATGGTCCCTCAAAAGCCACATGTACCCCAAAATCAAAATACTTCTATGTTTCAAGGACAACAATATCAAGCTCAAGCTTTGCAACAACAACAAGCCTATCAATAATCGTCACAACAACAACAACAAGCCTATCAATAAGCATTGAAGCAACAACAAGATCAAGAACAAGCCTTACAAAAACAAGAAGCCCAACAACAAGCATTGATTGTGAAACAACAACAACAATAAGCCCAATAATACACCCAAAAATAAGTGCTTGTGGAAGAACAACAATAGGGCTTGTACTATAATCCCCAACAATATGCCAACACGCAACAAAACATCATAAATCCAAATGCATAAGGAGCATACACACCTCCACCACTATCACCATCACCTTCACAAAATCAAACTCCACCCTACACACCATATACCCCCCCCCCCATATCAAAATCCCACCTACAACTCTTCTACCATCCCATAGTATACCACATGCTCCTCCACCAAATCCTCAAGACGATTTTTCATTATAGATCAAGGTACTAATGCAGAAAATACAATACATTCAAATGGGGAAAACAAAGAAACCACATGCGTAATAGAACTTATGTCCATACCCCTTTGATAAGAACATCGCGATGGTACCTTTCCAACCCGGTTTTGAAGTCCCAAAATTTGACAAATATAGAGGGCGGGGAAATTCTATGGATCATATCAAATAATTTAATGTAATGTGTATGGAGGTTGCTTACAATGATTCCTACTTGATTCAACTTTTCCCACACAGTTTGGGAGGCCCAACAATAGATTGGTTCTCACAATTGTCTCTGAGAATTAAAAACTTCCAAGAGATAATTGATTGGTTCATAGATTCTTTCTCCTTCAATGTTGACATGGATGTGAGATTAGAATATTTATACACCCTCAAACAAAGCAAGGGTGAATCCTTCACAAATTTCCTACAAAGATGGAGGCAAAGAGCTAGCAAGAGAAAATGGCCCATTCTTGGGGAGCAACAAGTAGGAATCATCATTTCCAATGTTGACATGAACCTATTATTTCAATTAAAAATGCAATGTGTCACATCCTATGATGAGCTTATCCCTAGGGTCCTCAACATCGAGAGAGCCCTAATCGCACAGGGAACCACAAAAGCGTATAAAGACAACTACCCATCTACCAATTCTAATGACAAGCCCCATATATGGGATAAGAACAAGAATGTAACAAATGATGGTGTTGTTGATGCTAAAGTAGTCATAAGTGCTCCCAAATAAACCAACAATCAACCAAACAACACACCACCACCAAACAACCAAATCAACAACGCCATAACACAACAAAGAGGACCACCCAATAGGAATAACTACCCACAAAAGTGTAAATACACACCATTAGGGGAACCCATCAAAGTCATCATGCAAAATTTGGTGCAATCCAACCTAATCACACTACCCAACTACTAAAACTATCAAGAACCTCAAGTTAAACCACCATGGTATAACGAAAAGGATCTTTGCGACTTCCATGAGATCAAAGGACATAAAACATCGAGATGTATGAAGATAAAGAAAATTATCCAAGATCTCATTGAAAATGGAGACATGATTGTTGATCAACTAGTAGGTAACCAAGACCTAAATATATACAAGAAACCAATGCCAAATCATAACAAGGGAAACAAAAATGGCACTTGGGGAAAGATTACACTAATGTAGGTCATATCTATACCAATGTGGTCACATCTTGTGATAATTTCATATCAGTTATCATCATCAAAGGACCTAGTGTGGAGTGTCGAGTCACCGTACAACATGGAAAGGTCACAATCCAAGGATAATCATCACAACCTAGGGAAATACTTACACTTCCAACATCAAACCCTAGTGGCTACAGTCTCCTAGAAAAATTAAAGAAAACCCCCGCACAAATCTCCATCCTAAAATTGTTGAAGCTATCATCTGCACATAGGGATATATTAGATTATGGATACTGAGAAATTCCAAGCTATGATATGAAATATCACCACACCCCATATTCTTACCTTTTATGAAAAATTCCTCCCAATGCAGCCATCACACAATCACACTTTGCACCTTGAGTTCGTTGTTCAAAAAAATAAAGTTAAAAGAGTCCTGGTGGATGGAGGTGTTAGTCTAAATATTTGCACCCTTCGGTTAGTTAGAAATTTGGGTTACTCAAAGGATGCCATTGAAAATACAAAGAGGTGTAACTATAAGTGCTTACAATGATCAAGAGCAAATGTCTCAAGGAATAATCAAGCTAGCTATCCAAGTAGGACCCACCATTACTGAAACCACATGCTAAGTGCTCAATCTTGACCTTCCTTACAACATTCTTCTAGGATGACCATGGATCCATCTCATGCAAGTTGTAGCTTCCACATAGCATCAACGTGTCAAATTCCCCTTTGAGGATAAAGAAGTTACCATCCATGGCGATCTTGAGCCATTTTATTACTGTGAGAACTTAGAAGCAAAATTCTACAATATCTCACAAATACTAAAAAATGATGAAGGGCCCACATCCTCCTCCTCATTTGTTGACCCATCTTCATTGGCTTCTACCTCAAAATCCAAAATGCCCATTATATAAAATATACTAGACATCAAGGCAGTGATCAAGGATAATGGATGTGGGAATTATAATTTGAAGAAGCATACTTTTATGCTTGGAGAGTTACCTCTTTCCCCTAAATCTCACAAGAAACCCCAACCTATCAACAAGGTAACTAAAACAATGAAGGTAGCCTCTACCACCTTCACCAAGAGGGGATACTTAAACAAAGAGGTCATCGATGAAGAAGATGTATCCAAGTTTCTATATCAGGATAACCTACCCATGCCTATTCTTCCAATGGAAGATGATAACAAATGATTATAGCTAATGATGGGATGTGGGTATAACAAGAATGAAAATCTGGGGAAGAATGACAACAATTTTCTAGAACCCATCGCTCCTAAGAAACATCCAAAGAATCTTGGCTTGGGATGTACCACTAGCAAGGTGACCCTTCTTGGAAAAGGTACTTCTAATAAATGGGTCGATGATTCCTCTTGGTTACATATATCATGTGATACTACCCTTGATGAATTTCTCCTTAAAATCACTAACTTGTTTGAGGATACCTCCATCTTCATGATAACCACAACATCCTTTACCCCAAAAAGCCAAATATCTGAACTGAAGCTAGTATACCCCCAACTAATCAACTAGGACCAATGAGGACCACCAATTTTGGATGTGTTTGAAAATGATGAAGCGATCTCTAAATTTATGGGACTTTGTGAAAACTTGTTGTGTGGGGATCATAAAATAGTAAAAACAAAGGACACATATGATGGTGAAAACCTCTCAAAGGCGCCGAAGGGTGATGGATTCAATTTGCCCCTTAGTGTAATGCATCTAGAGAAATCAGTTTTCCTTGCAGAGAAATCTACTCCCATGAATGTAGGGACAGAAGAGGCACCTAAGTTAACCTTCTATACAAAATCCTTACTAGATGAAGAGCAGACAAATTTAGTAGCATTCCTAAAAGAACGAAGGGAAAAATTTGCATGGGCCTACACAGATATGCTTGTATTTGATCTTGAAGTGGTTGTACACCACCTAGCAATTTATCTTGAAGCAAAACCAATAAATCAGAAATTAAGAAAGATGCACCCTTAGATAGCATTACTGGTTAAACTAGAATTACAAAAGCTCCTTGATGTCAAATTTATCTGACCCATAGACTATCCTGAGTGGATGTCCAACCTGGTTCTAGTCTCCAAACCCACTAGGGGGATTAGAATATGTACTGACTTTAGGGACTTAAACAAAGCATGTCCAAAAGATGAATTTCCTCTTCCAAACATTGACATCATTATCAATTTAACCGCAAGACATGAAATGTTCACTTATGGACGGATTTTCAGGTTACATCCAAATCATGATCGCTAAGGAGGACCATCAAAAATTATCATACATGTGTCAGTGGGGAACATATTGCTATAACATGATGTCGTTTGGGTTAAAGAATGTTGGAGCAACCTATCAAAGGTAAATGACCCTAATCTTTCACGACATGATCCACAAAATTGTCGAAGACTATGTGGATGGTATTCTAGTTAAATCAAAGACAAGGAAAGGGAATATAGAGGTATTGGGACCAATCTTCGACAGGATCAAAAAATACAAGGTGTGAATGAATCCAAAAGAGTGTGTCTTTGGGGTTACATCAGGTAAGCTCCTTGGGTATATAGTGTCACAAAGAGGGATCAAGATAGATCTAACCAAGGTAAAAGAAATTTTAGACATGGAACCACCAAAAACATTAAAATAGATGTGATGTCTACAAGGAAGATTACAATCTATTAGGAGATTCATAGCACAATTATGAAACAAGATCCACCACTTTTCTCACCTTATCCACAAAGGAATAACATACAAGTGGGATGACAAATATGATAAATCCTTTTAGAAAGTCAAGGATTATCTATTGAAACCTCCTATTCTCATGCAACCAATACAAAACAAGCCTTTGATATTGTACATATCGGCCACATCAACAACATTAGGTGTTCTTCTTTCCCAACATGATGAAATCGAAAAGGAAAGAGAAATCTACTACATCAGTAGGACATTGGTGGGATATGAGATGAATTATTCACCCATCGAAAAGGAATTTCTAGTAGTGGTCTTTGCTTCAAAAAAGTTTAGACACTATATGCTTTCACATCAAATCAAGCTCATTGCTAAGATCGACCCATTGAAATATCAGTTGTCTGAATCAAATCTTACTAGGTGAATGGCTAAGTGGGTAATGATCTTAACAGAATTTGACAGAGTATGTGAAGCCGAAGGCTATTAAGGGATAGATCATTTCAGATCAACTAGTAGAGGTGGTGAGCATAGGAATCCCATTTTTTTTTACCTATTTTTACCTATTCTTTTCCCTTTTTACCTTTATGTTTGTCTACCTTCCTGTCACCAATTGATGAAGGAACTCTAATTTGTAGTAAAAAGTGAAAAGAAGTTTAGGATTGACAATAATATCAAAATCCATAGAGATACTAATTGTTTTGGGGTCCAAATGGTAGGAGATGAATGAAAGGGGTGATGCAGCTGTCAACATGCAGTGAAGAGACGAGGATGAGATAAAAGTAGTTTCGAAGTCATTTTGTTTTGTTCTTAAAAGAAATTTTCTATTATACTAATAGTTGTAGCTATTGTTTTTTTTATTAGACTATACTTGGTTAAAAGGGTTTTTGGCCAACAACCATTTTGTAATATATCAAATTAAGCTATGGTTTGTTGTCCATTAGCCATAAAAAACCAAGGGTAGACTATTATATCATTTTGGTATAAATATGTGTGTGTTTCGAAGAATGGATAGACTTTGGATATATAAAAGAAATACTATCATTTTAATCTGCAATTATTATTTTGTGCATTCATATTATGCATGATTAAGACCGTGTAAATCTAGCACTCTGTGTTTCTTGGTGACCGAGGAGGTAGGGCCCACTGCTTGTGTTATCAAGTGATCTCTTTCTTAGCGGTGTGGTGAGTTTTATATGTGTGATGTTCCTTGTGCATTTCTTTATGGTGTGATTTGTGTTTACCTAAACATTAATTTGTAGTATTACTATTATTGTTTGTGTGTTTTCATAATTGAATGTAGATTACTTCATGGGATATATTCATTCTAGATGTTCAATTTAGATCTTAGTCTGATGTTGCATTTGTGTCAATTCTGATCTCGAGTTGTAATATACAAAAGTTAGTTTAATCTGAGACTAGTTTTCTGGTTTATAAATCAATCTATGTTTCAAGCATTTAGTCAGTTTATGAATGTCTTTGGAATCTTGTTAGCAGTAATTAATTAAAACATTTATTCTGTAGATTCTAAAATTTCTATAAGCTATTCATTCTTTAGTTTGCACAAACATACACTGGTATAGATCCTGTCTCAATTGTGACAGGAATTTTTTTTCTAGTTTATCCTTTTTAATAAAGTGTGAATCAATTAGGAAGTGTGTTGTGGCATAGTTATTTAAGTTCAAATCTGAATAGCTGCATTTCATCCCACTTAATTACTATCTTCACCCCTTAGGAAAACAACCTCAATACCTTTCATTAGTTTACGACCCTGGATTAACATATCTAGGTATAAACTGAGGAAATCCACATGAGTCTAATTTAAGTCAAAACAAGAGTTAATCTGAACCACAATTTTACCCAACATTTTTGGCGTCGTTGCTGGGGAAGGGTCTTAAAGGCATGAAACCATAGTGAGTTAAGTTAGGACCAATACATCAAGAGGAAATCATATACAATTGTTGACCAACTTGTTAAGGTTAATACTCCTGATTTGTGCTGTTGTAAGTCATTTAGGTGCATGAATCATAGTAGGGATAGTATAGGAAGATTCATTAGAAAAGAAAAGGGAAGTAGTTCACAACCTGAAAAATATAAATAAAAAACATCCATTGAGGGAACATAATCCAAAGAATTGCAAAATAGGTCAAAGCCATCCATTGAATGAAGTAGCTCAACTCAAGAGAAATTGAAAGCTAAATTGCAATCATTAGAGTTACCAAAACCTGATATTGAGAAAAGTGCCATAGAATCTACTACAGTTGAGACACCTACAGGCACTCATCCAAGTTCTTCTGAAATATTATGAAGAAAGGTTGAAAAGTTCTTTCGAGAATCTTACGGGCCAGAAGTTGGTCCATTCTCAAAAACCCAAGAGCCATTTAGAACCTACTTTACCCCTTGGGAACTAGGCGTCATGGACCCCAACAACAACAACAATAACATCATCAACAACAACAATAGGGAATTATCCAACAACAATCTAGTTACCTTTTAGTTTCCAATCACACATCCCGAAGAAGATGCCCCTATGAAGAACATTCCTCATTCTGCTTTTCTTGTCTTTCATGGTCTTTTGATTGAGGATCCTGACATGTTTTTGTTCAAATTTGATGTGTTGTGCCACAACTATGACTACCAAAGTGATGCACAGAAGCTCAAATTGCTTCCAGCCACATTGAAAGATGCAACATTGCATTGGTTCATGAACCTCAAAAATATCAGGACATGGGAAGTCATGAAGGAGTTATTTCTGACCAAGTACCAGGAGTATTGCAAAACAAAGGAGGTTTGGGACGAAATCTTTGCATGACACAAAAGGAAGATGAGTCCATCAAGGACTACCTCGAACACTTCATGTTCAGTCTTCAACGATCTCACCAACAAGGGCTAAATGATGATGTTAAAATGTTGTTTCTTAGAGGCATAAGAGATGATACTATGGAAGCATTAAATTTAATAGGTAAAGGGAACATTTCAAAAATGGACTTTGATTACATTTGTGATATTTGTAGGAATTATTCAAGGTCTCAACATTCGGGGAGGAACTATCCAAGTAAGCCCTATTCTCCAGGTAATGCAATAGGTGTAATGAAGTGTGAAATAGGAAATTTACTTGAGGATCTTAAAACTAATTTATCAAATCATATGGGTAAACAAATAGACACTCTTTATACCCATAGGAAGCAAGAGGAAGCTAAAAAGGCCTTGGTTGTGTTTTGTCCAACTTGTCACAAGAAACATGGTAGTGAGGATTTCCCTTACAATAGGACAAATACTTCATCCTTAGAAGAATTCAATAGAAGTTCTACCTTAAGGCCTCTTCCTGTAAGTGTGCCTGATATGGAATATTCTGAGGAACATGTCTACTACATGGCCCCTAGGTGACCTTTTCCACCTCGAGTAATGCACCCTAGCATGATGAATGATTATCTTGCTTCGAGGACCTAGCCAACCTAATTATTTTTCTAATCAACCCAGATGGTATGAGGGTTGGAAACAACCCTCGCCATACACTCAATGGATGCCACAATACCAGTATGCTTCACAGCCGTGGCGATAGGCTTGGAAGCCACAATCACCACAAACTTCACCATACCAACAACCATATCCATCACAACCACAATTTACACCTCCTCCCATGATCAACCCATACCAATAGTCACAAAAATTCCTTCCAGCTATACCATCATCATCTACTCAGCCAACCAATCCAACACAACCACTGAAGCCTACACTAATGCTAGCCTAGCCAAACCCAAATTCCAACAATAAGGCAACACAACCAGTGTATAATAATGAGACAACAGGTTACCCCACTTATCCTATAAATATAGTAGAATTATATGGGGTTCAATTTGTTAAAAGGTGGAGGACAACTGAGAGGGGCGGTGAATCAGTTGTCACCAAACTTAAATTCAAGACTTCAACACTTATCAATTTCACAACCACATTGTTCTGTTATTAAGTATGAACATGAAATGAAAATAACAAAAAGAAAAATAAACATAATGAACACCAAATTTTACATGGAAAACCTAATGAGGGAAAAACCACGGTGAGGATTAACTCACAATATAAAGAGATAGAAAAATTGAATACAAAGACTCATTGCCTAGAAGAGGACTCACTGTCTAGATACAAAGGCTCACTACCTACAAAAAATCACTCACTGTCCAACAGGGAGGCTCACTGCCTATAGATACAAAAGAAAAAACAAGATCCACCATAGTAATTTATACACATCCACAACCTTCATTAGAATATTGTAGAAACCTTCAGCTCACTACTTTCAGGAATCTGACACAATGAAGTACTGTTGCCTCAACTCACTTTCGCACAACTCTGCTCTTCACTTGTGGCTTACTTCGTTACTTTTCATCATCCAATTCTTTGCATATTGACTTGCATTTATATCATCTTCAACCTTAGAAACATTCTCCAAGGTCCGCCACATAAGCTTCATTTCATAAATTCAAATTAGGTCGGCAACTCAACATTCCCGCAATGGAAAGGAATGAGAGTGGACCAATTAAATATTTAACCAAGACTAAAAACAATGTCTCGGATCAACCACACACTTCCTTAAATAAATTTAATTCTTCATATGAAGTGTAAACACCAGGTCGGCCAAACCTAATGAAAACACAAATGAATATTGAAGTACATGCTTCCCAGCAGGAAGATAACATGCAGACAACATAACATGCTTCATCATGCACGCGAACACATCTCAGGTTCCTTCAGATACATCCACAACAAGTGTAACAATCTTCAAACACATAACTCCTTCCAGCAGTCCATCCGGACTATGCAAACACATATAACAACTCTGAAACTCAACTTCTGGATCACCAAACCTCAAACATATTTTCCAAAACCTAGAGAATACCATTCCACGACATATTCCAGATCCACAAGACCTGAAATAAAAAAACAGAGGACAGTAGAGTAGAAATATTTCTCCAAGTCCACAAAAAGCCAACTCTACCAGAATAGTTCACAGACCGATGAACACAACTTTCACACTCCATTAAACCAGAAGCTACAAATTAGTAGATATCACCATCATATCATCAACAACAATCCTTCAGATCCGAACAAGCATAGGACCAACATAGAAGAAATGTGGAGAACATATCACATCACATTCTAAACACTTACATAACTCTAACTTCACTCTTTATTAATTTTCTCAAAATCACTTAGAAACTCATCATTTCAGCACATCAGTAACATCATAAAGGTAGCTCCATGTACTCACAACATCTCAACATTATCTCAACTATACACGCACAATCTGCAACATATTGAACGGTGTTTACATCAATGACAACATTAATGAAAACACCACCAAACTTTCTCATACTTGCAACAATATCCCCCTTTGTCATTGATGGAAACAGATGATGTGAAAAACCATCAAAGACAACAACCTACACAATATTCCAGGAGAACTCCTTTTCTTCCTTTTCTTACTTTTTTTCACATGTCTCTCTCTCCCCCATTAACATCAATGGAAAAGATCAAAAGCTCTGATTACTCCCCCTTAGGAGTACACCCATTCAAATCATACTGCAACAATGAAAAACTTTTCTAATCCCCCTGCGGAGTAGACCCATTCATCAACCCAAATAAATGAAGAATCTGTGAATTCACTAGATTGATGCACCTCCATGTGGACCTAGTTCGTAGGGCCAATGACCCCCAAACTCTCCCTAAGATACTCAAAAGTATCCTTCGAAAGAGCCTTAGTAAATATATTTGTAATTTGTTCCTTTGTTGACACATACTCCAGTCTAACTTCATTCTCCAACACCTTCTCTCTTAGGAAATGATATCTGATAGATATGTGTTTTGTTCTTGAATGCATCATTGGATTCTTTGAAATGTTTATAGCACTTGTGTTGTCACAAAAAATAGGAATAGTCTTATCACATATTACTCCAATATCTTTTAGAGTTTACTTCATCCACAAAACCTGTGTGCAGCAGGATGTTGCAACAATATATTCTGCCTCTACAGTGGATAAAGAAATCGAGTCTTGTTTCTTACTCAACCAAGAAACAATTCTTCCACCAAGAAAGAAAGAACCTCCATTGGTACTCTTTCGTTCATCCACACAACCAACCCAATCTGCATCGGTATAAGCACTCAAGGTGAAATCAACATCCTTAGGATACCATAAGCCATAATCTGGTGTACCTTTAAGATATTTAAATATCCTCTTTACAACTTTAACATGTGCCTCTTTAGGATCGGCTTGGAATTTGGAAACTAAACATACTGCACACATAATATCCGGTCTAGTAGTAGTAAGATACAACAACCCACCAATCATAGATCTGTATTTGCTCTGATAAGCTTTAGCAGATTCATCGTCTTTACTTAGCTTACATCTGGTTACCATAGGAGTACTAACCGGTTTGGAGTCATCCATTCCAAACTTCTTTAACAACTCTTTCACATACTTAGATTGTGAGATGAATATCCCTTTATCAGTTTGATTCACTTGAAGAGTAAGAAAGAAATTCAACTCACCAATCATGGACATTTCAAATTCTTTTTGTATTTCTTCTGCAAATATTTTACACATGCCTTCATTTCCACTAAAGATGATATCATCAACATATACTACCACTATCAACATTTTGTTACCTTACATTTTGAAGTAAATATTGTTGTCAGCAGAGTCTTTGATGAATCCTTTCTATGTCAGGTATCTATCCAATATTGCATACCAAGCTCTAGGAGCTTGCTTCAGTCCATAAAATGCCTTCTTCAACTTACATACCATATCCGGTTTGTCTGATAACTGAAATCCTTCAGGTTGTTCCATGTACACTTCTTCCTCCAATTCACTATTCAAGAATGCTGAATTGACATCCATATGATATAATTTGAAGTCCTTGTGGGAAGAAAATGCCAAAAACCTCCTAATAGCTTCCATTCTAGCCACAAGGGAAAGCCTTCAACTTGTGAGTATCCCTTGCATACAAGTCTTTCTTTGTTTCTTATAACTTCACCATTTTCATTCAACTTATTCCAAAACACCCATTTTGAACCAATAACATTCTTATTCATAGGTATAGGAACCTATTCCCATGTCTAATTCTTTTCTATTTGTTGCAACTCTTCTTTCATATCTCTAACCCAACTCCCATCTTCAAATGCTTCACACATAGACTTAGGTTCTATTTTAGAAAGTAAACACATATTTACCTTAGCTTCTACTTTAATTCTAGTCTTCAAACCTTCACTCTTATCTCCAATTATTTGTACCTCTAGATGATTCTTCTACACATACTTAGGAGTCTTACCAACAGGTTCTGGGATTTCTTCTTCTTCTTCCTTCTCTTTATTCTCTTCAGGTACTTGTCCATAGATAGGATCATCAGGTTCAATTTCACTTATCTCAATAGGTCTGTGCATGTCCTCATCAACTTTCACATTAGCACTCTCAACAATCTTCCTCAATATTTTATTAAAGCATTGATATTCTTTGCTAGTAGTTCATGAGTATCCAAGAAAAAATCCTTCATCACATCTAGCACCAAACTTCCCAAGATTTTCATCATCTCTTTTAATGTAACATCTGCTTCCAAATACCTTAAAGTATTTCATAGTAGGAGTCTTACCAATCCATAACTCAAAAGGAGTCTTTGTGTTGTTGCCTCTAATTTGAACTCTATTAAGAACATAAACATCAGTGTGTATTGCCTCTCTCCAGTACACATCAGGTACATTTGATTCTTTCATCATGGTTCTTGCAGCTTCTTGTATCGTCTGATTTTTCCTCTCAACTACCCCATTCTGCTGAGGGGTTCTCAGAGTAGAAAATTGTCTTTTTATGCCATGCTCTTCACAAAATATATTAAATTCACTAGAAGTGAATTCTCCACCTCTATCAGATCTCAAGCATTTGATTCTTAGGTTCACTTCATTTTCCACTCTTTCTTTGAACACTTTAAACCTATCTAGAGCCTAAGTCTTTTCTCTAAAAAAAGAAACCCATGTCATTCAAGAATAATCATCAATAAGGAGCATGAAATACCTATCACCATTTAGGATTCTTGTTCTAGTTGGAACATAGATGTTAGTATGAATTAATTCTAGCATCTCGGTAGTAGATTGCTCTTTTCCCTTAAAATTGCATCTTGTATGTTTCCCCAACAAACAACTTCTACAAATAGTATTAGCAGGATTTGTGATTCTAGGAAAACCTCAAACAACATCTCTTGAACTGATCCTGACCAGATTATCAAAGTTTACATGTCCCATTCTCTGGTGCCACAACCAACTTTCATTGAATTGAGATACAAGGCACTGACCACCAACACCCTTAAGCTGATAGATGTTTCCATGAGTTCTCCTTCTTGCAACAACCATATCTTCGGATCCTTTTATGATATCACAGGTATTATTCTGAAACACAAGTTTAAAACCATTGCTACACATCTTTCCAACACTCAAAAGGTTATGCCTTAAACCCTTTACATAATATACATTATTAGTGTTGTGTATTCCATTAAAACTATTTGTACCTTTCCCAACAATCTTCGCTCCTGAATCATCACCAAACATGACTAGACCACCATCATACTTTTCAAGTTTAGTAAACTTACTTTTATCTCTAGTCATGTGATTAGAGCATCCACTATCAATCACCTAGTAGTCTTCATCCTTTCTAGCATGAAAGGCGTGACCAAAGTACCTTCCATCTCATTCTTTCTTGCATATTTTTCAGGTTTAGCAGACACAGATTTATTCTCCATAGCTAAAAACAAGCATTCACTATCATCACCCTCATAATTAGATTCATCATCAAAGATTATGGCTTCTTCTTTAACATAATACAACTTCTTATATTTCTTATCCTTTCTATCCATATCTTTATGATCCTTGTTCTTCTTATGTACAACTCTATTCGGACATCTTGAAGCATAATGACCAATATTACCACCACTAAAACATTTAAAGGGAAACATACCTTTATACTTACCAGTACCTTTCTTTAACTTCCTGGTAAAATTCACTTCCAACTCATCAGAACCATCACTATCTGGATCATTCTCAGCTTTAAATGTTGTTTCTGTCTTTTCCTCTTTCTTCCCAAATATTCTTATCTCAAACGCTTCAAGGTGCCAAATATCTCCTTTAGTGTACTTCTTAGGATGATACATCTCTTCAATAACAAAGATCTTATCACTGTAACACTTGAGTAGGGTTATTAGGATCTTCTCAATTATATCTTCATCAGTTAGTTTTCCCCTTTGATTCCTAACATCATTTTTTGCAAGTTCAACCCTTTGGAAATAGCTTGGAAAATCTTCACCTTCTTCCATTTTCAAATTCTCATATCTATGCTTTTCCATTAGCTTCTTTGTCAATTTCACTCTATCATTTCCTTCATAAAGATCTTCCAACTTCCTCCAAATTTCATAAGCAGTGTCCAAAGAAAGTACCTTAGTTCGCTCAGTGTTAGATAGAGCACTAAAAATAGCATACCTCGCCTTCCCATTTTCCTCATAAGCAGAAACCTCTTCTGCAGTAGTAAGACCACCCTTCGGAGCAACATATTTTGTTTCAATAGCCTTCTAGCTCTTGTAACCAAGAGATAATATATCCTCTCATATGCACTTTCCAGTCACTATAATTGGATCCATCAAACATAGGAATCACCAACTTATGCGCCATTGGATCTTCCTTAAGCGATTAAGCTCTACACCAAGGAACCAAGGCTCTAATACCAATTTTTAAAAGGTGCAGGACAACTAAGAGGGGGGATGAATCAGTTGTCACAAAACTTAAACTCAAAACTTCAACACTTATCAATTTCACAACCACATTGTTTTGTTATTAAGTATGAACATGAAATGAAGATAAAATAAAGAAAAATCAACACAATGAACACCAAATTTTACATTGAAAACCCAATGAGGGAAAAACCACGGTGAGGATTAACTCACAATATAAAGATATAGAAAAACTGAATACAAAGGCTCACTACCCAGAAGAGGACTCACTCTCCAGATACAAAGGCTCACTGTCCAATAGGGAGGCTCACTGCCTATAGGTACAAAAGAAAAGAAAAGATCCACCACAACAATTTACACACATCCACAACTTTGATTAGAAGATTGCATAAACCTTCAACTCACTGCTTTCAGGAATCTAACACAATGAAGTACTGCTGCCTCAACTCACTTTCACACAACTTTTCTCTTCACTTGTGGCTTACTTCATTACTTTTAATTATCCAATTCTTCACATCTTGACTTGCATTTATATCATCTTCAACCTTAGAAACTTTCTCCAAGGTTGGCCACATAAGCTTCATTTCATAAATTCAAATTAGGTTGGAAACTCAACATTCCCGTGGTGGAAAGGAATGAGAATGAACCAATTAAATACTTAACCAAGACCAAAAACAATGTCTTGGATCAACCACATGCTTCCTTAAATAAATTTAATTCTTCATATGAAGTGTAAACACGAAGTCGGCCAAACCTAATGAAAACACAAATGAACATTGAAGTACATGCTTCCCAACAGGAAGATAACATGTGGATGATGTACACGCTTCATCATGCATGAGAACACATCTCAAGTTCCTTTAAATACATCTACAGCAAATGTAACAATCTTCAAACACAAAACTCTTTCCATCAGTCCATCCAGACTGTGCAAACACATACAACAATGAAACTCAACTTTCAGATCACCAAACCTCAAACATCTTTTCCAAAACCTAGAGAATACTATTCCATGACATATTCTAGATCCGCAAGACCTGAAACAAAACAACTGAGGTGTGTGGAGAAAAAACATTTCTCCAAGTCCACAGAAATCCAACTTTGCCAGAATAGTTCACATCGGTGAACACAAACTTTCACACTCCATTAAACCAGAAGCTACAAATTAGTAGATATCACCATCATATCATCAAAAAAAATCCTTCAGATCCACACAAGCATAGGATCAACATAGGAGAAACATGGAGCACATACCATAGCACATTTTGAACACTTACATAAATCTAACTTCACTCTTTATTAATTTTCTCAAAAACACTTGGAAACTCATCATTTCAGCACATTTGCAACATCATAAAGATAGCTCCATGTACTCACAACATCTCAAAATATCTCAACTATACATGCACAATCTACAATGTACTTAACTTTTTTGACATCAATGACAACATTACTGACAACACCACCAAACTTGCTCATACTTGCAACACAATTAAGATCAGGAAAGGATCTTCAGGGGCCCACCATTATAGAAATCAATGAGGAATCTAAAGCAAAGCAAGTCAAACAACCTCCCTTCCCTAAATGATTTCAATCTAAACCAATACAAAGGGAAGTATCTCAACTTGAGTTTGATTTTTTTAATGAGTTACGCAATGTTAATATCAAGATTCCTTTGTTGCAGGCTATCAAGGACATTCCCGTCTATACAAAAACAGTTCAAGATCTATGTACTCGAAAGAAAAAGAAGAAGCAAGACCCAAAGACCATCCAAGTTATTGGATAGCTGGAAGATATTATGCTTAGGAACATAACCATTCTGAAATACTCAGATCCAAGGAGCCCTGTCATTAAGGTATCTATTGGTAAAGTAAGTATTCCTAATACCCTTGTTGATTTGGGTGCTACAATTAATGTTATGAAAAATGCAACAAAGGAAAGATTGTCACTAGAAGGAATTAGACCTACTCCCACAGTTCCTTAAATGGTAGACCGATCTCGGGTTAAACTAGAGGGTATGATTGAAGATGTAATCCTTTCTATTGATTCGTGGGAATACCCAACTAACTTTGTGATTTTGCAGCCGAAGATTAAGCTGGGGGGATAGCCCTTGATTTTGGAATGACCTTGGTTGGCGGCTGCAGATGCATTTATCAATTGGTGGTCGGGAAACATGGTCATTTCGAATGGTGAGCACAAGAAATAGTTGACTCTATACCCACCAACATAACCCTTGTTGGAGATGGAGGATCCAGTTTGGGTTGATAGTGATTTAGACAAGTCATTGCCAATCTTAACAATTGATCAAGCATTAGATATTGAAGAACCAATTGAAGATAGTATTCTTGTTAATTTCCTCCATAACAAGTATACATTTAATGAAATTTTTGAAAGCATGGTTCATCATTTAGGTATAAACACGCAATGTCCTTTTGGAAACTTTCCATTGGTAGGTAGCTCACAGTCTATTCAACATTTTGTCACATTGCATTAGTTGCTACCTCATAATTGTTTGTATAGTTCATTTTTATCTTCTAGAAATTCTAGTGACATGGAATCCACTTCCCAAGTACTAGCCATTAATTCACCAACACAATCAAAAGCTATGGAAATTTTTCCTAATCACACACTTAATATTAATCCACAATTAACCACTGAACAAATCCAAGACCTTATTGCCAAGCTTAGAAAAAATAAAGATGCATTTTCTTGGGAATACCAAGACATGTGTGGCATTCATCCTGACACCTGCACCCACCATATTTACATTGAAGAAGGTAGTCATCCAATTAGGCAACCACAGCGACGGCTCAACCCCGTCTTACATGAAATAGTTAAAGAGGAGTTACAAAAACTATTAAATGTTGGGTTTATATATCCTATTTTAGATAGTTAGTGGGTCTCTCCTCTAGTTGAGGTTCCCAAGAAAAATGGTAAGTGGAGAATTTGTGTTGATTATAGAGAACTAAATAAAGCTACTAAAAAGGATCACTTTTCGTTACCATTTATTGATCAAGTGTTGGACACTCTTATAGGTAAGAAGATTTTCTCTTTTCTGGATGGGTTCATCGGCTACAATTAGATTCACATAGTGTTGGAGGATTAGGACAAGACTACTTTCACTTGTCCTTGGGGCACTTTTTCCTATAACGTTTTGTCATTTGGTTTATGTAATGCCCCTGCCACTTTTCAAAGGGAAGTTTTGAGCATTTTTTTGGATCTTGTAAATGATTGTGTTGAGGTGTATATGGACAATTTTACTGTCCAGGGTAATACTTAGGAAGAGGCTAAAACAAATTTAGAAAAGGTACTTAGGCGTTGTATAGACACTAATTTATCACTAAGTCATGAAAAGTGCCATATGCTTATGATAGAGGGGATATTAATTGGTCATTATATTTATGCTAAGGGAGTTCAAGTCAATCCCAAGAAGATATAGATTATTCAGGACTTGCCTACACCCACTAGCCAAAAGGATGTGCGTAGTTTTCTAGGCCATGCAGGGTAATATAGGAGGTTTATCCAAAACTTTAGTAAGATTGCCTCCCCCTTGTTTGCTTTGCTAGTGAAGGATGTTGCTTTCTCTTGGACACTAGAATGTCAAGAAGCCTTCATGGCTATTAAAACTAAACTTGTAACCACACCAATACTTGGAGGTCCAAATTGGGAATTTCCTTTTCATATCCACACTTATGCCTTAGATTCCTCTATAGGAGTTGTCCTCGGAAAAAAATAAGACAACCTTTTCTAATCCATCTACTACATCAGCAAGAACTTCATAGGAGCTAAGGTAAATTATACGATAACTGCAAAGGAGTTTTTAGTTGTTGTTTATGCAATTAATAAATTTCATCATTATATTACTGGATATAAGGTATTTGTTCACATAGATCATTCAACAATTCAGTTCTTAATGAATAAACCTATTGTAACTAGTAGAGTTATTAGATGGTTACTGTTGCTTCAAGAATTTTACATTACTATACTTGATAAGCCTAGTTGTGAGAATGTGGTTGTAGAATTTTTTTCTAGGTTACAATATTTGGGAGATGAGCCAACCCCAGTAGATGATGCTTTCCCCAAAGAGCATCTCTTTGATATATAAAAAAAAAAGTCCCTAGTTCACAAACATTGCAAATTACTTGGTCACGTGCAAGTTCCCACCACACTTATCTCCAAGAGAACGTTGGAAGTTGTTTGGACTCAATGGACAATACACATGGATTAACGGATTGATCTTTCATACTAGCATTGACAATATCATATGATGATGTGTACCCGAAGATGATGTCTTTGATATACTTCATGCATGCCACACAGAGCCATGCAAAGGGAACTTTGTTTCTTAGAGGATGGCTCAAAAGATTCTCACCCTAGGTTATTATTGGCCTACAATCCATAAGGATTGTAAGCGATATGTTCATCACTGTGATAAATGCTAGTGTATGGGCCACCCCACATGCTCAAATGAAATTCCCTTGCATCCTCAGTTGTCCATTGAGCCCTTTGAAAAATGGGGGCTTGAATTTGTTGGACCTATCAACCCTCCATCATGAAACAAGGAATACATCCTTGTGTGTACAGATTATGTCACCAAGTGGGTTGAGGTTGTTGCTTTGAAACATGCAAGGGACACCAAGGTAGTTGATTTCCTCTATACTGAGATCTTCACTAGATTTGTTGTTCCTCAAGAGATAGTCATGGATCAAGGCCCACAATTTTTATCTGATCTCATTTCTACTTTGGTTCATGAATACAAGATTCACCATTGCAAGTCTTCACCTTGTCATATGCAGACCAATGAAAAGGTTGGAGTCACCAATAGAGAGCTCGAGAACATTCTTACCAAGACCATTTCCCTCCATAAAAGAGACTAGGCTGTGCAACTTCCTAAAGTCGTGTGGGCCTACCGCACTACATGGAAAACCACCACTAGTTTGACACCTTACAAGCTTGTCTACGACAAGAGGGTCATTCTTCCGATCGAGTTTGAGGTTAAAAATCTTTGTACAACACTTCAGCTTGGGTTGGATCTTAGCGATGCTTAGAAGAACAAAATTTCTCAACTCCATTCTCTCGATGAAATGCGACAAGAGGCCCTTTTTCATATAGAAGCAGTGAGCGCAGTGGCATGATCACTTTATCCAATCACAAACATTCCAACCTGGGGATTGGGAATTACTCTATGACTCTCGATTCTAGGACTTCAAGAGGAACTTTCATACCCACTGGCTCGCATCATATGAAATTCAAACTATCTATGACAATGGTACTATTAGACTGTGCACTGTGGATTCCGAAAGGAGGACTCTTCTCGTCAATGAGCACTGCCTGAAACTTTACAAGCGGCCACTTTCTAAGGAAACATTCCTTTTTGATGTGGCAAAGGAACTTACTGTGGTTCCTTTTGGCTTGCTCAGAAACTTATTTCTCCAAAAAATAAAATAAATAAATAAATAAAAAATAAAAGATCCAACAATGAAAACCTTCAGGTGTTGTTGGCCAATTACGTTTGAAAATCAGCTTCTGGCGGGCGTCAACTGTTAAATAATCTTAGGGGTGAAAATCAAGTTTCCAACGCCTCTAGGTGATGGTAGGGTGAAAACCGGGTTACTGATAGTCTACCACCGGAAAAGAAAAATAAATGAGAGAAAGATGCAAAAGAGCACGGGGAATCCTTCCTTTCACTTCTTTGAGAGGAACTACTTCTTTGACCCCTTTCCTATCTTCTTTTTGATAGTTTCTTGCTTGTTCCTTCCCGTGCTATAATCTGCTCTGCATCTTGTCAGTGGGCCCTTTCTCCTTATCATTCCATTTGCCACATCTTTTCATGTTACCATTCTTGCTATCATCATCAATATGCTATTTAAGGTGCTACTACTTTGTTGTCACATCAGTGTGACCCCTTCTCACTTCCTCGTTTGCGATCTTTCCCATTCATGATCACTGGTCACATTGCCTTGACTTCACCTATGTCATCTTGCTTGTATGGTTGTACGTCCACTCCACCGGATTTTTCTAGATTATCAGTGCCACCTCCATGCTCTTGGTGATCAGTATTGTATCTTTCTTGATTTTCTTTTTCTTTTTATTTAAAATTATTGCTTCTTTCATTTACTTGTGTGTTGCCACATGGATGGGTTGACCATTCAACTAGGGGAGGGGAGTTAATTGTTGAGTCACAATCCTAAAACCCATCTTTCAAGTCATGTCAAATCTCCATGTTATCTTTCACGTCATTTCATTTCATAATAGCCATTGTCTGACCATGCCTTGCCATTATTTCGCTTGAATGTCGTTTATTCCTCACTTAAATTCTGGGTCGGTACCACCTATAGAAACCATCTTATGTCCTTGTTGCATTTCTCTTAAGTCTAGAAGCCAGTTTTCTATTACAGTCATGGTAGGACCTTGTCACCTCCACTTTGAGCCCACTTCCATAAGGAATTAAAAGCAGATGTGATTGCATATGAAGTTTTCAAACTAGTTCACTTGGATGTTTATTTTAAAAGGCTACAAGGGTATGATGAGAATATTGCTCTAGATTTTTCTTGAGGTTTCTGCCAAATTAAAACTAATATCTGAGGACTAGAAGTGACCGTCATAGTGGAGGCAATTTCATACGTTTATGGGTTGCCATTAATAGGGTAAAATTATTTCCCCAATAAGAAGACAAAGGTTGTGGACTTCTAGCCCACTTGGAAGAAATTCTTACAGTGAGGAGAGTTAGTTGAGATGGTAGCTGGGCAGCGTACTAAATTGACCTCCTTACCTAATCATTGGAATTTTTTTACAAAGTTTATTATTCAATATATTACTTGTGAAGGTAGGTACGTTTACGTTTTTTCTCAACATTTCAAGATACTGTTATATCTCTGGAGGGGACTACTAGTTAATGTTCCTTATTTTCTCTTTCGCTCTTTGCAACAAATGTCTAAGTCAGTACAAAATGGAAAAATTGGTTCTCTATCCCACCATGGTTTAATAAAGTTGTTAGTTATAAGAGAGTTGAAGTTGTTATCTCTGCCTGGTGATTGGGATTCATTTGTGCATACCCTAGATGAAGATAGTCCTGAATCCTCTATAGAAGAGGAATCTTCTGTAGAGGATTTTGAAGAAGAAACACATTTTGATGAGTTTTCCCCTGAAGCAAAAGAGGAATCTGATGAAAGGGAAGGGACTCATGTTCAACAACCGAAGCAAACCCTAATCCCAAACACTAGGGTAACTAGGAGTGCACTTAAAATTCTTTTTGATAATTCCACTACAAGCTTTAGCAAGCAAACATAAAATACCCCAAGTGCTAGCCAGAGTAGTGAAAAAATCCAGTTGAATGAACAAAACCCTCTTGAACAAGTTAGTGGCAGGAAAAGGAAAAGGAAGCTAGAAACCCTAACCAAGTTGGAAAACTTGGCTAATGTAGCCAGTGGTCTTGCTAAACCCAAAAAATCTGACCAAGATTTAGAGATACTATCTGAGGTTACTAAATAGAAGGGAAAGTTTCACAAGGAATTTCGTAGAACTAAAAGAAGGTTAACAAAAGAACTAGATGACCCTAGCCATAGTGGAAATACTTCTGATTCCCCAATAGAATTACCTTAGGAAAGTCCTAGGTAAGACCCATTCTCAAATAAGGGTGGGGATGATCAATTGTTGCAACAGAGTCTGAATGAGCAAGAGGAACTTCGGGTTAAGTCTCCTAAGAGTCCATTCACAGAACAGGGTCTGAATAAGAAAATAGAAACAATCCTTTCAGAATTCATTGATGCAGAAGAAAATATGGGGGACCAAAATGCCTAGATGGATAATTCTTCCCAAGTGGATATTCTAATCAAATGAATAACTCTGTATAAATTCAAACTTGAGATTGGGAAAGATACTGAAGGAAATGTAACTAAAACGCCCATCTCTACTATGCCTAAAGAAATAGAATTGAATGTAGAAGCTAAATGGGGTGGTATTCAAACACCTACAATTGACATTACAGAACAAGAAGAAAGTTTTGAGTTAGAAGATAAGGGGGAGGCAGAAGAAGAATTTGAAGATGAAGACCCTCATTTGACGAAAGAGGAAATTTTGGGTTTTCAAGAAACAATAACCAAGTTAACCACGGAAAACCAAGTCTTACACACTCTGTTACAGGAAGCACATTCTGTTACAAACTCACAGAAAAAGGAGATCAGTCAACTCATGGCAGAACTTGAGGGAGTTGTGGTATGCAAAGAATCTCATATATCCATTTAGGAACATAAACAACAGGTGGAAGCAATGTGAAAACAAAGGGTCAAAGAGATCGCGAGCACTCTTCAAAATATTTTTGGTTTGTAATTCATTTTTCTTTGCATGAGGACATGCAAACTGGCCAGCTGGGGAGAAATGATGAGCATAGGAATCCCATTTTTTTTTACCTCTTTTTACCTATTCTTTTCCCTTTTTACCTTTATGTTTGTCTACCTTCCTGTCACCAATTGATGAAGGAACTCTAATTTTTAGTAAAAAGTGAAAAGAAGATTAGGATTGATAATAATATCAAAATCCATAGAGATACTAATTATTTTGTGGTCCAAATGGCAGGAGATGAATGAAAGGGGTGATGCAGTGACAAACATGCAATGAAGAGGCGAGGATGAGATAAAAGTAGTTTCAAAGTCATTTTATTTTGTTTTTAAAAGATATTTGATATTATACTAATAGTTGTAGCTACTATTGTTTTTATTAGACTATACTTGGTTAAAAGGGTCTTTGGCCAACGACCATTTTGTAATATATCGAATTAAGCTATGGTTTGTTGGCCATCGGCCATAACAAACCAAGGGTAGATTGTTATATCATTTTGGTATAAATATGTGTCTGTTTCGAAGACTGGACAAACTTGGGATATATAAAAGAAATACTGTCATTTTAATCTGCAATTATTATTCTGTGCATTCATATTATGCATGATGAAGATCATGTAAAGCTAGCACTCTTTGTGTTGCCTGGTGACCGAGGAGGCAGGGCCCACTGCTCGTGTTATTAGGTCATCTCTTTCTTAGTGGTGTGGTGAGTTTTGTATGTGTGATGTTCCTTGTGCATTTATTTATGGTGTGATTCGTGTTTACCTAAACATTTTTTTTTTGGATAAAAGGCAAGATATGCCTGTAATATATATTAATAATATAAAGCTTTGCATAAGATTTATAATCATATCCAACAAAAAATAGCCCAATCTTTCTGTCTATAAGAGTTATATAAAATAAAGCTATTACTACCCCATTCAAAACCCCATACCCTACCCATTTACATGCTGATATATTTTGAAAACTATAATATATACTATCCAAATTTTGCATATAGTTTAGCAAACCAAAAAACTGAACATAACTATTACAAAATTTTCAATGAAACCCTAATTATTTTCCAAATTAGTCTTCCTCCATTTTCTCCACTGAATTTTCACCCTTCCCTTACTCACAATTATCTCTCCCTTCAATGCAATCTTCACCTGAATCCTGCACTTTCCTCTTGTGCCTTGCCATACGTACCTAAACATTAATTTTCAGTAGTAATTCTATTATTATTTGAGTGTTTTCAAAATTGAATACAAATTACTTCATGGGATATATTCATTTGGGATATTCAATTTGAATCTTAGTCTGATGTTGCATTTGTGTCAATTCTAATTTTGGGTTGCAATATACAAAAGTTAGTTTAATCCAAGACTATTTTTCTGGTTTATAAATCAATCTGTGTTTCAAGCATTTAGTCAGTTTATGAATGTCTTTGGAATCTTGCTAGCAGTAATTAATTAAAAAAATTATTATGGAGATTTTGAAATTTCTATAAGTTTTTCATTCTTTAGTCTACACAAACATACACTGGTACATATCCTATCTCGATTGTGATAGGAAACATAATTTCTAGTTTAGCCTTTTTAATAAAGTATGAATCAATTAGGAACTGTGTTGTGGAATAGTTATTTAAGTTCAAATATGAATAGTTTCATTTCATCCCACTTACCTTACTATCTTCACCCCTTAGGAAAACAACCTCAATACCTTTCATTAGTTTGCGACCCTAGATTGACATATCTAAGTATAAATTGAGAAAATCCACATGAGTCCAATTTAAGTCAAAACAAGAGTCAATTCGAACCACAGTTTTACCCAACAAGAGGCACCCATCTATGCAAAGAATCCATTAGTTTCCAAATTTCTTGATGAGTCAGTATTTGTCCTTGACATAGTGGATCAATGGAAGATGTACTTTTATGGATTGCATACACAACACAGATCAGGGGCAGACATTCTCTTCATCACCCCTCAAGGTGATTATATTCCCAAATCATACCAGATATCCTTTCCATGTACCAACAACATTACCAAGCATGAAGCTCTCATAATGGAGTTAAGAATTATAGTACAGTGGAAGATATAGGAATTAAAGGTCTACGGGATTCACAACTGATCGTTAATCAAGTCAACGATGATTATCAGACCAAAGATGATAAGCTCACTCCTTACAAGAAGATGGTAGAAATTCTCAATGACTTCTTCATTGATATAGCATTTGAGCAGATACCCCATGTTAACAATCAAGCATCTGATTCCATGACAACCATTGGGTCTTTTTTAAACATGCCACACAATGTTCTTCAATGTGAATTCCTTGTAGAGAAACTTCTCATATTAGCTTTTGAGATACCTAAATCTGAATTTGTGTGCAAAATCGTTAAACCTGGTTCCCCATGGTATCATGAAATCTTCACCTACCTAAATAGAGGTATCCTTCCCACTGACATTACCACAAACCTTAAGAAAACCTTTGTCAAAAAATCATCCCAATTCATCATCCTAGGTGATACCTTATATCGTAGAAGTATTGAGGGGACATTATTACGATGTCTCAACCAAGAAGAAGCTTTGACCGTGTTAACAAAAGTACATGAAGGAATTTGCAGTTCACATTATAGTGGTATGACCTTATCTAAGAAACTATTGAGGATGAGGTATTACTGACCAACCATCGAATGGGAGGCTCATCATTTTGTGAAGAAGTGCATACAGTGCCAATAATACGGGGACCTTATCCATGCTCCATCTCAAGAAATCTAATTTATTATTACACCTTGGAATTTCTCGTAGTGGGGACTCGACCTCATAGTAAAGATTACCCCCACCTTGTCTAATGATCACAAATTTATCATCACAACCACCGATTACTTTACGAAGTGGGTGGAAGCTATCACTATGAATTACATCATAGGGAAAAAAATCTCCAAGTTTATCTTGAACTACCTTATTTGTTTCTACAGTGTTCCATGTAAGCCCTTATCTCAAATAATGGAACACCTTTCAAAAAATAGGATGTAAGAGATTTATGCCAATGATTCAACATCCAACACCGGTTCTCTACTCTGTATTACCCCTAGGGTAGTGGTCAAGATGAAGCTTCAAACAAGACCATACTAAAAATACTAAAAAATACGGTCAATGAAGCTAGCCATGATTGGCATATGCAATTAAATCCTGCCTTATGGGCCTATAGAACCTGTATTTGCACACCTATAGGTGCAACCCCCTTTTCTCTAGTCTATGGATATGAAGCCATCCTACCCATTGAGTTTGAGCTCCTCTCGCTGAGAGTGTCACTGTAAAATCTAATTAGTGATGGAGAATACAGGGTATCTCAGTTGAACAAGTTAGAATTCCTAGATGAGTGTCATCTTGATGCCTTGAATCATTTGCAAGCATACCAAAACCAACTAAAATGGAGCTACAACAAGAAAATCAAGAGTCAATCCTTCCAGGTAGGAGATCTTGTCCTTAAGAAGAATTAAAAGAACATGCCATATTAGGATAGCAAAGGGAAGTTTGACCCTAATTGGTTAGGTCTATTTCTTGTCACAACGAGCTATAGATCAAGAGACTATCAGTTATCAACACTTGAAGTAGAACCCTTGTAGGAGCCCATCAATAGTTTGCATCTCAAAAAAATTTACACTTGGGATTGAAGGGTATAAATCCAAAAAATACAAAAAAAATAACAAAAAATAACAAAAATCCAAAAAAAAGAAAAAGGATTCAAAACAGTAAAGAAAAAATCATCCTCTAGTAAAAACCACTTCGGTGGCACTTTGGGTAAGTACCTTGTGAAAACCTAGCAAATAGGTACCTTACGTAAATAAGCACCTCCATCTATCATTGGCTCTTTAGCTTATCCTACTTCATCATTTATCACATCCATCCATTACATCTTAATCCTATTTATTCCATCACCCATCCAAGTCTATATCATAGATGGATATTACGCAAGTATCATATTCCCCTTTAGTACTACCCGACACATTCCTAAGGTTAGTTTATCCTGCCTATATTGAGGCAGTCTATCACATCACACTAGCAGAAATATTTTATGTTTGCATTGGATTAGGTTCTTGTATATCTTAAGGTTATTCTCAAAATCTCTCAAAAATCTAAAAACATTCTCAAAATCTCTTGAAAATCCCAAAGAATTTAAAAACCTCATCAAAATCCAAAAACACTTGCAAAATCCAAAAAATCTAAAAACATTCAAAAAGTTGTAAGGTCAAAATTCAAAAACCAAATCACATCAAAATCACTAAATAGGTAAAAACATCAAAAATTCAAAAACATTTCCATGTCGAACTACATTGTCTTTGAGATTAAACATAGGAAAGGCCATCACTGATGTACCCCTGAGGTGCATTAGGTTAGTCCTTTAGGATTCAGTCACAACAAACTGATAATCTATAAAATGTTCATATTTCATCAATAAGCAATTACTAGTCAAATTTAGTCAAACTACGTTGTATCTGAGCTTGAACATAGGCAAGGCCATCACTAGTGTCCCCCCAAGATGCATTAGGTCAGTCCTTTAGGATTCCACCACAATAAAATGACAATCCATAAAATGTTTATATTTCATCAATAAGTGGTTACTAGTCAAAGTCAGTTGAACTACATGGTCTCTATGTGTATAATGTAGGCAAGGCTAATCTTTGATGAGCCCCTGAGGCCCTAGGTCAGTCCCTCTTAGGTTTTTGTCAAAACTCAGAAAACACAAAAACATTTGAAAAACTTGAAAACCCAAAACATTAGAGAACATTCAAAAATCCTAAACAACCTCACATAACTTGAAAACCTAAACATTTGCATATACCCAAAAAGACCAAAAACAACCTCAAAACATTGCAAAATACCAAAAACATTGGAATATTCTAAAAAGTCCAAAACCACCCATCCCATTTCACTTTCAACCACAATAAACCTCCATCCATAATAAACCAATCATCATCAACAACCTTTGTTAAAACAAGTAGAAAGCAAGTATGGCAAGTTGTGTCGAAGTGTGAACCTAAATGTAAAAATATAAAGTCCAGATCATAAATAAATGAGCTAGTAATGTTTGTATCATCGCCCTATCAAATAATTAGTCTTAGTCAAAATATCTGATCAACATTTCCTAGGATTCATCCTTCCTACAATGGGCATCAGCGTTAGAAATCACCTTAGCTATGTTACTTTGGCATGAGATATAGATAACATTGACTATTTATTTTGATCTTTTCTTATGATTTATCTTTTTCACCCATTCTGAGGACCTCTTGATGATTTCTATCAAAACAATTTAGAGAGAAAGGAATGGGGCATCGATCATTATCCTTCAATTTTTGTGCTCGTGGGATATTCTTGTAAAATAATCTTGGAAAATACTTGTTTAGTTGTGTGTAGGGAGGTTGTTTTGAATAGATTGTTGACTATTGTGTATGCTTTGGTCCAAAATATTCTAAACTTCTAAACTACATTCCAATGAGGTTTCCGTATGTCAAGGTGTGAGCAAGGGTTATCCTATCTGTTTGCAAAGTTAAAGTCCATCGCACTAGATACAATGCCATCCTGGTTGTTGATACCTTGATGTATCGTGTCTATGTGTTATATCAAAATAAGGAATGATCAAGTATCCCAATCCCTAAAACAAGCATGTGATCAATCTCGTCACCATATAATAAAGTCTTGAAGACTCGTAGAATTGTTGGACTTCTAAATCAATCTCAAAATCAATGGTTAATCCATTCATCTTATTCTTCTATCTTCTTTCCACGCTAACATAGTATCATGACAATCAACAAAAATCATAATGCATCCATCCTGCATCCACAAATCATCAGCATACATATCCTGCATAATCATATCATAATCATCAGCATATCATAAGGATGAAATCATCATCATCATATAGAAAATATGCAAAAGAGAAATGCATCCATCCCATAGCATTTCATATAGAGACACTGAAAAGGAGAATAGACCATCCATCGCATTACATCCACAACATAAATCATACATTGCATCATCAATCATACATCACATCATATCATAATGCATAAAGAAAGAAATACATCCATAACATAAACATTTGCATCCATCCATCACATGTGCATCCATACATAAACATAAAGCACGAAATAAATGAAACACCACATGAAATGATGGAATATCATAACATAACTGAATCAGGCCATCTTATATATATCTCAAAATATAAATGTCATGATACAAATTCCAGAGTCAATATGTCAATATCATCAAAAATAGATATACAAGAGGCTATTAAAAAATAGCCAATGAATGTATATATGTAATAATCAGGGTTGTACATTCAAAAATGTCTACAAAATTGCACGAGCTATCCTCTGCTTTACTTGTCATCCTATCGATGGCTCCCTGATGGCTACCTAACTTAGGGACCCCCTGAGCCACTCGATGCTACTCCACTACCATGGGAGAAGTCTGGTTGTCGTCGCTCTAGGGGCACCACCCTATGGTACAAGGTATGATAATAAGATATCTCTGCCATGGAAATCTTGTATATCTGAGTTGGTACCATTCCTTGGCCCTATGTGTATGGAAGTAGCCTCCAGCTTCTCTCTCTACCCAATCTCCTAAGCAAGTTGGATCGTAAGTTGTTGGACCTATTGACGGTCCTGATCCCTCTTACCTATCACCACTTGCACCTGAGCACTGTCAGTTGTTGTACCTATTATAAAAGTTGATCTCTCTACATTGTAAGTGCCTAAATCTATGCATCCTAAGGATTAGGACCATGTGCCTGATGTTTCTGATCCTAACGTGGTGGTGGTGGTCCTAGCGATACATGCCCTGGCTACTATTTTCCATCTCCAGGAACTTGTCCATCATGCCCATCTTTGCTATCTTGTCCATCTCAAGGAGGCTACTAAGGAGCCTACTAATGCATTCTCCCATGTCCTCTGCCTTGTCCATATCTCCTACCATTTTTGAGTGCCTATACTACTGCGATAGCTGTCAAGTGGACAGGTGCAAACTATCTCCACAAGGCATCGTATGTAGGTGTGGTACCTGCATCGTATAGTCAACCTGTGTATACCCATGGTTGGGCCACTAGCTATCTAATTTCCACCTACGGTGGAATTTATTGACCCCATTGAGCCTCTCTAGTGGTCCAAGAAAATATAGCTATGTACGCGTCTGCAACGACATCCTAAACCTCCCTGAACTGGCGAGCAACATGATCTAGATTGTATCGCTCAATCATGATGTGCTCCCCGCCCTACATAAATTGGGTCTTCCTAGAAAAGAACAACTCCTGAACATCATCGAACCAAGCAGGTACCTATAACTAGGGTCTCCACCAGAATATTGTCATGTCATCTATAACCTGTCTCCAGTACGAGATTCCTACGGGCCCTTTTTGATGCAGCATGATCATAGCTCTGTAGCGGTAAACTATGGGCTCATTCATGTCAACATCTGCTAATCTAATAATAGGTCTAAGCATGAAAATGTTCTCCCATGCCTAAATGTGTAACAAAATAGTTCTCTAGCCCCTATGCTCCATCCCTGCATGTATATGACTTGATACATATAATGATAAAGAGAGGAAAGTACGACGAGACCCCAAGCAAAGAAAGTAATATACTCTATCATCCTTGCCCAAGTGAGGCCCCAACCAAGGCTGAAACCTCTTCCCTACTGGTCTAGTATGAGCACCCCACAAATCAATGCTCCAATAATTAACATCAAGTCTGGGACCTGTCCTCTGTAGTCCTCAAGGTCAATCTATGCAATCTCTATATAAAGGGTATCTGTACCAAGAACATCATGTCACACAATCATCTCGACATCCACATTTAGATCACCTACTCACCATAAATTGACACTCACAAGGTTTAATAGATGTCCTCTAGCATCACAGTGGCCTCTCTAGTCAGCAAGTGAAAGGATGAGGTCTCATTGTGCCACCTCTCTATTAGTGTTGTTATCATCGCAAGATGCATCCTAACCTCGGGCATCCTTACCACACAACCCAACCCAATCGCTCCAATGAACATCCTCGCTTGGTCTTTCAAGTGGGGAACAAGGGATAAAATACCAAGTTGACGCTCCCTCGAGTGAAGTAGTTGAATGATCTGCACAATTGAAGTAAAGTATGTCAAAATTGCTAAAAAACTTATAAAATTTCTCTCTTTGAACCCTAATCCACAAAAGCAATTCTATTATGTAAAAGCATCACATTATTTTTTAGTGAAGCTATAATAAAATGTCAAAAGCAATGCTATATTCAAAAGAACGTTGGTATTTCAATAGTGACAATGTACCAAAATAGAAAAAGTTTCGCTTCTCACAAAAGTGCGTCAGCTTTTCAAAAGCAACACTAAACCAATCTAAACCCCAATTTTTCCCACGATGCCATTTTACAAAAGTGTGTCAGTTTTTCAAACTCATTGCCATACCTAACTAATCAAAAGTTATGCTATCTGTAATAGCATCACTATTTTTGCAAAAGCATCGCTGACCAGTTCAAAAGTGACATAGAATAATAATGCTTTTGTTTGGAATTTTTTGACCCCTAATAAATGCTAAAACCTCAAAAAATGAGAAAAGTTTTGATTTACGTATTGGTGGTCCTGTGTTTGCTACATGTTGGTACTCTCATACCCTATCCGCAAGGTTCTATGTGAGCTCATGAACCACCATTTTTCCAAGGTTTCAAAGAAAAAATCATGGAATCTCTCTAAAGTTGTGAGTGTAAATGACCTGAAAGTGACCCTTCAACTTATATTTATGCCTCAAAATTAGGGTTTTTGCCTTAATTTGAGAGGGAAAATGGTATTATGTTCCTATTTTATCAATTTCTGAGCTATGGGGCATATTTTGAGACATTTTACACATTTTTGAGCTTGTTTTCATGTACCAGAACCTATTTCTGCACTCAAATCAATGTTACACCTTTGTCACGATCTCAACCCAAAAATTCAAATTTTCACCTGATCTCTTGAAATGGCAGGGTACCGACTTAATTCCTTCTGCTAAGGAAACAATGGAGCATTTGAAAAATCAAGAATTTTTAATTTTTGATCTGAGAAGCAACATTAATTCAAAAAGCATCATCTGAAAATCAATTTTTTTTTATCTGAGCAGCAACATTAATCCAAAAAGTGTCAATCTTTGAACCAATGTAATAGGTACCTCACTTCAAAAAGGGGAAAAATGTAGACACTAAAAAAATTTCTTGACTGATATTGCACACTTGAATCTGATTACTAACACCTTTTCATCCTAAATTCACCTTCTTTTTGACTATTTAATTGAATGATCCTAGTTTTTTAATTAAATGCATTAATTTCTCCTATTAATCAAATGATCATTATCATTTGGCTATTTCACCTCCTTTCACACTAATTTCATCTTGTTTAATTGGATAATGCGAAATATTGAAATTAAACACTTTTTTGTCCTCTCATTTAATTAAATAATCTTAAATTATTGAATTAAATGCCATCATTAAATAAATCAATTATTTAATGAGCATCATAAATTCACTCAACTTGAACAATTTAATTTTTTTTTTAATTATCTAATTCATATTTTCCCTCACCCATCCACTTGCATGAGAATATTCCCTTGGAATATTCCTCCATTTGAACTAAAAAATGGAATATTCTTTCCTAACAAACTCTCTAACAAACTTCCTAACAACTTTGGAAGTGTGATTCTTTGAATCATTGTGAGCCATTGATTAACTCTTTGATCCATGTGATCTTTCATTATCATCCATTGATGAGAATACTTGATCCATGCCTTCACCTCTCATGGCTTCTCATCCTTTGATTTATTAAATCAATCTAAGTCATTGATTCACCATTTTGTCAATGATCTTTGCTTCCACTCTTAAACCCATTATGTATTTTCACATGCTTCCCAATCTCCTAAAATACAAAATTGATAAAAACATGTAAGCTCCCTTGTCCACATAGTCCATGTTCTTGCATTAGAACTCTTAAATGAATTCCATTTAGTAGATCCACTAATTTTCTTGCAATCAAGTCTAGGTAGAATATTCTCTTCTTCAACCAACCAAAAGAAACGATGAATTTTAGAGTACTCGCTTGATCCAAGTGTAGATAATCTTGTATCACACCAATCCACAATCCCATGTGCGTCTTTAAATTGTACTGCATCCTCAACTTTCAATTTCTCTCTAGCAATAATTCTTTTAAAACATGCACCAACTCCACCATGTTCTCCTTTACCATATCTAGCTTCAAAAAAACTCCACATATGTTAGACATTAATTTCCTTGTGAACTTTACTTAACCAATAGAACATCCAAGCATTTTTTAACTGTCCTATACAATTATCTGACCATATGAGATGTTTTGTTATCTTGATTCCTCTTTCTCTTAAATTTGTATAAAATATATTGAAATAGTATTGAACAAACTTTTTTAGTGTAACTGGTTGTCACTCAAATAGAAATGATACTCCCTCAAAAAATTTCTATCCTCCTCTATGCTATCATCTGCATGTCTGTAAAGAATATGAACAAACATAGCCACTTGCACTGAATTGTAATATTGTGATTGAATTTCCTCTTGTGGAGCTAGAGTATAGTTTTTCACAAAATCAACCACTAATAGTATAGTTCCAACTGGAAATGTGTTTCTACATGTGTGATATTGTTGATCAAGCCATCGAGCATGTTGAGAGTGCTTGAAATATTTTGGTACAATCTTACTCTTAAATTATGATATGAATTCATGTACACTAAATTTTTCTATAATTAAATCACAATGCTTTCCAATTGCTCCATCTTTTAAAGAATAGTCAACAATCTTAAATATTCTATTAGTATGTAAAGTACAACGTATATATTGAAAAACATCATAATAATAATGAAAGTGAACATGCATTTTACAACAAGATATTTGTTGCTTATTAATTTTTACATACCAAGGTTTACATTTTTCAAAAGATTCATTGTATTTTTCTAATATTACCAGGTAACACTAAATCACCACAAAATTTTCTATAAAATTTAGTTTACGTTGTATCTAATAGGTGTTCTAGATGAGGATCGCAAAGTTTTGACCCCACTCTTAATTTTAAAACATCTCTAGCATTAGATGATACCCTAGTATTATGATACCAATATTTTTCAATCAAAGATTTGATTTCAACATTCAATTTCATGCCAGACCTCAGGATTTGAACACTAAAACTCCAACATTGGTTGATTGGATCATTTTCTATACTCTCTTCTCTTTGCCACTCTTACCAATGTTTTAGGATGTATTTTTAGAATTTCACTAATATTTCTTACCATTCTTTTATTCAAAGTTTCTTTATTAGATATAGCAGTTGTTATAGCTCGTCTTGTTGGATTCTTATCTTTAGATTGACTATTCTTTCCAATAGACTCAATGGCACTAGCAACAGTAAACATAACATGTTTTCGTGATTGATCTTTTCTTCTTGGTTTAAGAAAAATTCCTAAATTTTTCATTACTTTTGTCATTTTCCACATTCTCATCAATTGCATCATTATTTGACATTGAAATGATAGTTTTATACGATAAAAAAATTCTTTGTATAATCTATTAGCATGCTTTCTTATTTGTCTCCAAGAAATCTTACTAGGAAGATTATCCAAAACATCTCTTTCAATTTTATTTTTAAAAAAAAATCATTTTCAACATCACATCCTAGATTTTTTCATTTGCATTCATCCATCACATGTGCATCCATACATAAAAATAAAGCATGAAATAAATGAAACACCACATCAAATGATAGAATATCATAATATCATAACATAACTGAATCGAGTCATCTCATATATATCATCATCTCAAAATAAATGCCATGATACAAATGTTAGAGTCAATATTGAATATCATAAAAAATAGATATACAAGAGGCTATCAAAAATCATCCAATGAATGTATATATATGTAATAATTAGGGTTGTACATCCAAAAATTTCTACAAAAGTGCACAAGCTATCCTCTACTTTGCTTGTCGTCCTATCGGTGTCTCCCTAAGGGTTGCCTAACTGAGGGACTCCCTAAGTTACTCGGTGCTACTCTGCTTCTATGAGAGAAGTCTAGTTGTCTCCACTCTAGAGGCACCGCCCTATGGTACAAGGTATGGTAATAAGATGAATTTTCCATGGTTGTCTCATACATCTGAGCTGTTACCATGCCCTAGCTCTATGTGTACGATAGTAGCCTCTAGCTATTGTCTCTACCCAGTCTCCTAAGCAAGTTGGATCATAAGTTTTTGGACCTATTGATGGTCTTGATCCCTCTCACCTGTCACCACCTGCACCTAAGCCATCAGCTGTTATACCTATTGTAAAAGCTAATCTCTCTACATTGTAAGTTCTTGAATCTGTGTGTCTCGAGGATCGGGACCATGTACCTGATGCTGCTAATATTGACGTGGTGGTGGTGGTGATGGTCCTAGTGACACATGCCCTGGCTACTAGTGCTCGTCTTTAGGCACCTATCCATCGTGCCCATCTCTGCCATCATGTTTGTCTCAGGGAGGCTACTAATACACTCTCCCATGTCTTGTACCTTGTCCTTGTCTCCTAGCCCTACTGAGTGCCTATACTACGACAAGATCTTTCAAGCAGACGGGTGCAAAATATCTCCACCAAGAATTGTATGTAGGTGTGGTAATTGCATCATACGGTCCACTTACGTATCTTCATTTTCATCAACAAAATGGTTTTCATTTTTATTTTCAACAAAATTATTTTTAATTTCATTTTCATTTTCAACAAAAAAATGATTTTCATTTTCATTTTCAACAACAAAATTATTCTTTTCATTTTTATTTTCAATAACAAAATGATTTTCATCTTCATTTTCAACAACAAAATGATTTTCATCTTCATTTTCAACAAAAAAATGATTTTCATTTTCATTTTCATTTTCAACAACAATTTGTCTAAAATCTTCATCTCTACGAATATTATCGATGTCAACATTGTTAAATCCAACTTCTTTTAAATCTCCTATAAAAAAAGTTTCCATTCCATTCAAAGGTGGATTTGAAGACATACATGGATTTGTTCCTATTGAAACATTCTCCATAGCATTGAAAGGGGGATTTGAAGACATACCAAGACTAGTTTGTATAATTGTATTATTTTCCACATTAACCTCTTGCAAATTTGCATCGTCTACATCCATGGTCTCCTTAATTTTTTCATCTTCAATAGTTGTGGAATTGAATGCTTCAATATTATTCATTAATTGAATCCCCATTCTTCTATATCTTTGTATGCTGCCTCATTCTCTCTCTTTGCTTCAATTTATTTAGGAGTCAATACCTTCCTATCTTTCCTCTTATTACGAGCTTGTGATCCCATGATTACAAAATTTTGAAGCACAAATGAATGTCAATAGTGAAAGTCTTCCTCTTTTGTTCCTCCTTCAAATGAGTAATGAACACAATTCCACTCAAAATTGTCCCAATGATGCCTCCTTTCAAAAATTCAATTAAAATTGCAAGTTGAAGACCCTATAAAGATAAAAATTTATAGAAAATAGGTGAAATTGTCACTGTTAGTCGTACACTGTCAAGTTGCAGAATTGACAGTAATATTTTTCCAGTAAAAATTAAAAAAATGGTCATAAAAGAAATGGGATCTTGTTTTATAATTGAGATCCCATAGTAAACAAGATCCTTTTTATTTTTAACGGTTGAAATAATAAATAAAAGGGAATGAGACCCCATTTACAAAACGAGAACCCATTTTGTAAATCGGGATCCTGTTTCTTAAAATTAGAATTTTTTATTGTGTTTTTGCCTTGTTTTTTGGTTCGAGAAAAGGCTTGGGGACCTGAACCTAAGCTTTGGACTTGGTTTGACCTACAACTTGAAGTTCATGTCAATGTCACAAGAAAATAGTGACTTTGAACATGTCTAAAGACCTTTTTTTTATTCATTATAGTCTAGCAAAAAAAGGAATTTACATAGTGTTCCCACTATACAAGTGGGTGTATCTTGCTACTACATAATTATTTTAAGAGAGGAGTATTGTTGCTATACAAGTTAGTGTGTATTGTTGTTGTATATTAATGATCTGCACAGGGTCTCCATAGCAAAATTTTATACAAGCCATAATGTAAGATATTTGTAGTTACATGCTTTTGTTACATTGCTATATAGATGAACATAGGTGCAGGATCAAACTTTAGTCTATTTTTACTTTCCCAATTCCCTTTTCTTGAGTATTGCTGCTATTAGTTTGGATTTTCATGATATTTTTCAAGTCTTTATTGTTGTATTCTTTAAAGAAAAGCCACTAGTTTGCAAATGCTATCTCCTCCTTATGTACCTCCACCTTTCCTATGTCTATAAGCTTTTTGAATTTTTCTTTGGCAATTTCCACTGTGACAGATACTTGCATTAAGACATAGCAAAGTGTGAGTCTTCTATATGACTCAGTAAGATCCCTCCTAGTGCCTTGGTAGATTTCATTATTCCTGGCATTCCATAGAAACCATAAATTTTTTGTAGATAATATTAACCAATAGATATTATCAGTTTTTTTAAGTCCATCTATTTTACCTTTAAAAATGTTTAGTATCATAATTGAATTAACTTTTCCTCTTTCCTCTATTTTAACTTGAAAAAGATTTCATATTTCTTTAGCATAAAATCACTTGAAGAAAATATGAGAAGCAGAGTCTACCTTTTCAAATATGTTGCAAATGTTTGGGTTGTTTTTAGTGTCAGTATTAGGTAACCTGTTCAATAGAAACAACTATTTGAACCCAGTTTTTTAAGGTTCCTAAGAATTCTTCTAAAGATAAGTAAATTTTTTATTCCATTGCCCTTGGTTTAAGGTTGTGTTCTAGCATTTATCAAGATGATCCATTAAATTTGGAGGTTCATTAATAACATTATACACATCTTTAGCTTTAAGCAGAGTTAGTTTGTTGTCATTTAACCAATCAAAGTTGTTACAACATTCATTTTTATCGGATCTTTGATTATTATTGTTGTCCACTTTAGTGTTAAGGTTTTTAATTAAATCATAAGTTATTTTTGTGTTTGAGGGATGTTGTATTCTAGGCTAATGGAATCCCAACTTTTAACTTGGCCATTATTAATTACATTTTTAAAAAGAGAGATGTCTTTTTTATTCCAATTCTTTGTAGAGCAGCCTTGGAGGAGAGATAGAGGCTTATTTTTGTTAAAGGTATTCCACCAAATAGATCTTTCAAGGAAGATCTTCTTTAGGTCCATCTCAACTGAGACTTTAGCTAAAATGGGATCTTTGCATATCTCCCAAGCCTTCCATATGCTCTTGAATACATTAGAACCAGCAAGGGATACTTGGAAGTTACCAAAAACTAGGTCACAAAGGGGAATATTCTTCCATGATTTGGCATGCTTTGGAGTGGCTCTTTGCATATTGTTCCTTAATAGAATTTTCCAAGGTTCATTACCCTTGAGAGCTTTGCATATCCATTTAACTTCCAAAGAAAGTCCTTGTTTTTTTAGATCCTTCAATCCCAATCCACCTTTTTGCTTTTCCATGTAGCACCAGTCCCAATTAACTACATGCCTTTTCTTCTTACCTTTATGATCAAACCACAAGAATTGCCTAATTTTTTTTCTGAATCTCTTTAATTTGATAGCTATTGAAGAGCTAGGCAGAAACATAGTATATATTGTAAGAAGAAATAATTTTTTGACAAACTTGAGCCCTTCTAGAAATGGATAAATAGTGTTTGTTCCAGTTTCCCAGCTTCCTTTCAATTTTATTTTTGACCCATTCCCACATTTCTTTTAGATTGGGCTCAATGGAAAAGGGTATCCCAAGTTACCTTACTATCTTTCTTGGGCCGCCCCATTGGAATTCATATTTATTGAACCAATCTGGTTGGTCCTCCTTCCAACTCAACATGATGGATTTCCCCTTAGATACTCTTGCACATGTTGTCTTTCCAAAGAGATCTATTTTTTCCATCATATTTTTAATGTTGGTTTCTTCCAACTCAACAAATAAGGAAGTGTCATCTGTGAATTGAATATTTATTAGGGCCTCATTTTTTGGTAGATTTAGACCATAAACCTGGTGATTATTGTATTGTCTCTTAGAAAATATTGAAGGGCTTATGCTGCAATTACAAAGAGTGTTGGAGCCAAGGGGCACCATTGCCTTATAGATCTCTAGAGTTGAAATTCCTCTGAGAGGGTTCCATTTATTTCTACTTGGGCAGTGGCATCCTTCATTATAGTTTTAACCATCTTGCATAGACTTTTTGGAAAGCCAAAGGCTTCTAAGGCCATAATTATGAATGACCATTCCACTCTATCATAGGCTTTCTTAAAGTCTAGAAGCAACATTCCAATGTTTTGGTCAGAAGCCTTAGCCCACTCCATAGCTTCTCAGCTTGTGAGAATATTTCCAAGTATATACCTTCCCTTTATGAAGCCTGTTTGGGTAGATTTGATGTCCTTTGGCAGGATGTTTGTTAGCCTTGGAGCAATGGCTTTTGCCAAAATTTTGTATGAAACATTGAGGGTAATTGGCCTCCAATTTTTTATTAATGTTTTGTCCCCATCCTTGGGTATTAACTTTATAATGCCTTTGTTTATATTTTTTCCCAACGATCCCAGTTGGATTGCTTCATTGTACATCATTAGAAGGTCCTCTGAAACCCATTGAATGTTTTTTTTGTAGAATTCAATTGGAATGCCATCTGCCCCAGGAAATTTCTCATTGTTCAGGACAAGGATTTCCTTTGTGATCTCTTCTTTTGTTATTAGTCTATTAAGCTTTTCAACATTTTCTTTGGAGACTCTTTTGGGGATTATATTTTTACATTGTTCTCTTATTTTTCCATGGTGAACACTGCTACATTCAGAGGTGAAGAGATCTTTATAGAAAAGATAGAATTTCCTCTTTATTACTTTAGGGTCTCTAATAATTCCTCCTTCCTCCCATAATACATTTATGTATTCCTTGGTCTCTTTGTTCTTTAGGAGGTTGAAGAAGAACTTTGAACCCCTGTCTCCATGAGCCAACCAATTAATTTTAGCCCTCCTTTTAAGCCCTTGATCTTTGCAAATTTGGATTTTTTTCAAGTTACCTTTAGTTGTAATCAAATCTTTATTTAGATCATAGTTAGTGGGATCATCTTGAAGTCTATCCTCAGTTTTAAGCAGACCTTTTTTGCAATTTTGTTTTATGAAATTAAAACCCATTATAGATGAGACAGTGTAGATTCCAAATATGTAATTTTTTTTACAATTGAATAATTTTTCCTATTTTTCAATTAATTTTTGATGAAACTAGTCCATAAACTTGAAATATCAGAGTTTTTTTAGTATTTTAATAACTTTTTTTTTTTTGTAAAATAAATTGCACAAAAATGTACTTCAGACAATTCATTTCAATTTGAGAAAAAAATTCAAAAAATGATAAGTTTAGGTCATCTTATGCTAACATACATGACGATTTTTCAAAACAACAAATATGGCCAATACAAAATTAACAAAAAAAATTATTCAATAAAAAATTACAAAAAAATATCAAAAACGTGCTTCAGTGAGTTACAAATCTTTTCCCAAAAGGATTTAGAAAAATATGATTATTTAGGTCAAAATATGGATGACGTACACGTGGATGGTATGGTAAAAAAGTGACTTTTAAATAGTGGTTTTTAGAAACATCTATTGAAAATCAATTTGTATCATCTGGGTATTGAAATAAATTACATATTTGGACACTAGACTCCAAGTACCACATTTTATGACTAGTGACTTTTTTTAAGATTTCATCTCTAAGTGCTTCAAATTTTAAGGTCAAATGTGAAAAATTCTAAAAATCAAGGTAAACACTTCCACTTTTTGGCCAAAAAGTGGACTCAACTTCTTACTAGCACCCTTCTATTATCTTGTAGCCTTAACACATATAAAATAAAGATGTGATTTAGCTTCCTTATATGCCCAAGAATTTTGAATCAAGACCCCTAGCTAGACAAGAAGATGAGGAGAGTTCACCAAGATAAGAATCTTTAGAAGTGGAGGAAGAACTTCCACCTTAGCTTCTTTAAAGGTATACATGATTTCTAGAAAACCACCAAAAAGGTATTCACTTGATCATTTGAGATGTATTTATTCTTTAAATACTAACATTGATAAATTAAGATTTATCGAAGAGGAACTAAGTATGAATGATGTGAAGTCCTAAAAGATATTCATGGATAAAGAAATGTTGAAACTTTAAAGAATGATACATTGGACCTAGTACCATTTATTAAAGGACATAAATTTGTTAGTTTTAAATGGTGTTCAAAAAGAAAATATTAGTATTTCAAAATATTAAGTGTGGTTGGTTGTGAAGGGTTACTCCTAGGTTGAGGGGGTTGATTTTGGTAATATTTTTCTCTTATGAAAATGACATCCATTAGATTCTTAGAGTTTATTGCTAAAAATTATGACTCAGAGGTCAAGATAATGGATGTGAAAATAACATTCCTTCATGGTGAGTTGGAGGAGGATATTTATATGACACAACCAAAGCATCATGTAGTTAAAGGCAAAAGTAATTTTGATTGTAAATTAAAGAAAACATTGTATGGCCTATACTAAAGTCCTATGATGTGGTACCTAAAGTTTGATGCATATGTGTTGAGTTTTGGATTTGAACATTCCAAATTTGATCATTATGTTTATTTTAAATTTGATGGCAAGAATTTCTTGGTTATTACTTTATGCATTGATGATATGTTAATTATTGACAAAGGAAAGGCTTGATTTCATAATTAAAATATTTTCTCGAAAAAGGTTAAATTGAAAGACCTTAGCATTAAAAAATTATTCTTGGGATGGAGATAATAAGAGAGAGAAAACAAAAATTTATGGCTTGGATAGAGTATGTATGTCAATCTAGTTTATAGAGGTTTAACATACATTAAATTATATACTATTATTTTTTCTATACCAATAGGAATAAAATTATTTGTTATAAATTTTCCTACATCCCATTCGGAGATGGAAGACATGAACATAGTTCCTTACTAGAGGGCAATTGGAATCCTAATGTATATTATGGTCTATACTAGACCAACATTGCTCTAGTAATGAGAGTTATTAGTAGATATATGCCTAATATTGGAAGATTATATTAGGATGTAGTTAAAACACTCTTCAAATATTATTAAGGGTACTTCAAAGTATTCCTTGTTTTCCCATGGTACATGAGATAATAATTCCTTGAATATTCATGGTTATGTGGATTTGTACTAGGCAGATGATGTTGATAATAGAAGATTTGCTGATGCATATTTTTTTACTCTACTTGATTGTATTATAAGTTGTATGAGTAAGTGATAAGCTATGGTCATTTTATCCACTCCATAAGTAGACTATATGAAAAGACCTCCTTCATATAAAAATCCAATTGGATTAAGATATTGTGTTCAAATATTGAATTTAAATAGGGAGTAGTTATAGAATATTTTGATAGTCATGGTATGATCTACATAACAAATAACCCTTTTTTTTTGTTATAGCTAAGCATATATATGTTTAATATAATTTTGTGAGAGATATGGTCATTTATGTTAGGGTGAATTTGTAAAAATTAGAGACTTTGATGAATATTGTTGATGCATTAATTAAGATCCTAATTATAGAGAAGTTTAGATAGTGTTTAGGGTATATGGGCCTCTCAGTCACTAGCAATTAATTCTAGTGATAGTGTTCACCTTTTGGATCTTGGAAGGTATTAAAAAATGAGTGATTATTGAGAATTGAGGTGTATCAACCTTTGTAAATTCTTATAAATATTTATTTATTATTTGTTTAAAATAGGTTGTGGTATTTTTTTTGGCATAATATTACACATGTTAGTGCATTTTAAGGTGTTGTAAAAGGATTCATTTATATATTTTAGGTCTACTATCTTTGAGAGATCCTATGACAACTTATGATGTGTAAGAAGATAAAAATAGGGGAGTTACTTTGGAATATTAACCATCTTATAATAGGATTTATTACTTATCATAGAGTGCCTATTTTGAGATAAGGAATAATGATAAGTTGTGTGCCCATGTTGAGTGGGTCAAATTGGAGGTTATATATGCAATAAAGATTTACTATTTTTAGTAGGTTGTAAGGAATCCTCAAGGGTGACATTGGAAACTATACCAAAGTTAAGTGCCATATTTTTGGTGGTTTTGGAACATGGTTTGAAAAACCATTTATAGTTTCCATATTTCTCATTTGTCCATAATTGGTGCTTGAAGAATTAGTTTAATAAATGAGAGTTTGTAGGTATACAAGTGTTGTTGGAATGTTATTGAAACTCTTTCAAGTTTAATTTATGCTGAAATACTCTTATAAAGACTTGCATTGCAAGTTTTTTGTAATCTCTTTTAGAGTTGATAATATATTATGTATATTTTGGAGTGTGGGGATTTCCTCCTGAAAGGGTTTTCCCCATGTAAATCATTGTGTTATGGTATTATTCTTTATATATTTATGAACGTGTTTCTCTACTTTCTATAATAAGTTTGGATCAAACTTTAAGTTTTCTATACATCATTCCCTTCGATATTATCATAGAAAGTTATTTCCACACACATTTCTTCCTTACAATTTTTAGCAAGGTACTCTCTTGTTGTGGGATTCTTTAGATATTATCTTTCTTTTGTGAATCTAGAGTGGTCCACTTGTATCAGCTTTACATGAATGTTTTTCATACATATTTAGCATATATCACTCTTATATGGATGCTTGAGAATGTTCATTTTGGTTCATTCTCCATCACTTTCCATGAGTGAATTATAAATTGATCACTTCATGATCCCTTACTTTGATGAGTTGTAGTGTTGTGATACCCACCATTAGTCTTCTCAAATTCTCCTCAACTTGCCATTTTCTATTTACAAGAATGTTTCTAGAAGAAATTGTGTGTGAAAACACACACACGGTTTCTTCTAGAAACACTATTGGAATTACCATTTTATATTCAATCTCATACTTAGAATCCCTCAATATTGCTCTAGCTACATAGCTTGTGTGCTACTTTATTTTTTTGGTAAATAAGTAGTACCAGTGGGGGCAGTTTGCATTATATTAAACAACAAAAAATATTTAGCATTCCTTCTTAGTGTAGGTTATAGATATTTATGACTTTGTGGTCTTCAGTGTACAAATGGACCTTTTGCAAACCTTGTATCCTAAATGGATGGTGTGGGCCTAAGAAGATCCCCATAATGATTGAGGTAGAAGAAAAATGTCATCATATTCCCATGTGCTATGCCCTCCATGTACAAGGTCAAAGCTTCAACTGTGATCTTCTTCTTATTTTTTGTTGTGCATGCTTAAATAGTCTAGCCACATGACCTCCTTTTAGCATGCACCCAATTCCTTTTATGGCATTTAATGTCATCATCACTATGTCCAAGTTTAAAAAATTTGCTACAACCACCTCCACCAACTCCTTTAGCTTTTATCCTTGTATTATGTTAGTCAAGAATAAGTTGTATGCTTTGATTTCATGGACATGACCAACATACCATTGTGAGAAATTGATGATTTTTTGAATGGTTTCTAACTTATCCTCCTTGCATTTAGGAAACATGCACCTTATATGTCTCTTTGTGTCCTCAGGAAAGCAATTACACTCTATCTCCATTTCACAGACTTAGAACGTAGGTCACTTTGCAATTAGTTCCCACTTTATGCTTCAAATAATTCCTTGGATATTGTTAAAAAACTTAGGTAAATCTTATGAAAGGTAATTTCACTTCCATTTTTTATACCAAAATCTCGAGTGAGAGATATGATCCTCAAAGGCTTCTTGGATCCTGTCACCATATTCCCAAGGATGTGATGTATTGGTGATAGAGAATACATACCAAACCAATAAATCCACTTACATTTTTTCCAATGCTACTATCTCCTCCATCCCTGGCCAAGAATCTATCTTATTACTTGTGATAATCAGAGAGGACTGGGTCACCCCATATTTTACAAGGAGATCCACCACCGAATTTGCTTCCCTATAAACATGTGAAATTGTGAAGTCAAAAATTTCTTGCAAAAGGCATCTCATGATGTTTAGATGAGGATAAAGATTCTAATTCACCATGTGACCTCTCTAAACATCTTCAATGCACATGATTGAATCACCCTCAATTCCAATTCCTTGGAGTTCCAATGATCGGTATTTGGAAAGCCCCTCAATTAATGCTTCAAACTTAGCTTTATTTTTAGAGCCTATTAGAATCCTTTTAGAAACTACCCATGATAGTTCTCTTGTTTCATTTCTAATAGTGAAACCTACTCCCAAGATGCTTGGGTTCCCTTTGAAAGCGCCATCGAAGTTTAGCTTCAACCGACCAATTAGCGGGGAATTCCCATTTAGTTCCCTTCCTTTTCTCCAAACTATTATACCCCATGGAAGGTTGCTATGAAATATTTAAGGATCCAATATGTTTCATTAGTGCATCATCCCAACTCAAGAACATGGACTTCTTCTTTTTGGCATTATCATTCAAGAATTCACAAGTGCCCCTTCAATAATTGTTATTAAATCTTCTCTAGAGTTATGGGTTTCTTTGAAAATTATGTAATTTAGTTCCTTCCATAAGTGCCATATTAGCATGGAAGGAGAAACTACCCAGATATCTTTCTAGTATGTTGTTCTTTTCATTATTGGATATGAGTTGAGCACCACCCTTAGATCATTCGACCTATGGCCCATCCAACCCAATTTTAGTTATAGCCAGTCCTAACATGCCAAGGAAAAGGGGCAATTAAAGTAGCAACTGGTATGTTGTTTCCTCATTTGCTTTTCACATCATGCATTGTGAGGGGTCTAGTATTTTGATCAAACAGAAGTGGCCTCCAATTAAATAATTTTTATGGAGCATGATCCAAGCAAAGCAACCTATCTTGGGCATGACCCCCCACCCCCAACATAGGCTAATTGGCCAGTTATCCATCCCCCTTTGTATTTATAGTTTGTAACCTAACTGAGCAGAGTACTCTCTTGATTTGGCACCACACCAAACAATTATTTTTGGCTCTTGGTTTAGACTTAAAAATAACTATGAGGTTAATTCCTTCAAACGTTCTTTTTCCTTCCCACATATTAGAGTTGAAGTTGATCCAAGCATGCTCTCAGTTCTAATTTGAATGATATAATTTTCCACATTCTTCTCCTTTAACTTAAAAATTATGTCCATACATGATCTAAGCACCACATCCTCTACTAAATGTGTCTTGTCATTCTGAGAATCTGACCATAAGTCTGCAAAATAACCATCATTGACTTTCCCAGTTAGGTGTTCAATCATTACTTTCCTACATTCTCACATAAATTTCCAGACATGGGAGTTGGTCGAGGCATTAGAAATTGTTAGGATTATATATGGTTCATTGCAATCCAAATACGTGTTTTGCATAATTCTGCACCATAGCTTGCTAGATGATGTATACATCTTCCATACCAACTTCGTGTCGAGTGATAGATTTTGGAGCTTCAAGTTTTTTATGCCAACTCCACCATTGTGTTTCTCATCTTTAACCTTGTCCTAATATATGAGAGGAATTATTTTTTATTCATTGGATCCTTCCTAGGGGAACTTTTACAAGATGCTATCCAAGTTAGATAAACCTTTATTGGTGAGTTGGGTATTGGACATTGTGTAAATTGGTATTGCAACCAGTACCACCTTAATCATTGTAATTCTACTTACCAAAGTGAACCATCGATCTTTCCATGAAGTGACACACCTTCTGTAGTTATTGATAACATCAACCCCTACAATTGACCTTACTATTCCTCTGAAGATCCAAATGCCTAAATATTTGCACAAGATAGAATCTGTTCCATGCCCAAGTAGGCCAAATATCTTCTATATTAATTTTTGGTGATGAAAAAGAACACTTTTTATTTCTCTTTGTTTATAAGTTTCCTCAAAAACTCCACATATTTATTGATAATTTCCTTAATAACCTTGGCTTCCTGAATTGTGGCTTCTTCGTAGAGTACCGTATCATCGACAAATTGGAGATGTGTGATTTCTTTTACATTTTTTCCATCATTAGTCCCTTCCATCTCCCCTTTTCCCACTATCTCTCTATCATTTGGCCAAGCGCTTCATTCATGATCAAAAAGAGGAATGGGGAGAGGGGGTCCCCTTGTCTGATCCCATTCAAAATTTCAAATAAGCCACATGATGTGCCATTTACTAGTATGAAGAAGTGAACTGTTGAAATGTAATAGGCAATCATCTCTAGCTAGTGATCATTGTAGCAAAATATTTTTAAGACAATCAATAGAAACCTCCACTTCACTTTGTCATATGCCTTATGTCGTGTTTGAGCATCATACTTCTTTGTTGACCATAGTTAATTGAGTGAATTTTTTTATTTGCTATGATGATCCTCTCAACTATTTCATGCCCAAGGGTAAATCCTTCTTGGTTGATTGAAATTAATTTGTCTAGTGTTTGCTTTAGTCTGGCTAACATTGCCTTTGCCAAGATTTTATAAATCATATTAAATAAGGAAATGGGCATGTAGTCACCAAACGATTTGAAATCTTCTTTTTTCAGAATTAATTCTATTACTATATTATTCATGTACCATATGAATCTTTTGTGCTTCCTAAAATACTCAACAATCCTCCAAATTTCCTTTCCTAGGAAGTAACAACACTTTTGGTAGAACAAGGTTGGAAATCTATATGGCCTACTTCACTTCCTCTTTCATGAAGGGTACAATGAGGAGTTCATTATGTTCCTCAGAAATGATCTTGGGGATGTAGTAAAGTGTTGTGTCTATGTCAATTCAATGTAGAAGGATATCACTTCTTGTTGTACCTCATTCATGAATAAAATGGTCTTTCCATCTGAGCTTTCAATGGATTCAATTTTTGGTGGGTCTCAATTCGTTTGCACTCCTTCCATCTTTGACCTTGCTTCATCCATACTCCTTACTTTGTAATTCCTTATTAGGGGTGGGACCAGACTTATTCATTTTCCTTGTTTGGGTGGAGAATGAAAGGAAAAACAGGTGGTGGAAATAGTTTCCTACACTGAATCTATCAGGAGAGAGTTGCAAAAAATTCTAAACCAATTAACATTTATAAATTCAGATGCACATCTAAAAACACATAAACAGATATTCAAAACAGAATAAACTCATAACATAGCATATACATGGGAAAACCCTTTTGGGAAAAAACCCACACTCCAAAAACTCAACTCAATTGTATTAATCAGCAACAACAATAGTTACAATACAATCTCAAAGCTATGCTCTTCAGTAGTTTTCACACTATTATAGGATTCTTGAATAATTCTAGTAGCATAACGACGTCTCTGAAAATCTTCAACTTGTCTCATAAAATGTGCTAAGGCACCAACATATAAATAGAGCTCAACATGAAAAGTTCGACTCCCATGGTTTCTAAAACCAACTTCAAATCCCAAGAGGTAAGTTGTGACAAAAACAATAACTTGCTAATCCATGAAATGTTGCACATAGCAACTTCCAAAAGCAACAACACCTATTCATCTATAATGATCATCTTGCCAAATACAATGTAAGTTCAACATAAAAATTGCAATAACCAAGAATAGTTCTTTTCTTACCTCACACCACTTAACAAATGTGAACTACACCATAAATTCCAGCTACTAAAATACAACTCCAATCTATAATAAAATTTGCAAACCAAGACTCTCCAATCAACAAAGGAAATTTCCAAATCAATTTCCACTCCAAAATGGAAATATATGACATCTCCCCAAAATATAGTATCTTCCAAGTGAGTTTGATGTAGGAGCACCCTAGCTTGCAAGCAATCTTGCATCAACCAAAAATATTTGCATTCATGTTTTCTTGCATTTCAGTAGTTAGTTGTTAGGACCCAGTCTCAATATTTCATACTGCATTGTAATATCAGAGCTCACAAAGTAGGATATATGATCTTCATTGCAACATCTACATCATATCCAAAATTCAAGTGTTTTGGATATCCTAGTATGAAGATATCACTAACAGAATATCAGCTATAATTGGACAAAGAGCATTCACCAACCAGTCTTGGCTTTTCAAGTGTGCGGACCCATCCTGTGACTTGTGGAGCTCAGGAAACCATTTCATAAGGATGCACATCCATCGAGGAACCTTCGTTCTGATCTACATCATGTTTATCCAAGGATCAAAGGAGAATCACATGTTTTGGCTGACCTTCACATGTTTCATCAACTTTGGGTTTTGAGACCTCTTAAGGCCGACGTGGACCTTTTCTGAAGCTGGGAATTGATATATATATATAGGAATTGTGTAGTTGCATTAGGTAGTAGTTATGGTAGTGATAGAGAAGTAGGAAGATATAGGAGATAAGGGCTTCGACCTGCATTATATTTATGGGCTTAGTGCCATATCATTCTATAATCTGCAAGCAAGAGAGTAGGGCATGTTACCTATGAATATTTGATCATTATCTATATATCCATGTGGGATTGTTATTCCAATTCTTTGAGTTTCCATTGTGTTTACTCTTGTTACAAGGTTGGATAGTCCTATTCCTAGACCCTCCATCCTTTACTACACCAAGTGTTATCAGAGCAAGTTGTAGACCTTGGGAGAGGAGAGCGAAGTTGAGCAAGGCATTCCATAAGATCTTTGTGTGGACATATCGTTGACTTGAGGCAGCCTACTTGTGTTTGTCAATAGTTTACCGATTGTGAGCCAGTTGCAACCCTGTAGCCAGATTTCCAACTTGAGGTAGTTGCATCAGATCCTAGGAAGAGATGTCGCCGAGGAGAATTCATACTACTGTTAATGTTGCTGGAAAGATGGATGACATGATGGAAATGATGCGAACAATGAAAGTGAGATTGGATGATGTTGAAGAAGACAAAAGAAAATGATTAAACCCTAGACCTAATGATGAAAGTGATGATGATGAAGTTCAAGCTATAGACCTAATTGAAGAAACCTCAGAAGAGGAAGAATCAGATTAGATGAAGATGTTGAAGGCTATTTTAAAAATAGGAAAGCGACCTAGAATGGAGATTTCAAACTATACCGGTGACCCAAATCCTGAAGAGTTGATTGATTGGGTAAATGACATTGAAGAATACTTTGAATATGAAGAAATTGAAGATCCGGAGAGAGTGATATTTGCAAAGACTAAACTAAAAGTACATGCTGCAATATGGTGGAAGGAAGTTCAATTGGAGAGACAAAAAAAGGTAAAGAAAAGATTGTGAAATGGGATAAAATGGTGACAAAATTGAAGAACCAGTTTATACCTGCAGACTATGAGTTGGAGTTGCTAAAGAGATTGCAAAACCTGAGACAAAAGGAGAAGATTGTGAAAGAATACACTGAGGAATTTCATAAGATCATCATCAGGACTGGACATAGTGAAGCAAGCAAGGAGAAAGAGGCAAGATATATAAATGGGCTGAGGATGAACATTTAGGAAGAGTTGAGTCTGGTAAGGATGAATTCGGTAGAAGAAGCATATAAGTTTGCATTAAAGGTGGAGGACAAGCTAAACAAGAGACATGAATAGAGGAAAACAGCAAGTTCTAGAGTAGAAAAACCATATGTAGAGAAAAACAAGGACAAAGATTCATACCGCAAGGAAGAGAGGGATTTCAATTCATACCATAAATTATTACCTCCAAAACAGAGGAGGCTACAATTCTTATTGTAATGATGGATACTAGAGAGATGAGAAAGGATGTGAGAAGAGAACTTTCAGAGGAACCTATTTTAAGTGCGGAGGATAAGGACATAGAACATTTGAGTGTCACCAAGAAAGTAAGAAGAATGAAAATCATGCAAGAACTAGATATGCAGAGGAAGAACTAGTGGAATCACCAAGTTTTGGAGGAATTCCTGAGAGGGGAGAATCATTATTCACGAGGATAGCACTATTCTAGGAGAAAGTAGTACCTAAGGAAGCACCGCAGAGGAAAAGTTTATTTTGGACTAGATGCAAAGCAGGAGATAAGTGTTGCAAAGTTATCATTGATAGTGCTAGCACAAATAACCTAGTTTCTGAGGAAATGGTGAAAAAATTGAATTTGGAAAGAAGAAAACATCCAAAGCCTTATAGGATAGCCTGGATTCAAGATGAACACAAGATACTAGTAAGTGAGCAATGTTTAGTCAAATTTCGTATATGATCATATCATGATGAAGTACTATGTGATATTATGCCAATGGATGTATGTCATATGTTTTTTGGGAGATATTGGTAGTATGATAAGAAATCTATACATGATGGGAGAAAGAATACCTATACCATAATTTCCAATGGAAAGAGAATCACCTTGACACCTTTAGAAGATGAACCTGAAAGAAGTGAAGTATGTGGTACAACTAGAATCAATTTGGTAGATGGAAGGAAATTTCTAGATGGATTGAGACATGAAAAAATGTGTTTTTCCTTGATTCCAAGGAAGTGTGGAGCCCTAGAAGCAGAGAGAATCACCACAAGAGAAGAAGAATCACTGGAGAAGGAAGTCACTGAACTATTAACAAGTACCAAGATCTTGTATCAGAGAATGTGCCTGATGGATTACCACCAATCCAGAGTATCATTCATCATATAGATCTTATTCCAGGAGCTTGTTTTCCAAAAAAATTGCACATTGGATGACACCAACAAAGAATGCAGAGCTAAATAGACACATACAGGAACTGCTAAAGAAAGGATTGATCAGAGATAGTATGAGCCCATGTGCAGTACTAGTTGTACTTGCACCTAAGAAAGATGGAGAATGGAGGATGTGTATAGATTCAAGGGCTATCAATAAGATCACTGTGGAGTATAGATTCCCATTGCCTAAGATGGATGACATCATGGATATTCTGAGTGGAGCAAATTATTTCACCAAGATAAACCTAAAGAGTGGATACCATCAGATCAAGATCAAAGAGGGAGATGAATGAAAGACTGCTTTCAAGACAAATGAGGTATTATATGAGTGATTGATCATGCCATTTAGACTAAATAATGCACCTAGTACATTTATGAGGCTGATGAATGAAGTCTTGAAGAAATTCTTGGTCAAGTTTTTCATTGTTTACCTAGATGATATTCTAATTTTCAGTAAGACTAAGGAAGAACATTTGGAGCACATCAAACAAGTATTTCAGATGTTAAGAGAAGAGAATTTGTTGATAAACATTAGGAATTGTAGCTTCATGAAGGAAGAACTATTGTATTTGGGGTTTGTAATATCTGTGGAAGGATTGAAGATGGACCTTGAGAAGGTTAGAGCAATAGTTGAATGACCTACACCTGTGAACATTGGAGAAGTAAGCTCATTTCATGGACTAGCAACTTTTTACCGAAAGTTCATCATAAATTTTAGTAGTATTTTGTTGCAGAGTAGGGTGGAGATCATCAAACAATCACAATTTGATCACCTTTGAATAATATTTCAACCGTGAAAACTCTAATTTAGTATTTTCTCACAATTTCTTCAATCTTGCTTGTAGCATAGCAAACAGGGTGTTTTTGTCATAACTTCCAAAAAATGACTCAAACCTACATTTTGAAGACTGATATAGATACCCTTTTTGGATTTTCAAAACATATCAAGAGTGAATGTATGATTTTTTTGGAACAAACCCCTCAAAAACTTGCTGCTACGTTTGACAATAGGCTTAAAAGAGCAGAAATTCACCCTTTTTTGGTCATAACTTGAGAGAACAGCTCCAACCCACAATATAAAACCTATTTTAGATACCTATTTTGAAGTTATTCAACATATCTCAAAATAATAATGGGTTTCTTTGGAACACAACCCTTTATTTTCTACTGCTACGCTTCCTTCTAGGCCTAATTAGGCTCCTACAACATGGCTCTTATTGATTCTACACACTCCAACCAAAACTCCATTCCAATACCTTGGACACATCAAATTATGTCTGCACGTGCATTTTTCATCATCTAAAATGATCCCCTAATAATTCTTCAACAAAACCCTACATCTATGTATCAAAATTTATCAAAATAAGTTCTTTTCCAGCCTAGGTCATCATCATATCTACACAAAACACTCATCCCTGCTCTTTCCAAATTGGTGAATAAAAAATAAACCTAATCTACCTCCATTCCATCGAGTTTGACAATATTTCAATGGTGGAATGGAGAGTTCTACATTTTTCTTGCTTTCAAACCCTCAAAAATAAGGTTTCAAGACCAGTTTTAGTAAAACTTCTATAAAATCTTCAAAATTTAATGAAAAAATCTCAAGCCAAAACCAAAAGAAGCTTAACTCATCCATATACCAATTAAAACTCATAAAATTTCACATTCTGATCATACTAGGCCGTACAAGATCTTGTAGTAGCAAAATATTATGAAAACTGCAAGAAAAGTGTATTGTTTGATATTCAAATTTGAAATTTACAACTTCCGACCCTTCACCAACATGTACCAATTCTTTTTAAAGCATCCCAAACCTTCCCCAACTGAAAAAAACTAACTCCTAACCTTCCTTAATCATTTGAATCTTCATCTTTCCATTCTTGCACTTTTTGCATTTTTGCACATGGCAACATTTGCAAGAACTAACAATTTTCACACCCTATCACCTAATGACTAAAAAACATGACAAAACATGTCAAGTGGTGTTTAAAATACCTTATTACACCACACAAGACTCAAATACCCAAAACTACCACATTTGACCATATTTACGAAGTTTGACTAGGTGCCCCTGCACCATATTTGCACACCTATGACAAAGACAACGAGGGGTGACCGAAAGGAATTCTAGTGGACATCAGGAGAAAAAAGAGTTTTGAGTTGTTGAAGCAAAAGGTGACAGAACAACCTATTTTTGTACTACCAAACTTTGATAAGGTATTCCAAGTAGATTGTGATGCTAGTGGAAGTGCAATAGGAGCCGTGTTAAGTCAAGAAGAGAGACCAGTAGCCTACTTTAGTGCAAAATTGATTGATGCTAGGAGAAGGTATTCAATTTATGATCAGTAATTCTATGCAATAATACAAACCTTGAAGGAGTGGAGACATTACTTGTTACCTAAGGAATTTGTGTTGTATATGGATCATCAAGCTTTAAAATATTTGAATAGTCAAGGGAAGTTTAACCAGAGACATATGAGAGGGGTAGAGTTCTTGCAGAGTTACACATTTGTGTTGAAGCACCGAAGTCAAAAGTCAAACAAGGTTGTAGATACATTGAGTGGGAGAAGAAGTTTGTTGACAGAGATGACAATTGAAGTATTAGGTTATGAAGAACTGAAGCATATGTATTAGGATGACATTGATTTTGCTGAGGCGTGGAAGGCTTGCAAGGAACCTGTAGAGACGGATAGAAACAAATGGTTGGATTATTTCATTCAGGAAGGTATGTTATTCAAGAACAATCAGTTATGTATCCCAAGAAATTCAATGAGAGAATTTGATCAAGGAAAAGAATAATAGAGGATTAGCAGGATATTTTGGAATTGATAAGATCGTTGCATTGGTGAGTGAGAACTATTTTTGGCCATAGTTGTATAAGGATGTCAGAAAATATGTTCAAATTTGCAAGATTTGTCGAGTTACAAAAGGAAACAGTCAAAACACTAGAATTTATACACCATTGACAGTACCAGAGAGACCATGGGAAGACATTAGCATGGATTTTATGTTGGGATTACCCAAGACACCGAGAGGATTTGACTCTATATTTGTGGTTGTGGATAGATTTTCAAAGATGATGCATTTTGTACCTTGTAAGAAAACTAGTGATGCAGTACATGTTGCAGACCTATTTTTCAAAGAGATTGTGAGATTACATGGACTACTAAAGAGTATAGTATCAGATAGAGACACTAAATTCATTGGATATTTTTGGAAAACATTGTGGAAGAAGATGAAGACAAATTTGAAGTATAGTTCAGTATTTCACCCATAGACAGATGGACAAATAGAAGTGGTAAATAGGATTTTGAGGAACTTGTTGAGGTGTTTGATTGAAGGTAAGGCAGGAAACTGGGACTCAATACTACAACAAGCAGAATTTGCATACAACAATTCAGTAAATCAGAGCATAGGGAAGACAACCTTTGAAATTGTGATAGAATAACAACCCAGAGGAGTAGCAAAATTAAGAGATATCATTATGGAGAATAAAAGGAGTGTGGAGGAAGAAGAATTTGTAGGATTCATGGAGACAATGCATACTCAAGTTAAGGAGCATCTGAAGAAGATGAGCAATACATACAAGGAGAAAGCAGATGAGAAGAGAAGACATAAGGAGTTTGCAGTAGGAGAGGAAGTAATGGTATATATGAGAAAAGAGAGATTTCCAGTTGGGACATATAATAAGTTGAGGATGAAGAATTTTGGACCTTGTAAGATCATCAGGATGTTTGATTTTGGAAATGCATATGAAGTGGAACTACCGAAGGAATTTGGCATATCATATTCAACATTGTAGACATATACCAATATCATGAAGGAGAGTCACTAGAGGACAAAGAAGTTGGTTTGCAAGACTAAATAGCATATCTTCTAAAGGAAATTGAAGAAATTTTAGACAATAGAGTAAGACGTAGTACCAGAGGAAGGAAATACAAGGAATATCTAGTCAGATGGAAAGGAAGATCGGAGGAAGATTCATCATGGATTTCTCAGGCTGAGGTGCACCACATTGGTTTTCCTCTAGCCCCAGGAAAGTGAGAGGATCACTTTTCTTCAACCTCGGGTGTCTAATGCAATAGCATCCCAAATTATAGGCAATCTTGCATCAACCAAAAATATTTGCACTCATGTTTGCTTGCATTTCAATAGTTAGCTTCTAGGACCCAGTCTCAACATTTCATATTGCATTATACTGCATTGTAACATCAAAGCTTACAAAATAGGATATATGATCTTTATTCCAACATCTACATCATATCCAAAATTCAAGTGTTTTGGAGATCCCATTATGAAGATATCGCTAATAGAATATCAGTTGTAATTGGACAAAGAGCATTCACCAACCATTCTTGTCTTTTCAAATGTGCGGACCTATCCTGTGATTTACAGAGCTTAGGAAACCATTTCATAAGGATGAAAATCCATCGAGGAACCTTCATTCCAATCCGCATCATGTTTATCTAAGGATCAAAGGAGAATCATATATTTTGGGGTTTAAGACCTCTTGAGGCCAATGCAGACCTTTTCCGAAGCTAGGAATTTATATATAGGCATTGTGTAGTTGCATTAGGCAGTAGTGATGGTAGTGATAGAGAAGTAGGAATATATGGGAGATAAGGGCTTCGACTTGCATTGTATTTTTGGGCTTAGCGCCATATCATTCTATAATATGTAAGTTGGAGGGTAGGACATGTTGCCTGTGAATATTTGATCATTATCTATATATCCATGTGGGATTGTTATTCCAATTATTTGAGTTTCCATTGTGTTTACTCTTGCTGCAAGGTTGTACATTCCTATTCCTAGACCCTCCATCCTTGACTGCACTAGAGTTCCAACTTCCTTAAAAAATAAGGATTATTCCATCTCATCACCTTCCATGTAGGATGCTACCTCACAAAGAGGTCCCACAAAGATGAATGACAACTGAGGAAGTTAATAACTTAGGATAAAAATAATTATGCAACAATTAATTAAAAAATAATTCACCATGTTGAGACTCTAAGGTTGAGACACCTTAATCCCAACAAAGAAGGCCTCTCTCAATCTCCTCCATCTTCTTCCACTTCATGTCCTTTTTTGGCCACACCTTATGGGTCTTCCATGGCTTTGGATAGTTAATGGTCATGTGGTTCCTTTTTTCTATAGTTCAGACAAAAGAAATTATGTTCTCCAATTTCTACCATCTATATCTAGTCACCCTAGAGGGATTTAAGCATAATGTCCTTTGGAATCTCTTAGATTATCATGATTTGGATTCACACATACATATATGAGTCCCTCTCCAACAAATTTGTATCTATATCAATTAGGGTTGCAAGTGATTAGAATTATTTCAACCAAAATTTTGATGGTAGATTATACAATTTGATCCATTTTTGGCGCATCATAAGCCTCATAATTCCTAGGGTTGAATCTAGGAGTCTATTTCTGCATGTAAATAGGGAAATCATCTATCTTCCATAAACCTTGTTCTATTTTGTATTAATTTCAATTTTATCTTGTATGATACTTGACTTCTATTGATGGGTGTTTTAGGAATTTCTCAACATAGGCAGTGCATAGGTGCACTACCTCTCTTGAAAGGGAGAAATCTGCAAGCAAGTTACCAATCACTACCCCAAGGTCTTGCAGGTGTCAGGTCATGACATGCAAGGAATTCCTCAGTTGATGTTTGATGTGATTTTGCTGGTAATCATAGGGTAGACTTACGTAATTTTGTTGGAGACGAAGTGGATCTTGAAAATGAAGTTCCTAAGATGGGAAGTTGATGTGCAATTTGCTGCAGGTTCGAACAACAATCTGAAACTCCAATGTTATCTTACGATTTGGCTTTACAATGTGCAATGAACCTTAGCATAGGTCACTTCTTAAAAAAAGGGAAAAAGGCAGGGAAGAGAAGAGGTTCCTGGATCAAAAACTAACTATGAACAGTGATCATAGAGGGATCTACTATGGACAGGTTCCTTCAAACAAAATTTCACTTAACCAAAAAACTCACAGTATCATGAAATTTGTGCTATCTTCTAAGGACTGCAAATGTTCTACTATTCATTCACCATAAACATGCATGAATAAAAGATAAAAGTTTGGAGCAGCTTTCAATTTAAGTCCAGACTAACTTTACACAGCCATCTACCATCAGTAAACAACAAAAAGTATGGACAAGAAAGGCATCTACAAAGTAGAAATCTTCATAACCATTGAACAACACTACTAAATCTATCTAAGTAATCTAACACCAACTGAAACAGCAAAATAAATCTAACTAAATCAGCTAACTATGGGAGATGAATCATGAAACATGCAAAGAAACTCAAAAATCCACCAAAGTCAATGAATTTCTATTAAAATTTATGCAGCATCTCTTTACAACAACTCAACTCTCTCTTGAAAATGAGAGGAGACCCACTATTTATAGTGTTCAAAAAGAAAAATGAATGGCCAAGATTGATTTGCATTGTGTGGCCAAGATTCATTACAGACTAGGGTTTCACCTACCCCCAAATATATTACAATTTAAAATACATCTCTTGTCTTTTTCCCTATTTCGTCCTCTAGTAGCAAAACTGAAGCATTTTGTCTTCTAGCTGATTTCCTTTGCTACAACTACTTTGTGAGGAACTTGTCATCAATTATCGAGTTTCCTTCCTATTTCTTCAAGGTAGCATATTCCATAAACTTGTTGGTCAGCACTCGAAGTTTCTCGATCTCCATTATGTTGGATTGGAGCACCTGGTAGTTCCATTGTTTAGATCGGCCCGTAAGTGTATCCCAATATTCATCACACTTCGTCATATTATCTCTGACTTGTTTAGATTAGGTGAAGGCCTGGGCAAAAAAAATCATGAAATCCATGGTGAGCTCTCCTGACATTCAATCTTCTATCTTCTTACAAAAATATGACTTCACCTTTTCTAGATCGATCTCGACAGTGGGCAGATCGCAACCTGTCATCAATTTCAAATACTCAATACGATTGGCCCTGAAATCCTTGGCCCAATCAATGTATAGTTCCAACTTGCAGAGGACGTACTCTAGCACTTCTTTCTCATGGTCAAAATTCATCTTCCATGTTTCAACCGGCCAATGATTGTCCTCTGTGAACATAAGGTCTTCTTTCCATACTTTGGGAGGTAGCTTGAGGATGGCCTCAATTTTTGGGTAGGTGGATTCACAAATCCCTGGGAAGTCAATGCAAAACTTCCTCGTGCCCTCTAAGGTTTTTTGGAATTCCAAGAATTTATTGGCTGTCCTAACAATGGAAATGACGCCCATGTTTCTAGCATATAGGACTTTCTAGAACCAATCTTTCATAGTCTTTGTCCAATTTTTCCTTCTCTCAAGCTTGTTGATTTTCTCCTTGGACAATAGTTGGGGCGGGGCCAAGGATGTGATAGGAAGCTCTTTCGTTGATGACCATTGTTGAATATAGGTTGTTAAGTCAACCAATTGTGTCTTGAGCTCATCCTTGGAGATTTTGTCCTTTTACATTAGATACGCCACTATGGCAACAGATCCTAAAGGTGATCTATTTTTTGTTCTCTTGATGTTGTCCCCAAGTCGATGGTGGAAACATTGTAACCTATCCCTTCTTCATTCACCACTAGTGTGGCTACCTGCACAGTCCTAGATCTGGAAGCGTCCATTGCCAGCTTGGATCTAACTTTGGGCTTCTTCTCTTTTTTGGTGTTGATCTGAGCTCGGGCCAAGATGGCCTCTAATCTTGCTCTTGGATCCCTTGGAGTAGGAGCTTTCTTCTCAAATTGCTTTTCCATCCATTCAGGCATCTGAGGTTTTCCCTTGGGTGATTCATGATCACCCTCCTCTTCATTCTTCCTGATTTCAATTTCCTTATCCTCGGGAGCTTATTTCTTTGTCCTTGTGTCTTCTTCTTCTTCATTGGAGTCCCAGATGAACACTATGCATTTGATGGGGGACTTAGTGGGAAGGCGTTCCTTGGGGCTGTCTTCCCCTTCAGTATCCTTTTCTTCTTCCTCATGCCCATGTTCTTCAGGGTGCTCTATTTCTGAACTCTTATGGACTCCAACCTCTTCTTTAGGCTTGCCCTCTTCTTTACTCTCCACCTCCTCACACTGAGGTGGCACATCTTCCTCTTTCTTTTCTTGGTCTTCTTGTTCAACTGAGAGGGGAATTTCTTCATCTGGCTTAGAGATTTCTTCCTGCTCCCTAGTTGGAAGTGCAATGTTTTCTTCCATTTTATCACTTAACTCCTTTTCTTCCTTAGAGGGTGGCTTTTCTATTTCCTCTCTGACATCTTTAAATTGTTAGGCCAAATCTTCATCGAGATCTACATCAAAGGTTTGTACAATGTATCTAGTGTTGGCATCTTCTTCTTTGTCACTCTTGGAGGATTTTGTATCCTCTCCTTCACATACTACCTTATCAATTTGTAGATGTTGGTGCTCCGGTTGTTCATGGTAGTCGTCTGTTTCCTCGTCCAATGCCCTTGTTGCTTCCTTTTCCTACCTTTCCAACTCCTCAGATATTTGCATCGTGGATTTCATCTCTAGTGGTTCAGTTGGAGGCTTTGAGACAAGAACGCTGGCAAGAACCTACGTCGGGGCAGCCTGGATGGTTAGATTAATCAATACTTCAGAAATATCAAACTAGACATTCTACATATGTCGTGAAAATGTCTTTGGAAGTGAGTGTTGACATTGGCATTTTTGTTGTTGCTAGTGAAAGAGACGTGGTTGGAGACATGCAAGTAGAAGAAAGTGGAGAGGTGGTGGTAGAAGAAGAATCAATCATTACAACTGGTCCAGTAGGTGAAGAAGAGGCAAGGTGGACCGATATGTCCACTACAGGTGAAGTAGCCACCATGGCCGAAGAAGTAGATGTAGGGGCAGTAGTAGTGGAAACAGCTGGTGGAGATTTTTTTTGCTCAGTCTCCATTTCCTCTCCCTCATGGAGTGAATCTTCTTAAATAACTGGCATCTCAGTGATACTGGCTGATTTCTTATGTTTCTTGGAAGGTTCACCTTTCGAGGCCTTTCTTGCGTATAGCTTTGGATTGGGCTACTACTCATCAGTTTTTTTTCTTTTCCTTGACCGACTGAGTGGAGGGGATTTTGAAGTTTCTCCTGTTGAGGTAGTAGCTACCTCACCATCTATTCCACTTGGCTCACTTTTGAGCCCCTCATAGGTCAGAGTGGCCCCTTACTGCTTCAATTGGGAAACTTTCCCATCAATCCATTCTTTTGTGTGAGCCTCGACGTACTTGGTCAAGATATCGAGTTCTTCGAGCTCCTGTTCATCCCAGTCAATTAGTGGTAGTGGTAGATTAGTAGCTACACCTTATCCGGGGTCTATTATTGTGTTCTCATCTTCCTCAACCTGGTCAGGCACTGGGATCAGGTTTACCCTCTTTACAAAGTATGCAATCATTCGCATATAGTCCCTCATCTGCACCTCATTGTTGTCTTTACAATTATCTTAGAAGTCTTCAACGCTATGCAGATGGGCATATTTGGGTCCAACCACCTTCTAGATATAGCCATATGGATCCATTTGTGGTCGGGCAGTGTGGAGTCTCAAATGGTACTCTGCCAGCTCCTCAGAATTATAGGTGCATTGTGAGGTATGGAGCTTTTACATCCCTTGGCCAAAGGATAGGGGATAAGGAATCCCTGCCAAATGTTTGCTGCTCAAGAGGGTGTGCACATGTCGTAGCTACCGAGAGAGCTCCAATAGTATTATCCAGTCATTAGGATATGAACAGTTTTTGTTATTGCTTTGGCAGACATATCAGCTGATATATTCTTGTCCTTGTCCACTATTGTTTGGGTCTCTGGTTGGTACGCCTCCCTACAAGCCATTACTAGCTCAGGGGCGACAAGAGCAGAAGGGAAACCTGAATCCTTGGATATTCCACTACCTCTAATTAATCTTGCATTCTTTGAGGATCCCCTTCCAATCTGTGGTGATTCTGGATCTTAGGGGTTCCCCCTAGAATTGATACTTCATCTGGTCCTTGTCTTCTTTTCCATAGGGTGCATTGCCTGTCTTCTTTCCTTTGTCTTTCTCCACGATTGCCCCCGAGGGTCCTGTGCCTGATTCCATATATTCTGAAAACAAAGGAGAGGTGAGTAAAATCAAGCATGAAAGCATGAAACATTAGCCAAATCCCTACAGACGAAGTTAGACTGGATAATTCAACATTCAAGAAATCTAACATCTAATCCAGGTTGTAGTTAGTAGTTCACGGGAGGGAGTTTGGATGGTCTGGCCCCCGGAGGTTGGACTTCCCTGGCTGGATGGTTGTTTTGAAGGGAAAACAAGGTAGGGCAGCCTGCAATGTTCCACCCACCCAAGGACTTGGTCAAATTGTGAAGTCCAATAAGGAGAGTGCATTATTTTAGCACGTGGGTTGAAGTTCATTTTCAGATTGGAGGGCATTTGGATCATCTTCAAGGCAGTCAAAATTTGGGAAGAGCTTAGTTGTCTTGGTTTGTCATTTGGAATGGCTCTGGTGAGGTAGCATTTCGGGGGTGGAGTTCCACCAGCTAAGACCTGCGAGTCCAAAGGGTGGTCGACATAGCTCATTGGTCTCTTAGGCATTTCAGTTAGAGGGGGCGGAAGTCCACGAGGGGATTATTGTTTGGAAACAATGAACAGAGTGCGGAAGTCTGCTAGAAGCCACCCAAGGAATCAGACCCGGCCAAGGACTTGGTTCTTATGTTTTCTCCATTCACTTAGTGGATTTCATTGGTAGTTAGAGGATCGAGCCCCAAAGGCCGAGAGGACGAAGGAAGTTCTCCCTTTCACAATGATCAAGATGGGATGAAGTCCTGACAACTGAAGTCTGATGGAGGTGATCCATAATGGGTTGGGCACTTGAATTTTTTTGTTATTTTATCTTGGTCACCGCAAGGAAATCGGGCATCGGGGAGTGAAGGGCAGTTTCTCAAAACTTGTATGAAACGGCGGTGTCGTCGCAGCGGCTCGCAGACGGAGGTTTGTGTGGCGGAACTCAAAGAGGGACTTGGCACATGACCATTGCAAACTAAACCGATCAGGGAAGGAACTGGGGGCTAGGGGCTGGAAAGTGGGGATCAAAATGTTGTTTGAAATGGCAGACCATACATGGCGTCCCGGGGACGGAGTCCCACGGGAGTGGACCCGGGCAATGTGCAATACCCTCACTTTAGTCAAATTTAACAATATTCCAAAGACAAGAGTGAGGAGTCTCTCCGCAATGGTGGGCCCAAGAGATAGGTTTTTCGCTTGCAGTTTGTTTCACGTTCGCGCTTAAGCAACGACATTATGAGCTAGCAAGTTCCTAGGTTATAAATTCCTTGGCCGAAGAACGACATCGGGGAGGTGAGGTTTCGAGCGCATTGTATGGGTGATTATGATGGTTTTCTCAAGATTTGATCTCATGGGTTTTGGGTTCCTTAATTTCCTCTATCTAATGTATGTGTTTTTCATCCTTTTATTCATCATTTTACCTCAAAATCAAAGAAAAAATTTAGTACAAGGTGCGAGTGGTGAACTAACCTCAAGAACTCGATGAAGGAAGGTGACTAGATCAACTAGCAAACGCTATAAATCAGTGATGGCACTCATCGGGGTCGGAGGCAGCGTGGGGAGATGGCTCTGGATCACTCTGAATCACTCCAACCTTTCTTGATTAACTGACATGTGAAAATGATAGTTCAACTTCACCTATTTATGGAATTTTAAGGCATTAAATACTAGCAATAAATGCATGTACGACGGCCAAAAAGTTGGTGAGCTTCATTTTTAAAATAGCCGCAAGAGGGCTGAAGCCGGGTGGGTGGAACGTCATTGGCCGATTGACGTTTGAAAGTTTCATGAGGATCAGACAGCACTGGATGGGTCAGAATCTTAGAGGCAGAACGCCATGAGGGGAAGGTCATTCGAAGTTTGGTGAAAACCACTAGCAAAGATAATTTTGGAATTCGATGGAGGGAAGGTCGCCCCTAGATGACCATTAGAAATAACGAACATGAGATGGAAGTCTAAGAGGGGCAATCTAACAGCGAAGGCCCGACAAGTCAGACGGACACTAGGACTTCATCAAAAATATGGGGAAACAACAATCCAAGGGGTGGGTCCCAGTATGCAGAAGGATGAGGTCCTTCGGCCATTTGGACACAGCGAATGCAACATAGAAACCCACCAAGGGAAACTTGCGATGGCGAACCCGGAAGGCCCCATGGATGTGAGAAAAGGAAAACTTCCAAGGGACCTCCGCAAAGGCATTTGACCTAGAAAATTTGAGGGGGGAGAAACACGGTCGACTTAAGATGACACTTTACGGCTCACTAACCAATTTGAACACTAAAACGGGGGCTCATAAAATGAGGCGGTGACAAAAATGAATCGAAAAGGTGAAGGAAATAGATGGTCCCCATTCCGAATAGGGCATGTGTGCTAAGGGCACAACAAATGGCGACTCTGCTAGAGAACGCTCCTGAGCGTTCTGAGGATAAGTATTCATTCGGGACCTAGAATCTCTGGTTTCATAGACTAGGGGTTAACTTCCAAAAGTGAATTGGGAGAGCAAGGACCTTAGTTCAGTCAACCTACGAAACATCTCAGAAGTGTGTGTATCCAGTGTATTCATTTCTTCCCTCAGGAAGTATGGTAGAAAGTGGTTAATCAAACAAAGCAAGCTACATGAACCGTCCAACACCCAAAGTAACCTGGACATTGCCCCGCTGCCAATCAGGATTCCATAGCCCCAACGGAGTTGTCGTTGTGGTCCCACGAATATTTCTCTACTGCTAGCTGGGCATCCATAGCCCCGGTAGAGTTATTCACATACCCATGCAGTTGCTTAATTTCAAAATTTATTTTCCTTTCTTTTTGATGTTTCTTTTCACGCTTCTCTTTAGCTCAACTACATAAGCACTGAAGCCTACGATGAGTTTGGGAACCACAGTGGTCACTAGAGCAGACTTGAGATTTTTCACTCGCTAAGTCATCATAACAACTTTGTACAGCCCTTCAAAAGTAATTAATATGTGTTTCGTGTAGAATCTGAGATGAACATAAAAAGATTCAACAAAGGGTCAAGTTCTAAGGTAGAGTTCAAATAGGGAAGTCATTCTGAGGTGGCTATTAGGGACCAATAATCAAGAATGAATATTTAGCTAGAGAAAAATAAGGGTGGACAGCAAAGTGAATCATTCATTAAACCAAGACGGCCACCATAGCAGCAATGAAGAACACCCTAATCAAAACAAAATAGTCGGGAGGCGAGCAAAATGAGGCGACGCAAACAACGAAATGAAAGCAAACCAAAAGCAACCTACCCTAACCTATATACAAGTATTTACAGGGATAGCTCTACGAGAGCTCAAATTTGGAAGTAATGCTTTAAATGTTTCCCATTGACAAGCAACGAGACATCTTCACTAGTTAGGGTCTTCAAACGGAAAGCATTGTCTCCCAGGATTTCAGCTATTTGAAAGGGGCCAAGCCAAAGCTTGTCGAATTTGTTATGTCCCAACACAGGACTAAATCTACAATTCTAAAGGCCTTGATTTTGGCTCGACGATCGAACCATCTCTTAACCACGCCCTGATGCTTGGCAAAATTTTCTACTGCACAGTCACACACTTCTTCTAACTGTAACAACTCAGCTAGGTGGGCCTCTCTACGATCTCCTCCTTCGTAAAAGTCATTAATAAACTGGAGGGTGGGTATTTTCAAGTGGATTGGAAATATTGGCTCTATTCCATAAACAAGATGGAATGGGGAATCGCCAAGGGCAGCCTTGTGGTGGGTACAATCTGCCCAAAGGGAAAAATGGAACTGGGTATGCCAGTCCTTGGGATTCTTATCAAGCAATTTCTTAATCACTATGATTAGGTTCCTATTTGTGAATTCTGCTAGGCCATTACCCTGGGGATAGTAGTTAGACAAGAACTTGAGGGAAATTCCATAATCAAAAGCCCAGCTGGCAAACTTGAGCGAAGAAAACACAGGGCCATTGTCACACACTAATGCATAAGAACAACTAAATCTATCTAAGTAATCTAACACCAACTGAAACAACAAAATAAATCTAACAAAATCAGTTAATTATGGGAGATGAATCATGAAACATGCAAAGAAACTCAAGAATCCACCAAATTCAATGAATTTCTATTAAAAATTTTGTAGCATGTCTTTACAACAACTCAACTCTCTCTTGAAAGTGAGAGGAGACCCCCTATTTATAGTGTTCAAAAAGAAAAATGAATGGTCAAGATTGATTTGCATTGTGTGGCCAAGATTCAATATAGACTAGGGTTTCACCTACCCCCAAATATATTACAATTTAAAATACATCTCTTGTCTTTTTCCCTATTTCATCCTCTAGTGGCAACACTATAGCATTTTGTCTTCTAGCTGATTTCCTTTGCTGCAGCTACTTTGTGAGGAACTTGTCATCAATTATTAGGTTTCCTTCCCGTTTCTTCAAGGTAGCATATTCCATAAACTTGTTGGTCAATGCCTGAAGTTGAACTCGATCTCCATTATGCTGGATTGGAGCACCTGGTAGTTCCATTGTTTAGATCGGCCCGTAAGTGTATCCCAATCTTCATCACACTTGGGCGTATTATCTCTGACTTTTTCAGATTGGGCGAAGGCTCGAGCAGCAAAATTCATGAAATCCGTGGTGATCTCTCTTGACATTCCATCTTCTATCTTCTTACGGAAATATGGCTTCACCTTTTTTAGATCGATCTCGACAGTGGGTAGATCACAGCCTGTCATTAATTTCAAATACTCAATACAATTGGCCCTAATTTCCTTGGCCAATTCAATGTCCGGCTCCACCTTGCAGAGGACTTCCTCCAACACCTCTTTCCTATGGTCAAAATTCATCTTCCACGTTTCGACCTACCAATGATCATCCTCTGCAAACACAAGGTCTTCTTTTCATACTTTGGGAGGCAGCTTGAGGATGGCCTCAATTTTGGAGTAGGTGGATTCATAAATCCCCGGGAACTCAACGCAAAACTTCCTCGTGCCCTCCAGGATTTTTTGGACTTCCAAGAATTTATTGGTTGTCCTGACAACACGATTGATGCCCATGTTTCTAGCATATAGGACTTGCTCGAACCAATCTTTCATAGTCTTTGTCCAATTCTTCCTTCTCTCAAGCTTGTTGATTTTCTCCTTGGACAACAACTGGGGCGGAACCGAGGATTTGGTAGGAAGATCTTTCGTTGATGACCATTGTTGAATATAGGATATTAAGTCAGCCAATTGCGTCTTGAGCTCGTCCTTGGAGAGTTTGTCCTTTTGCATCAAATGCACCACTATCGCGACAGACTCCTGAAGGTGATCTATTTTTTGTTCTCTTGATGTTGTCCCCAAGCCGATGGTGGAAACATTGTAACCTATCCCTTCTTCATTCACCACCAATGTGGCTACCTGCACAATCCTAGATCTAGAAGCGTCCATTGTCAGCTTGGATCTAACTTTGGGCTTCTTCTCTTTTTTGGTGCTGATCTGATCTCAAGCCCAGATGGCCTCTAATCTTATGCTTGGATCCCTTGGAGCAGGAGCTTTCTTCTCCAATTGCTTTTCCAACCATTCGGGCATCTGAGGATTTTCCTTGGGTGATTCACGATCACCCTCCTCTTCATTCTTCCTAATTTCAATCTCTTTATCCTCGGGAGCTTCTTTCTCCATCCTTGTATCTTCTTCTTCATTGGAGTCCTGGATGAACACTATGCGTTTGATGGGGGACTTAGTGGGAAAGCATTCCTTAGGGTTGTCTCCCCCTTCAGTATCCTTTTCTTCTTCCTCATACCCATGTTTTTTGGGGTGCTTTGTTTCCAGACTCTTATGGACTTCAGCCTCTTCTTCAAGCTTGCCCTCTTCTTTAATCTCCTCCGAGCATTGAGGTGGCACATCTTCCTCTTTCTTTTCTTGTTCTTCTTGTTCCATTGAGAGGGGCATTTCTTCATCTGGCTTAGAGCTTTCTTCCTGCTCCTAGTTGGAAATGCAGTGTTTTCTTCCCTTTTATCACTTAACTCCTTTTCTTCCTCAAAGGGTGGCTTTTCTATTTCCTCTCTGACATCTTTCAATTGTCAGGCCAACTCTTCTTCGAGATCTGCATCAAAGGTTTTTATAATGTATCTGGTGTTGGCATCTTCTTCTTTGTCACTCTCAAAGGATTTTATCTCCTCTCCTTTACAGACTACCTTATCAATTTTTAGATGTTGGTGCTTTGGGTGTTCATGGTAGTCGTTTGTTTCCTCCTCTAATACCCTTGTTGCTTCCTTTTCCTGCCTTTCCAACTACTCAGATTTTTGCATCATGGCTTTCATCTTCGATGGTTCAGTTGGAGACTTTGAGATAGGAATGTTGGCAAAAACCTACACTAGGGCATCCTAGATGGTCAGATTCATCAATACTTTAGAAATCTCAGACGGGACACTCTTCATATGCCGCAAAAATGCCTCTAGAAGGTAGAGTGTTGGCATTGGCATTGTTGTTGTTTCTAGTGAAAGAGATGTGGTTGGATACATGGAAGTAGAAGAAAGTGGAGAGTTTGTGGCAGAAGAAGAATCAATCATTATGACTGGTCCAGTAGGCGAAGAAGAGGCAAGGTGGACCGAGATGTCCACTGCAAGTGGAGAAGTAGCCACCATGGCCTGAGAAGTAGATGTAGGGGCAGCAGTAGTGGAAACAGCCGGTGGATATTTTTGTTGCTCGGTCTCCATTTCCTCTCCCTCATGGAGCAGATCTTCTTGAATAACTAGCATCTCAGTGATACTGCCTAATTTCTTATGTTTCTTGGAAGGTTCACCTTCTGAGGTCTTTCTTGCATATACCTTTGGATTTGGCTATTGCTCATTGGTTTCTTTTCTTTTCCTTGATTGAGTGAGTGGAGTGGATTTTGAATTTTCTCCTATTGAGGCAGTAGTTTCCCTACCATCTATTCCACTTGGCTCACTTTTGAGCCCCTCATAGGTCAGAGTGACCCCTTGTTGCTTCAATCAGGCAACTTTCCCATCAATCCATTCTTTCATGCGAGCCTCAATGGGCTTGGTCAAGATATCAAGGTCATCGACCTCCTGTTCATCCCAGTCAATTAGTGGTAGTGGCAGATTAGCAACTGCACCATATCGAGGGTCTATCATTGTGTCCTCATCTTCCTCCATCTGGTCAGGCACTTGGAACAGGTTTACCTTCTTTACAAAGTATGCGGTCATCCACATATAGTGCCTCATCCACACCTCATTTCCCTCTTTACAATTAGCATAAAATTCATCAACACTATGAAAATGGGCATATTCGGGTCCAAGCGCCTTCTCGATATGGCCATATGGATCCATCTGTGGTCGGGCAGTGTGGAGTCTCAGATGGTACTCTACCAGCTCCTCCGAATTTTGGGCGCATTGCGAGGTAAGGAGCTCATACATCCCTTGGTCGAAGGATAGGGGATAAGGAATCCTTGCCAAATTTTTTTTGCTCAAGAGGGTGTGCACATGTCATAGCTGCCGAGAGAGCTCCAACAGTATTATCCGGTCATTAGGATACTGAGGCAGCTTGTTCGGTCTTTCTGAGGAGCCTTCTACATGAATGTATGTAAAATTTGGATATTGGATGAACACAAAGGCATACTGCTTCAGGAATGCATTAGCACTATGGGAGACTCGCCTCTCAAAGTCACCCCAAGCAATCTAATGATATGGCCTATGAAAGTGTCATTGACCATGTAGTAATCTTTCTTGAAGTTCTTGAATTGCAGCTGAGGGTACCTGTCATAGAATTTTAGCTCTCTGCCAGGTTCCTCATCTGGAGCTCTAAACAAGCCCATATATTGCCTCTGTTTAGCCAATGAATAGACCAAGTAGGACATCATGTAGAATTTGGAGGTCTTTTTGACAGCCATGAATTGCTCATGAAAGAAATCACTAATTATCTGACCCCAATAAAATGAGGTACCCTCTCCATAGAGAATCTCTTCAACAAAGTAAACCATCCATTCTTGGAAGTAAGCAACAGTAGGAAGCTCCATTACTTTGCTTAACAATGTTACCAAATAATGGTAATCTTCGTAGAAATCACTATGGAAGAGGTCTTGGGGAAATTTTGCAGCACTACCCCTCTTCTCCTTTAGCCAATACTGATTTATGAGTTTCTTGCATTAAGGGGATCTTCGTCCCACATTGCCTTGCAAACTTTTATAGTTGGCAGTTCCATCTCCCCGAAGGTAGGGATATGAAATTTTTTTTTTATTGCTTTGGAAAACATATCAACTAATATATTCTTGTCCCTGTCCACTATTGTTCAGGTCTCTGGTTGGTATGCCTCCTTGCAAGCCATTACTAGCTCAGGGGCGACAAGAGAAAGAGGGAAGCCTACAACCTTGCCTATTCCAATGCCTTTGATTAATCTTGCATTCTCTCTTTTAGGAGTGATCTTGACCCTTTGCGTGAATTCACTGATGTCTACGTGTCTTATGTTTGTGTCAAAGATCTCCTTCTAATCTGTGGTGATTCTAGATCTTAGGGATTCCCCCTGGAATTGATACTTCATCTAGTCCTTTTCTTCTTTTCCGTGGGGTGCCTTGCATGTCTTTTTTCCTTTGTCTTTCTTTACGGTTGCCCCTGAGGGTCTTGTGCCTGATTCCACATATTTTGCATTCAAAGGAAAGGTGAGTAAAATCAAGCATGAAACCATGAAACGTTAGTCAAATCCCTGCAGACGGAGTTAGACTGGATAATTCAGCATTCAAGAAATCTAACATCTAATCCAAGTTGTCGTTAGTAGTTCACAGGAGGGAGTTTGGATGGTCCGAACCCCAAAGGTCAGACTTCCCTGGTTGGATGGCTCTTTTGAAGGAAAAACAAGGCAGGGTGTTAGAACTGTAAAATTCTGAAAATTTTACAAGTTGTTTCATACCTCTGAGTTTCCAAACGAGTCCTCATCATAAGAACAAAGGCCTCTCTTCATAACATTTTTCCCATATTTTGCCATGTGGTTCCAAAAAATCCATCTAGTCTTGAATATCTCACTGAATTTTCCAAATCGGCAAGAGATGGTCAAGGTCTCCCCGACCCATAATGAATTTTTTCACTGATATATATTTGTTGCTATCTATTGGCAAGACTTCTTGAGTGTCACACCGATCAGAATTCATCTACAAGCACCTATCGGTAGGACACAATGCATTGTTTCGGCGACAGAGGAATCACATCAGCAAGATGACTATGGTCGGGATGAGGTCTTACCAATTGCATTATGTCTTACTGATCGGCGACAGAAGGAACATATCGGCGAGAGATTTTTCATCGGGAGGAGTCAGTGAAATCATATTGTCATACCGATCAGTGCCTGAGTAAACATTTCAGCCAAACCAAATGTCTTCGGTATGAGGTCTTGTCGAACGCATTTTGTCTTATCGACTAGCACACCGAAAGACTTATTGGCTAGACTAAAGTCTATCGAAATAAAGTCTCATCGAATGCACCCGGTCTTGCTGACAAAGCATAAAAGGATTCAATCAAATGACTATCGGGGTAAAGTTATATAGTCCCACCAACTCATATGTCACGCCGAATGTTTTTTCATCAGCGAGAAAGCAAATATGTCTCAGCGACCAGAGAACATACCAACGAACATATCTCGGTGAGACACTAAGTAACCTATGAGACATCTCCCCGACTTTGAATTGTCACAGTGACACACAAGATGAAAGGACGACTATCGGCGAGACTCCAAACATCGATGAGATGACATGACATTATAGTGATGCACAGGATGACTATCGTCAAGACATTGAGGATCTGTATGACTGCAGGATGTCTTGGTGAGTGTCCGGCGAATGTTAATAGAAACCCGAATACAGTTGCTCGCCGACATGTGATTACAAAGTGATGTGTCTTTTCAAATACTGATGTATAAATGATCATTCTCGATTGTAAAAAAGAGATACAGTAGAGAGGATAGAAGATAGATTAGGGAAGATACAGTAGACAAAAAAAATTGTCATACTATGATACTATGTTGTATGTTTTAAAAATATGGAGATATTAATGAAAATCAGTTGATGTGGCAGCGTATTTCTGGTGTCAATTGTCCGTTGTGCTTATTGAAAGTATTGCTAAAATTGTCTCCAAGATTGATGCTTTTTGGTTATTTAAATTGATGTAACAAGTTTATATTCAGTTTATTAGTGCACATTTGTTGTATCTGTGTGGTTGATTGATCGGTTCTTTCAAGGAAAGATTAAATCCTTTTAATTGATCACAATAATCAGGGAAATTCATCTGGATCATTGAGAAGAACTTGGTAGTCACAGTCTTGCATGTTTATACAAGTTATAAACAAAAACGTATGCCAAAAAATTTGAGTGTTTTCCAGAAATAAGTTACCCATTTAGATTTCATTTGACTCTGCATACCCAATAAGGCACTAGTCTCTGCACTTTTTATCATTTAGTTTCATTCATTTCTTACATCTGTTAACTGAACATATTAGGATTTAGCTTTGAATATTGCTATAGAATTTATACCAAATTTAGTTTTATTTGTCCACTCCCATGTGCCATTGTGGGCAAAGCATTTCAAGAGAGATAAGCACATTAAGTCTGCTTCATTCATATAGGTACACCTGCCTAGGTCTAGTAGCACCTGAAGAGAAGAAGGTTCAAATCATTTGGCCTTGTTTGTTATCCTGAAACGTATCAAGAGATTGGCAACCTCTTGAGGTATTCTTACCTACGTTTTTGAGAGCTAACAAATTAGAGACTCCGTTGGGGAATTAACTCAAAATCAGTGCCTTAGCCATAGAGTCAGAAATCCATATAGACTCCACTGGGAATAACAAGTAACAAACTTTTTCTCACTTTTAAGAAAGTGAGTGGGGACTCTGATATAAACATTTCAACATGAATGGTAGAAAATCTCAATATAGGGGAGGTCACACTGGAGCTCCTGCTAGCACAGTAAGTGGACACACAAGGATGATAGGGTTGATAAGGGTAAGAAGATAAATGAGGACATGTGCATAAAAAACAAAGACAAAGCATTGAGACCACATTGTGAAACATATGACTGTTATGATACGTGGAGAGATAATTCAAGTGCAGAACCTTGTACCCCAGAGGAACAAAGAAACCCTTTTTTCAAATCCACAAAAACAGGCAAAGTGGGATGCTAAGTTTGAAGCTGAACAACTCATATGTCAACACGAATATGATCAAAGAATGGAGGGTAATCAAAATGAGTTCAATGATCATGAGATTCCTCAAGAAAATTATGAATCTTTAACTCATGAAGAAGTAAAAGCAGAGTTTGAGTTACAGAAAAAGGAGCTAGAAGAAATAAAAGTTGAACAGGAGAAAGCCCAAATGATACAAGCAATGAGGGACTTCAAATTGTAGAAAGCCCAAATTACCAATCAGGTAGTCGGTCGCTCAAAATATGTACCACCTCATAAGCAGGGTAATAATAGTGCAGGGCCTTCAAATCCATCAAAGGCTCCTCGCAATTAGATAGGGAATCAATATGAACAGCCAAACCATCCACCGCATATTCCCTCACAATATACATATACACAACCACCTCATGGTCAGCATTATGTGCCACATCATCATACACAATACAATAATCCAATGTACCAGTATCAGTGCCCACCTAACCCTCCCCCTCATCAGTATACAACAATGATCAGACAATTTGACTTAGCAGGGTTACAATTATACCCTTACCCTATGGATGACAGTTGGAGAAGTCTGGTGCCTAATTTTACAGGGAGTAGTGTGATTACTGCTGAAGATCATTTAAGGAGTTCCAATGCCTTCATTCAAGATTTGGATGTACCTTATGAAGATTTACATATGAGGCTATTCATGATGTCACTTATTGAAGAAGCTAGGGATTGGTTCAATAGCCTAACAATAGCCTCTATTGATTCTCTCCAAATATTTCAGGACCGATTCCTTGAGCAATATGGGAATCTAAGTGCACCAGATGCTGCTCTTCATGAATTGATGCGAATTCAGAAAAATCAGAATGACTCAATTTATGATTTTAACCGAAGATTCAATAAACTGCAGAACAAAATACCTCATGGATCAAAGTTGCTAGACTCTATAACATTGAGTGTTTATTTGAATGCATTTGATCCAAAAACAGGGTATGAATTGAGAAATAGATTCCCAAGAGATTTGGCTGAAGCACTAAAGATAGCATTAACAATTGAAAACAATAGGAAGGCTGCTGGGATAATCAGTAAGAGAGACAATCCTAGGGTTCCTCAGCAAACCAATAATTATCAGTACAAACAGGAGAACACATACAGAAATGAAAGCCCTAGGCTACATGACATGCCCTATAATACAAATTGGAAGGATGGAAAACCTGTAACAAATAGGCCTAGAAACAAAGAAACTCTTGATCCATTAAGGAAGAGGAGAACCTATATGGTAAATAACAATTATTTCACTAAAGTTTTTGATAAGCCACATTCCCCAGATTATTGTGTTGTAGCCCAAAGAATGCAAGAAGAAGAAATGTTGATGGGAAATAGTGGAGAAGATCACACAGTGTATTTGACTTCAAGTACTTTTCACCGCTTTGAGGAGAGGTACTCATCTTCAGAGGAGGAAGGTTATGAGTACAATGTTTCAAATCAGAGGTACAATGTCCACATGGCTGAACAACAGGTTCTTTCTGACTCTGAAGAAGATTATACAGAACCACATTATGCTGAGGTGCCTACTCAGTGCAGAATGAGGAAACTCACCAAAGAGGAGATATAGAAATTAACCATTGCTGCAGTTGAAGAAGCAAAGAGTAAGTATTGGTTCAAAAATAGGACAGTGAATGAGAAGGAAGGTGTCACCAGGGGAATCTTTATGAAGGATCAAAAGGCGACATAAGGAATTGTGAAAAAAGTAGAAAATAAACAACATGATAAAAACGAACAGAAGCTTGTCCAAAAGGAGGAAATTAAAGAGTTACGCAAAGAAATGCAAAAGACTGATCAAAAGGAAGAAAGAAAAAGAGAAACATTGGAGCTGAAGAAAATGATTAGGGCAAAAGGTTCCTCTTTTGACTTCACTCAGGCTTTGTCCCGGGTAAAAATGTCTGTTCCACTACTTGAGATGATGAAAATTAAGGAATATAGAGATAGTACTGTTCAATTGATAACAAATTCTGAGAATAAGATGGCTACTGAGACTATTAATAAGCAAGAGAAAGTGAATATCCCAGAAGTGTGCCTCAATAATGCATTGTGAAATCCCCCACAAGTTGATCCTTTTTTCACTACATTACTCATAAATAACAAATTGTTGAGGAATTGCATGATAGACTCTGGCGCTGCCATAAATATTATGCCAGTAGGAGTTATGAAACAGCTTGGCATGTGGGTGGATACTAATGGAGGGAAGTGCTATGCAATGGATAATAGACCTGTTCCTGTGGTAGGTATAATGAACGATGTTGAGGTCAAACTGGCTACATATCCACAAATGGATTATAATATAGATATAACAGTAATTGATACCCCTCCTCAGTTTGGGATGCTTCTATCAAGACAATGGATAGCAACAGTTGGGGGAAATGTCCAGTTTGATTTGTCTTATGCAACTATTCTAGTGAATGGTTAGGAAGTCAAGTTGTATAGGGAGCCAAGGATGAACCAAGTTGTTGACTGTGTACCTCAAGATCAAATCAATTGTTTCTGTGATGTGGATCTTGGGAACTTCAAGATAGAACCAGCCCAGCCATAATTAGTCAATGTTGATCCAATTGAAAAACATGTGGCACAAGACTACAATGGTGTGTGGAAAATGTACTTTGATGAGGCATGTAGCCAAGAAGGTAATGGAGCAGGAATAGTATTTGTCTCACCTAAAGGTATTACATTTAAATATTCATTTTTGCTACCATTTGAATGTACAAACAATGTGGCAGAATATGAAGCTTTATCAACAAGCTTGAATATAGTTGTAAAACAGAAAATCAAGTTGCTAGCTATTATGGGGGATTCTGAGTTGGTTGTTTCACAAGTCAAATCAAAATATGCAGTGAAACATAAAAGATTGAAGCAATACAGGAATGTTGTATGGGACACAATTGAGTTGTTTGATGCCTTTTCAATTGAGTGGATAGATAGGTCAAAAAACATAATGGCAGACTTTCTAGCAAATGTGGTGCTGAAAGGAGATGATATTACATTGGCTGGAGTATCACAAATTGAGTTCAAAATAAGGCATGCTGTGCCTGATAACATATATAGTTGGCAGGGTTTTAATGATGATACTGACCTTTTGAAATTTCTTCACTGTATAGATCAATATGAAGCCCAAGAAATAGATTTCAATGCCTTTGTTGAAGAATTGGACGGGAAGCAGACAATATTTGGGAAGGAGATCTTACAGCTCAAAAAAAAAAAGCTTCCTAAAGGGTTAGTGGCATTGGAGAGGGTGTATGATGGAAGTGATCGGTCCCTCATGAAGCAAACACTAGTCAAAAGGGAGGATATTGAAGAGATTAACTTGGGGACTAAGATGGCACCAAGAAAGGTGTACATAGGGAAGAAAATAAGCCTGACAATTAGAAGAATGCTGATAGAATTACTGAGAAAATATAAACATGTGTTTACTTGGTCGTATGAAGATCTAAAAGCATATAGGGAAGATTTTTTTCAGCATGAAATACCATTGAAGCCAGATGCAAAGCCATTTAGACAGAAGCAAAGACCCATTAATCCAACATTGGAACCAAAAGTATAGGAAGAATTGGCAAAGCTCAGAGATGGTGGCATCATCAAACCTATTAGGCACTCAACCTGGGTCTCAAACCTGGTTCCTGTGAGGAAGAAAAATGGAGATATCAGATTATGTGTGGACTTCAGGAATTTGAATATGACATCTCTCAAGGACAATTATCCTCTACCCAATATGGAGTCTATATTACATAAGGTGACAGGGTGCGAGCTGTTATCTATGATGGATGGGTTTTCAGGTTATAACCAGGTTAAAGTTAAAGAATCTGAGCACTATAAAACAACTTTTACAACCCCATGGGGGACATATGTTTATCTAAGAATGTCATTTGGTCTCACGAATGCAGGGGAAACCTTCCAAAGAGCTATGGACATAACATTTGCAGATTTAATTAATGCTATCATGGTGGTGTCTCAGGACGACCTTAATGCTTACTCAAAGAAGGTTGAAGATCATGTAGAACATCTGGAAAAGGTATTTATTAAAGCTTTAGAATATGGGATTAGTTTGAACCCTAAAAAATGTCATTTTGCAGTCACAGAGGGTAAGCTCTTCGGACATATTGTGTCAAAGGAGGGGATTAGAATAGATCCTGAGAGGGTTGAAGCTATAGATAAAATCCCAATTCCGAAGACCATCAAATCCATCCAGTCATTCTTTGGAAAAATCAATTTTGTTAGGAGATTTTTCTCTAATTTTGCTGAAATCATTAAGCCCATATCAAAAATGTTGAGGAAAGGACAAAAAATAGATTGGACTGAAGAAGCATTAGATACTTTTATATCAATTAAAAAGGCTATCAAGGAAGCCCCTATCCTTAAGTCTCCAAATTTTTTGAAACCCTTTCAAATATTCTCATTTGCTTCATTACATACTATAGTTGTTGTCATGTTACAGAAAAATGAGGAGAGTCATGAGCAGCTTGTGTCCTTTTTCAGTAAGCCATTACAGGGGTCATAATTGAAATATGATATAATGGAAAAACAAACTTTTGCATTGGTAAAAGCTACAAAGGCTTTCAGACCATATCTTGTTGGAGCTAAGGTGATTGCCTATGTCCCTCATGCAGCTGTTAAAGACATTTTGACACAGTCTGAAGTAACAGGAAAAAGATGTAAATGGATTAATAAAATCCAAAAATTTGATATGGAGATACAAATCACTAAACTAGTAAGAGGTTAGGGTTTGGCTAGGTTAATGCAGAAGCGAACATTAAAGCAAATCAAATTTGAAATATAGAAGAGGATGCAGTTGCAAGCATTGAGCATACTCATTGGTATGTAGACAACATGCATTATCTTAAATACATGAAGTGTCCAGAAGGAATGAGTGATAGCCAGAAAAGAACTTTGAAGCTACAAGCATCTAAGTATGTGTTCATGGAAGGAGATTTGTTTTGGAAGAACAGGGATAGGATATTGTTGTTATGTCTGGATGAATCACAAGCTAAGCGTGTCTTGAGTGAAATGCATGAAGGGGTTTGTGGAGGGCATTACTCTACAAAGACAACTGCACATAAAATTCTCAGGGCAGGATATTATTGGCCAAAATTTTTTAATGACTCCTTTTCATATGTAAAAAGATGTGAAGCCTGCCAGAAATTCTCTGGGAAGATGAAGTATCAGGGAGATTTACCACTTAGGCCTTTACAGACTGAAGCCCCTTTTCATCAGTGGGGAATCAATTTCATTGGGGAGATACAAGAAAAATCGAGTGGAGGACACAAGTGGATACTTGTAGCAACTAATTATTTTACCAAGTGGGTAGAAGCAGTCCCAACCAAGCAGGCTACAAGTAAAGTTGTGACAAATTTTCTAATGGAGAACATTATTACCAGATTCGGTACACCACTAAGACTGATTACTGACAATGGGATGTGTTTCAGATCTAATGAATTCATAATTTTTTGCAGCACATATGGCATTGCTATTTCTTATGCAGCTCCTTACCATCCACAAGCTAATGGTCAGGCAGAGTCAAGCAATAAAAGTCTTCTTAAAATCATAAGGAGAATGTTAGGTTAGAACAAGAAGGCTTGGGATTCAAAATTGAGAATGGTTGTGTGGGCTGACATAATCACTATAAAGAAGGCAGTTGGAAAATGCCCATTTGAATTGGTGTATGGAACACAAGCCAGGATGCCTTTACAAAATTTGTTACCAGTCTACAAGTTTATTCTTCAAGAGGATATAGATATTCCAGAACCTATGGAGGAGAGAATGGAACAACTGGTTGAACTTGATGAGATAAGAAGAGGAGCTCAAAATCAGAACATAAAGTTGTAGGCAAAGATGAAGTATTTTTTTGATAAAAAAGCAAAAGATAGAAAATTCGAGGAGAATGATCTGGTACTAATGTGGAACGCAACGTGTCAGGAGAAGGGAAACCATGTGAAATTTGAAGCCTTGTGGTTGGGCCCTTTTGTGATCGTTGATAAGAAAGGCGAAGATTCATATTATCTGCAAAACATGACTGGTGAAGATCAGGAGTTTCCTGTACATGGGAAATTCTTGAAGCATTTTTTCTCTTGAGCAACACAGAGGATTAAGGGTTGCCAGTGCATGGACAACTCTTGATAATCCTCTTAAAAATTATTTTCCATGCACAGTAGTTTAGGGTTTTGTTCATCTCCATTTCACATTCATTTCCATTTCCATTCATTCCATCTTGCTCATGGGTCCATTACCTTGAGTCTGGTCTGCTCACCCAGAAATATGGATCCTTGCAATGATTCCACAACCATTCATCCCTAGACGGAGCCAGTGTTAGAATTGTAAAATTCTGAAAATTTTACAAGTTGTTTCATACCTCTGAGTTTCCAAACGAGTCCTCATCATAAGCACAAATGCCTCTTCATAACATTTTTCCCATATTTTTCCATGTGGTTCCAAAAAATCCATCTAGTCTTGAATATCTCACTGAATTTTCCAAATCGGCAAGAGATGGTCAAGGTTTCCCCGACCCATAATGCATTTTTCCACTGATATATATTTGTTGCTATCCATCGGAAAGACTTCTTGAGTGTCACACCGATCGAAATTCATCTACAAGCACCTATCGGCAGGACACAACACATTGTTTCACTGACAGAGGAATCACATCGGCAAGATGGCTATCATCGGGATGAGGACTTACCGATCAGCGACAGAAGGAACATATCAGCAAGAGATTTTTCATCGGGAGGAGTCATAGCAAAATCATATTGTCATACCGATCGGTGCTCGAGTAAACATTTCAGCCAAACCAAATGTCTTCGGTATGAGGTTTTTCTGAATGCATTTTGTCTCACCGACTAGCGCACCGAAAGACTTATTGGCCAGACTAAAGGCTATCAGAATAAAGTCTCATCGAATGCACCCAGTCTTGCCGACAAAGCATAAAAGGATTCAATCAAATGACTATCGGGGTAAAGTTATATAGTCCCGTCGACTCATATGTCACGCTGAATGTTTTTTCATCAGCGAGAAAGCAAATATGTCTCAGTGACCAGAGAACATACCAATGAACATATCTCAATGAGACACTAAGTAACCTATGATACATCTCCTCGACTCTAAATTGTCACAGCGACACACAAGATGAAAGGACAACTATCGGCGAGACTCCAAACATCCATGAGACGACATGACATTATAGCGATGCATAGGATGACTATCAGCAAGACATTGAGGATCTGTATGACTGCAGGATGTCTCGGCGAGTGTCTAGCGAATGTTAATAGAAACCTGAATACAATTGCTCATCGACATGTGATTACGAAGCGATGTGTCTTTTCAAATACTGATGTATAAATGATCATTCTCGATTGTAAAAAAGAGATACAATAGAGAGGATAGAAGATAGATTAGGGAAGATACAGTAGACCAAAAAAAAAAATGTCATACTATGATACTATGTTGTATGTTTTAAAAATATGGAGATATTAATGAAAATCAGTTGATGTGGCAGCGTATTTCTGGTGTCAATTGTCTGTTGTGCTTATTGAAAGTATTACTAAAGTTGTCTCCAATATTGATGCTTTCTGGTTATTTAAATTGATGTAACAAGTTTATATTCAGTTTATCAGTGCACATTTGTTGTATCTGTGTGGTTGATTGATCAGTTCTTTCAAGGAAAGATTAAATCCTTTTAATTGATCACAATAATCAAGGAAATTCATCCAGATCATTGAGAAGAACTTGGTAGTCACAGTCTTGCATGTTTATACAAGTTATAAACAAAAACATATGCCAAACAATTTGAGTGTTTTCCAGAAATAAGTTACCCATTTAGACTTCATTTGACTCCGCATACCCAATAAGGCACTAGTCTCTACACTTTTTATCATTTAGTTTCATTCATTTCTTACATCTGTTAACTGAACATATTAGGATTTAGCTTTGAATATTGCTATATAATTTATACCAAATCTAGTTTTATTTGTCCACTCCCATCTGCCATTGTGGGCAAAAAATTTCAAGAGAGATAAGCACATTAAGTCTGCTTCATTCATATAGGTACACCTGCCTAGGTCTACAAGCACCTGAAGAGAAGGTTCAAATCATTTGGCCTTGTTTGTTACCCTGAAACGTATCAAGAGATTGGCAACCTCTTGAGGTATTCTTACCTACATTTTTGAGAGCTAACATAGGGCATCCCGCCAGGTTCCACCCACCCAAGGACTTGGTCAAATTGTGAAGTCCAATGAGGAGAGTGCCCCATTTTTTCATGTGGGTTGAAGTTCGCTTTCAAATTGGAGTGAATTTGGATCATCTTTCAGGTGGCCGGAGTTTGGGAAGAGCTTAGCCATCTTGGTTTGTCATTCAGAATGGCTTTGGTGAGGTAGCATTCCAAGGGTGGAGTTCTGACAGCCGGGACTCGTGAGTCCAGAGGGTGGTCGACATAGCTCATTGGTCTCTTAGGCATTCGGGTCGAAGGGGGTAGAAGTTTGAGAGGGGATTGTTGTTTGGAAAGGATGGATAGAGTGCGGAAGTCCACTAGAAGCCACCTGAGGAATTGGACCTTGCCAAGGAATTGGCCCTTATGTTTTCTTTGTTCACTTAGTGGATTTCATCAGTAGTCAAAGGATCAAGCCCCAAAGGTCGGGAGGACAAAGGTAGTTCTCCCTTTTGCAACGGTTGAGACGGGATGAAGTCCTGATGGCGGAAGTCTGATGGAGGTGATCCGTAATGAGTTGGGAACTTGAAATTTTTGTTATTTTATCTTGGCGGCTGCGAGGGAGTTGGGCACCAGGGAGGGGAGGGCAGTTTCTCAAAATTTGTATGAAATGGCAATGTCATCACGATGGCCCGTGGACGGAGGTCCATGCGACGAGACCTGGAGAGGGACTTGGAACATGACCATTGCAAACTTAACCAATCAAGGAAGGGACCAGGGTGTAGGGGCCATAAAGCGGGGATTGAAATTACGTTTGAAATGAAAGACCATAAATGGCGCCTCGGGGATGGAGTCCCACGGGAGCGGACCCGAGAAATGTGCAAGACCCCAACTTTAGTCAGATTTAACAATATTCCAACGGTGAGAGTGAGGAGTCTCTTCGCGATGGCGAGCCTGAGAGATAGGTTCACCACTTTAGGTTTGTTTCATGTTCGCACTTAATCAACGACATTATGAGCCGGTGGGTCCATGGGTTATAAATTCCCTGGCCGAAGAATGGCGTTAGGGAGATGAGGTTTCGCGCATGATCTATGGGCGATTTTGAGGGTTTTCTCAAGATTTGATCTCATGGGTTTTGGGCACCTTACTTTCCTCTATCTAATGTATGCATTTTTCATCCTTTTATTCATCATTTTACCTCAAAATCAAAGAAAAATTGTAGTACGAGGCATGGATGGCAAACTAACCTCGAGAACCCGATGAAGGAAGGTGACTAGATCAGTTGGCGAGCGCTATAAATTGGTGATGGCACTTGTCAAGCTCGGAGGTGGCATGGAGAGATGGCTCTAGATCGCTTTGAATCACTCTGACCTTTCTTAATTAACTGACATGTGAAAATGGCAGTTCAACTTCGCCTATTTATAGAATTTTTAGGCATTAAATACCAGTAATAAATGCATGTACGGTGGCCAAAAAGTTGGTGAGATTCATTTTGAAAACGGCCATAGGAGGGCTGGAGCCCAGTGCGCGAAATGCCATTGGCCAATTGACATTTGAAAGTTTCATGAGGATCAGATGACGCTGGATGGGTTGGAATTCGAGCGGCAGAATGCCGTGACGGGAAGGTCGTTTGAAGTTTGATGAAAACCACAAGTGAAGATAATTTTGGAATCCGATGGATGGAAGGCCACCGCTGGATAGTTGTTAGAAACAATGAACATGAGATGGAAATCCAACAGGGGCGATCTGGCAGGGCAGGCTTGGCGGGTTGGACGGATGTTAGGACTTTATCAAAAATATGGGGAAATGGCAATCCAAGGGGCGAGTCCCGATATGCAGAAGGACAAGTTCCTTCATTCGTTTAGACACAGTGAATACAATAGGGAAACCTGCCAGGGGAAACCTGCAATGGTGGACTCGGAGGGCCCTATGGACGCTGGCAGAGGAAAACTGCAAAGGGACCTCCGTAAAGGAATTTGACTTAGAAAATCTAAGGGGGGGAAACATGGTTGACTTAAGATGACACTTTAGCACTCACTAACCAATTTGAACACTAAAATGGGGGCATGCAAAATGAAGTGGCGACAAAAACGACCCGACAAGGAAAAGGAAAGAGAGGGTCCCCATTCTGAATGGGGTGTGTGTGTTGAGGGCACAACAACTTCACTCTTTTCACTTCAATTTTTGGTGACATTTACACTCTCGCTCTACCTTGCTAACATTACCACTAAGCTCATTATTGCTTCTATCAATTTTTGTTTTGATTTTTATGTTTTGAATTTGAAAAGCATTTTCATTTAATGTGGTGGCTACCTTTTAGTCGATTGCTACACATTATACATGGTGTCCCTTTCACACCTTTTTTCTTTGTTTTTACCTGAGACCCCCAATTTAATAAGGTTGTAGCAAGGTACCATTTACATATTCATTTAACAATTTATTAATTATAATTTTAAGTTGTACAACTCCCAAATTTTGTATGTAGTCTATTAGTATGAACTAATCTAATATAGTTACAAGTTTCCTAGTTTTGTATAATTACATTTATATAGAAAAACTATATATTTAGATTCTAATGAGTTGTGAACATAACCTTTGTTATTGTATCTTCTTCCCTTTCTACCTAATTTATATCTCAGATATATCAATTAGAATTCTTTTTACGGTGATATAAATATTTATTTTTAAATAAGGATAAATAATAGTAAAGGAATCAATTTTATTCTTAAAAATTACTTTGATTGCATGCTTTTGTTGATTTAGATTTGTAACAATTCTAATTTTTCAAGTGTCATCAAAGAAGTGATTGTAGACACCTAAAATTGATCATTATCATTTGGTCAATTTTTTTCTTCTTTTTTTTGTTTAATTCCCCATTTTATTTGTTAACTAGATAATGACATGTTATTTAATTAATATTCCCTATTTTTCTTCCAATTCCCGCTAAAGTCCTAAGGTAATTAGTTTATTTAATGTACCTATCTTAGACTATGGTATTCCATTCATCCATTAAATTAATTATAAATACCCCTATTTATTTTATTTTATTCCTAAAATCCCTTTTCCTCTTTTCCTCTAAATAGTCCAATTAAATATAATAATTTAGTTCCTCCCTTTTCTCTCTCCTAGTCTCATCCTCCAACTTTTATTATTACCCCCTAATCCCATACTAATCAACCTACTAACTATGTGCACACACTTAATCCTTGATTAAGAGGTGTCACATCCTCCATCATCTCCACTTGTCCTAAATCATCCCCTAATCTAATCCTAACCCCCCTTTAATCGCTTACACATTCCTAATCTCATGATTAGGGAATAGGTCAAGTTCTTTACATTTACTACCTACCCACTATAGCCTCTAAGCCTTAAAGGCTTTCCCCTTTTGGGAAAGAAACCCCACATGGGTCCTTGTCATTACACCTAAGGAATTTAAAATTCCTTTATTCCCTTCTATCTGATACCTTGGGAATGTAGAACAAGGAAGGCCTTTATGACAAAGATCTTCCCCATCCTCTAAGGTACTTCCTAAAGTGTCATATCCCTCTCAATCCCTCTCAATCCCTCCCATTGTGCCCCTTGGCACAATTTTGTGTCTTGAGAGATCATATCTCATCTCCACCGTTGATCCTCCTCAGTCACTCCTCACCCTTCATCTATTTTTACCCAAATCATAAAACCCAACACAACCATTTTTATGATCATCATGAAACCTTGAGCAATTTAGTCTCGTTATGCTACCAAATTTTCATGAGCACATATCAAATTTGACAATCTTAGGTGCATCGATATAATGAGAGGCTTGACATACTTCATTTTCATCTGATTTCATGTTGGTTTGATCACTTTTTTCCCAATCTAGGTGTTGTTAGGTTTTGTTGGATTTTGTTGGATTTTATTACAATATCGTTCACTTTTCAAAGCATATTTTCTTGCACACATTGTAAGATGCCTGGTGGGACCCATGTCGTGGGTCAAACTGGTGAATTTCACTTATTTTTAGCATTTTTATATTTATGGTTATGGAAGGGAGAATATGTTGTTTCTTTTGTGAAAGCATTCTACAAAAATGTGAATACGATTCTATAGGGGGGAATTTGCTCTGATATTTAATTAAATATTATCTTGTAGGTTAGGGGTAAATAAAGAAAACTTGAACATATAAAGGTGAATTTGTAAATGGGAAAATCCATTATGCAAATGGGTGAACCTATACTAATTGTGTTGATGTGTTAAATACTACTACTTGATCATACCGAGGCGAATCCATTTATATAGGGGCTAATACGATATGCTCTTGGACAAACTTGAAAGGTATAACTTCATTCATAATCCTTGTTCCTTGAGAAAGATTCACAAGTGTTTGGTATTAATATACTAACTTGCTCTAGTCTATGATTGTGCTAACATCTTTTGTGAAACCAAGTGATAGTCGAAGACTAGAAAAATAAAATCCTAATGCTATTTATTACAAGTTCATGGCCAAATAACTTTGTATATCACTAATCTAGGAACACTTCAATTTTTATAAATGGTTAATTTACTTGTTTTCCATGTCTAGGGTCCTTCGTTGATGTATGCTCTCCCCTTGTACCTTTTAGTGAGCCTGGGAATTAGAAATCATAGATCAACCTAAGTCTTGTTATGTATTCCTAGGAATGCTAGCCTACACGTATGCTCTCTCCTTGCACTTTGTGTGAGCTTGGAGATTAGAAACACTTAACGTATCATTCCCTTTAGGAAGCCTACTTGAGTATTTCATCCTCCCAAGGAATGACCTCAAACATGTGGATCGATGAGGTATATAAAGGGGGAGAAGGAAAGTTATACCCCAATCTAGTCATGTTGTGTATAGCGAAGATCTAATACTTGGTTGATACCAAGATAAGAGTGCAAGGTTGGTCTGAAAGGCTTAGCTAATGTTCCCAACCCACGCTTGTGATGGGCTAGTGTTCAAGGATATTCCTCACATACCCTCCTAGTATTTAGAGGATGCACTAGATCACCTATTTCATCTTAGCATAAGACCATTTAATCATCAATGAATGTGGTGCAAGGGATGCATATCATCCCCTAAAGTTACTCATGATGTACTTTCATGCATTGAGATAGAGCTTACCAAAGTATGCCTTTTATGTTTTGAATTTGAAAAGCATTTTTATTTTATGTGGTGGCTACCTTTTAGTCAAAATAAGATTAATTTTGATACCCATTATACATGGTGCCTCTTTCACACCTATTTTATTTGTTTTTACTTTCAACCCCCAATGTAATAAGGTTGTAGCAAGGTACTATTTACATATTCATTTAATAATTTATTAATTATAATTTTAAGTTTTACAACTCCCAAATTTTGTACGTAGTCTATTAGTATGAACAAATCTAATGTAGTTACAAGTTTCCTAGTTTTGTATAATTATATTTATATAGAAAAACTATATCTTTAGATTATAATGAGTCATGAACATAACATTTATTATTGTATCTTCTTCCCTTTTTGTCTCATTTACATCTCAATTATATCAATTACAACTCTTTTTATGATGATATAAATGTTTATTTTTAAATAAGGATAAATAATAGTAAATGAATCAATTTTATTCTTAAAAGTTACTTTGACTGCATGCTTTTGTTCATTTAGATTTGTAACAATTCTAAGTTTCCATGTGTCATCAAAGAAGTGATTGTAGACACCTAAAATTCACCACTATCATTTGGCCAAAATTTTCTTTTTTTTAGTTTAATTCCCCATTGTATATGTTAACTAAATAATGACCTATTATTTAATTAATATTCACTATTTTTCTTCCAATTCCCACTAATGTCCTAAGGTAATTAGTTCATTTAATGTATCTATCATAGACTATGGTATTCCATTCATCTATTAAATTAAATAAATACCCCTATTTATTTTATTTTATTCCTAAAATTCCTTTTCCCCTTTTCCTCTAAATAGTCTAGTAAAAATTAATTATTTAGTTCCTCCCTTTTATCTCTCCTAGTCTCATCCTCCAACTTTTATTATTACCCCCTAATCCCATCCTAATCAACCCACTAACTATGTGTACACTCTTAATCCTTGATTAAGAGGTGTCACATCCTCCATCATCTCCACTTGTCCTAAATCATCCCCTAATCTAATCCTAACCCCCCTTTAATCGCTTACACATTCCTAATTTCATGATTAGGAAATAAGTCAAATTATTTCCATTTACTACCTACCCATTGAAACAATGGAAACTGGGGGAGATTACTTTCATATGGTTTAGGACATAGAGCAAACCCACTTTCCAATTATCTCATTGAAGGAGAACCCTAGAGATCTCAATGCAAAGGAGAAAGAGATCTTGCAATAGGGTTGTCCTAAGGTCTGATTGTAAACTAATGAGGGGTTCACAACCAAGCTAGGGCTTGGAAAGACAAATTCAATGAAAATAAAAATGATTAACCCTAATATGATGCAATCTTTAACTAAATGACCTAAAAATGCATATAAATCAAAATAGAAAGCTACAAGATGAAGGGTATACACCTGGAAATATAGAGATGGTTGAATGAAGGCTTGAAATTCTAGAAACATTGAATTTAAAGTTGACTGGAACTCATACACTAGACTGGGCGATTTAGTCCTAGATCTAGGTTTCTATGCAAAAATTGGAATCTAGCAAATGGGTGTCTGAAACTGCAAAAACCTAAAAATTGACCTAAACTGGGACTCATATGCCAGAACTGGTGTATTAGCCTAGTTAGGGTTTTCTGAAGCTCCAAAGTTTGATCCTTCTCTTTAATGTCTACTCTATCCTTCTCAATTGATTTTTGGATTTGAAACCTTGATTTGCAACCTGTAGAAGTCTCATAATGATCTTCAATGCAAGGTGACAACTTTGAAAACTTTCTCCAAACTTTCTCTTCAATGTATCTCCAATCTCAACCTACAAATCACACACTAAAGAGAGGGAAAAATGTTGTTTTGTTAGTGGAAAGGGGTTTTCCTTGGTCAAACCTCGTTTTGGTAATCAAACCTTGAAATAAAATGAAATAGGAATGGATAATGATGAATGAACAAAATATGATGTTTCCACTCACCAAACCCTAGCAATAAAGTGTTGCAAACATGTATGAGATGGCTCCAATGGATTCATATCTTGACTCTTGCTTGAATAGGATATATCTTGAATGAAATGCTAGCTTGAATCATAAAACCCTACATCACAATTGTTAGCTCAAAAACAAACATGATGCACGAAGACTTTGACATGATGCTTGATGCTTAAATAATACTCCAAATCACTTGATAATCAGCCCTTGAATTCTCTTGTAAACACTTGAATGCTCTTGTGAACTAAAAATTGCTATTATTAATGCTCTCACAAAATTCTTAGGTGAAAATAAGTGAAAGAAACTTGTATTTATACTTAATTATGCCAAATTTCCCAAAATTACAACACTGCAAGCCGACATCAGATCTAGGAGGATAAAATCCTGCCAAAATTTTGAATTAATTTTAATTTTGGGCCACACAGGACTCATACACCCAAGGTGGTGTATGTGTCCCATTAGGCATAATTTATGGGACCATTTTGTCATGTCCCCTTTTCGATAGCCACCTTAATGAGCGTTTAGCCTTTATTTTTTCTTGAAGGCTAAACATGAGAAATAAGGGAATAAGTATTAAATTAATTATCTATAAAGTTATTTCAATAAAGGAAAATTAAAAGTTGACTTTATATTTAATTGATTTAATAAAGTGACTTAAAATAAATATTATATCATAAAGTCACTTAAGGGAATAAAATATTATTATTTCTAGAAGGTTCTTGAAAATTCATTGAGAAATCTTTATAAGGAGTTGTTGGCTTAGCATTTGGGCATGCTTGACTTGAATCTCATTTCTTATTACCAATTTGGTAAGAAGCTAAATTTTTTTCTTGCTCGAGGGTTTGAAGACTCTAGAGTACCAAGTTTAGTTGTGAAAGATCAAACCTAGCTAGAATTGTTGAGGAATCCATCCAGGGTTTCTACAGGTACTTCATTGGAGAGATTTAATAGGTGCAATAGCTAATGTATTATTTTCCTTCTATTGAGGAGTTGGATTGAATGCAATAGTTGATTTATTATTGCATTTTCTGAGGTTTGCTTTGAGCATTTGCAATAGTTGAGGTATTGTTGCATTTGATATTCCATTTGAGGAAGGTGTTTGTAGTAGTTGGCTTATTGTTGCAATTCCACCTAGGAGGTAGTTCCATCTTGTTGATTTGATTATACAAACTTAATGGTATTTGACCAAGTTTGTGGAGTTTTGGAGAAAATCGATTGGAGAATATTTGTGGATTGATTGATGATCATTTTTGGATTGGAAGGAATCAAAGTTTGCAGATTGAATCTTGATTTATAGTCAAAGGGAGAAATTTTATTTTATAACAACATTGTAGAAATTGTGGCTCACTCTTGGAACATAGGTGCAACCTCTTGAAGATAACTTAGGCCCGATTTTTATCAGCAAACTGGGCACTCAAAGGGAAGGTTCAAATTTAATAACTAAGGTAGAAATAAACCCGTCCAAGCTTGAAGGGAAGTCACACTACACTAAGAAGAAGGGGCGCTGCAATCAGAGGTCAAGATATGGCGATTCTGGGGGCAGTTGACTAATTTTATGCATTGTTGGTTAACTTCTCACAGTCATTGAATCAGGTTATTCTATGTTGTAACTATTGCATTTTAGAATCATTTCTTTGGCATCATTTGTATTGTTGTCTTAGAGCAGCCTTGTAGTTGCATTGTCATTGATAGAAGAAAGTTGCAAACAGTAGTTGGATCTCATTGTAATTAGTTTGTAATTAGATTTACATGAGTTATAAATGCCAAACAATTTTTTGTCTTAATGCCTAATTGTTGTAGGTTCATATTTGCATGGGTATTTTTCATGAAAATTATTTGTCATAATACCTATTCATTGTAACTATCAAATGATGACATTTTCAATCATTTAGGTTGCTTGCAAAGTGTTTGCTATAATGACTATCAGTGGTAGGTGACAATTACATGCATTTTTAGTCATCCATTTTATTTGAAAAATCCATAAAGATATTTTCATTGCATCTCCATTTCATATTAGTCATTAAGTAGTTTCATTTGAGATTCTAGTTTATGCAAATCATTATATGCAATTAAAAACAGAAACAAACAAGCATACAACAGTTGAAGACTTTTATTGACAAATGTTTGATGAAATGTCCAAGTGTTGCAATTGAAAAAATTACATCAAATTTAGCAAGGGACATTACACATTTTCAAAAATGCTTAGAAAGGTGTAAAATGTAGATCGGGACCCAAAACCCTAGGTGGGACTCATATGCCCAAGGTGGCATATGAGTCCTAGATCACTAAATCTGGGCCACACAACCTAAAAACACCTGAATTATGATTGGATGTTGATTTATGTTGGGATTATCCTCGAAAAGATGCATTAATTAAGGCTTGTGGATGCAAATAAGGCCAATTAAAGCACAAAGAAGCCCAATTATTTAATAAAACCCTATAAAAGTGTGAAAGTGTGTTATAACACTCTAAATAAGGCACCAATAAGTTCACTTAGTTCACAAGGGACCAAGACCTAATGTGAATATGTTAGACATATTACAACACTAAATCAAGGCCATGTTAGGGAGTACTTTTTCCATCAATGCAGTGTTATTATTCTACAAATATTACATGGAAAGGAGTAGAAGGGGTCCCACTTTAAGGGACTATTTCTATGATATCAAGATTTTTGAATATTTTTTGTAAAGCATGACACTCATTGGTACTGTGTCCAAGAACTCTATGATATCGACAATGCGATGTGTTTGTGTTCTTAGGATTTGGTTTTTGGTCTTCTCTTATGGGAGGTAATGTAATCAGTCATCTATGTAAAAGTATTTGAAAATTCCTTTCAATATCAATTGGTGGGTAAGGGAATTATAATTTCTTTAATTTGTAAGGTCTTTTGCGCTTGCTAGATTCACCAATTTCTTGAATTGAATGTTGAGGAGGAGGACCTAAGACGATCCTTTCATCTTTATAATCACTATGAATCATTGGTTGTTCTTTAGGAAGGAGGACATTCATATCAAGAGGAGGGTCTTGATATCCTAACCCTTTTGTACTTTCAATTTCTATTTCCTCTAAGAGGATGAATTTCATTTCACTTGTATCACATCCTTGTTTACTCAAGATTGTGAATCCTTTTTCATATGTCTCTTCTAGGTTGATGGGAGTGTTTGTCACTTTTTTAACATAGAATGGTTGAATGTTTTCTTTCTTAGAGGAACTAGGTTCACCTACTATATGGAACTTAGGTTCATCTCATGTCTCAATTTTAGGATGTAAGTAACCAAACATCTCAAGTGGTGGTATTATAGGGGGTGTCAGTTGTTCTATGGATGGATAAAAGGATGCATTGTTTTCAAGGTGGTTAAGGCAATCGTTTAGGAATTTATTCATGTTGTCATCATCTTCTCCAATGATTTCAACATCACGAGGAGGACATGCATTAGGAGTTGAGTGAGCATGAGTAAGTTCAATTTCATTAGGGTCATTTCAAAAATCACAACTTGACACATCTAATAAGGAATTCAATGACATCCACAGTTTCCCAAAACACATATCCATGATGAAATGTAATACAAATTCCAGATTCTAAACTATGCAATGGTCTGAAATGAAATGCAATTAAGCAATGCACAAGATGGACTAATTAAAACTAGGTGCAATGAATTGAATGAAACAAAAAGTCTATAAATTGAAATAGAAAGTTATTAACAACAAATAAAAGCATAGAAATAGAGTTTTAAATTTTGGAAAATGCAGTGCAAAATCTGCACTAGGACTAAATTTTTCAGAGGGGCATATGAGTCCCAATGAGGATTTTTTTTAAAATTTCAAAAAAAAAATCAAGTGATTTTTATGATTTTTATGTTGTATGATTTATAACCTAAGTGAAAATGCATATTTTGTATGATTTTCAATGATATGATGCAAAAATGCAACCTATATGCACTTTCACAAATGCAAAATTTGGAAACCCTAGAAAGCCAATTAACTAATGCAAACCCTAATGCAATGTTAATGCAAGCAAGATCCAGGATGATAATGCACTCCAAATTAGAATTATGATGTTCTAAATGTAGTTTCACCAAAATGAAACAACAGAAAATAGGGGAGATTTCTTTCGTATGGTTTAGGACATAGAGCAAAGCCACTTTCCAATTATCTCATTGAAGGAAAACCTTAGAGATCTCAATGTAAAGGAGAAATAAATCTTGCAATAGGGTTTTCCTAAGGTCTGATTGTAAACTAATGAGGAGTTCACCACAAAGCTAGGGCTTGGAAAGAAAAATTTAATGCAAATCAAAATTGTTAACCCTAATATGATGCAATCTTTAACTAAATGACCTAAAAATGCATATAAATCAAAATAAAAAGCTACAAGATGAAGGGTATGCACCTAGAAATCTAGAGGTGATTGAATGAAGGCTTGAAATGCTAGAAACACTAAATTTGAAACTGATTGGGATTCATATGCCAGACTGGGTGACTTAGTCCTAGATCTGGGTTTCTATGCGGAAATTGGAATGTAGCAAATGGGTGTCTGAAACTGCAAAAACCTAAAAATTGACCTAAACTGGGACTCATATGCCAGAACTGGCATATCAGTTTAGTTAGGGTTTTTTAAAGATTCAACGTCTGGTCCTACTCTTTAATGCTTACTCTATCCTTCCCAATTAATTTCCAGATCCAAAACCCTGATTTGCAACCTGTAGAAGTCTCCTAATGATCTTCAATGCAAGGCGACAACTCTGACAACTTTCTCCAAACTTTCTCTTCAATGTATCTCCAATCTAAACCTGAAAAATTACACACTAAAGAGAGGGGAAAATGTTGTTTTGTTAGTGGAAAGGGGTTTGCCTTGGTCAAACCCCGTTTTGGTAATCAAACCTTGAAATGAAATTAAATAGGAATGGAGAATGATGAATGAACAAAATATGATGTTGCAACTCACCAAACCCTAGCAATAAAGTACTACAAACATGTATGAGATGGCTCCAATGGATGTAGATCTTGAATCTTGCTTGAATAGGATAGATCTTGAATGAAATGCTAGCTTGAATCATAAAACCCTACATCACAATTGTTACTCAAAAACAAACATGATGCATGAAGACTTTGACATGATGCTTGATGCTTGAATAATGCTCCAAATCACTTGATAATTAGCCTTTGAATGCTCTTGTAAACACTTGAATGCTCTTGTGAATTCAAACTTGCTATTATGAATGCTCTCACAAAAGTCTTAGGTGAAAATGAGTGAAAGAACCTTGTATTTATACTTAATTATGCCAAATTTCCTAAAATTACAACACTACAAGCTGACATAAGATATAGGAGGATAAAATACAACCAAGAAATTGAATTAATTTTAATTTTGGGACACACGAGACTCATACGACCAAGGTGGTATATGAGTCCATTAGGCATAATTTATGGGACCATTTTTAAAAATGCTTAGAAAGGTGTAAAATGCAAATTAGGACCCAAAAACCTAGGTGGGATTCATACACCTAAGGTGGCATATGAGTCCCAAATCACTAAATTTGGGCCACATAACCTAAAAACACTTGAGTTATGATTGGATGTTGATTTATGTCAGGATTATCCTCGAAAAGATGTATTAATTAAGGCTTGTGGATGCAAATAAGGCCAATTAAGGCATAAAGAGGCCCAATTATTTAATAAAACCCTAGAAAAGTGTGAAAGTGTGTTACAACACTCTAAATAAGGCACTAATAAGTTAACTTAGTTTACAAGGGCCCAAGACCTAATGTGAATATGTTAGAAATATTACAACACTAAATCAAGGCCATGTTATGGAGTACTTTTTCCATCATTACACCCACTATATCCTCTAAGCCTTAAAGGCTTTCCCCTTTTGGGAAAGCAATCCATATGGGTCATTGTCACAAAATTACACCTAAGGAATTTAAAATTCCTTTATTCCTTTCTATTTGATACCTTGGGAATGTAGGACAAGGAAGGCCTTTTATGAAAAAGATCTTCCCCTATCCTTTGAGGTACTTCCTAAGGTGTCATCCCTCTCAAGCCTTCCCATTGTGCCACTTGGCACAATTTTGTGTCTTGAGAGATCATCTCTCATCTCCACCATTGATCTTCCTCAATCACTCCTCACCCTTCATCTATTTTTACCCAAATCATAAAACCCAACACAACCATTTTTATTATCATCATGAAACCTTGAGCAATTGAGTATCATTATGCTAAAAAAAAATCATGAGCACACATCAAATTTGACAATATAATGAGAGGTTTGATATACTTCATTTTCATCTGATTTCATGTTGGTTTGACCTCTTTTTCCCAATCTAGGTGTTGTTTAGTTTTGTTGTCTTTTGTTGGATTTTATTATAATATTGTTCACTTTTCAAAGCATATTTTCTTGCACACATTCTAGGATGCCTAGTGGGACCCACGTCATGGGTCAAACTAATGAATTTCACTTATTTTTAGCATTTTTATATTTATGGTTATGGAAGGGTGAATACATTATTTCTTTTGTGAAAGTATTCTACAAAAAGGTGAATAAGATTTTATAGGGGTGAATTTGCTCTAATATTTAACTGGAAATTGTCTTGTATATTAGGGGTGAATATGATCTATAAACAAGAAAACTTGAACATATAAAGGTGAATTTGTAAATGGGAAAATCCATTATGCAAATGGGTGAACCTTTACTACTTGTGTTGATGTGTTAAATACTACTACTTGATCATACCGAGGCGAATCCATTTATATAGGGGCTAATACAATATGCTCTTGGACAAACCTGAAAGGTATAAATTCATTCATAATCCTTGTTCCTTGAGAAAGATTCACAAGTGTTTGGTATTAATCTACTAACTTGCTCTAGTCTATGATTGTGCTAACATCTTTTGTGAAACCAAGCGATAGTCGAAGACTAGAAAAATAAAATCCTAATGCTATTTATTACAAGTTCATGGCCAAATAACTTTGTATATCACTAATCTAGGAACACTTCAATTTTTCTAAATGGTTAATTTACTTGTTTTCCATGTCTATGGTCCTTCATTGATGTATGCTCTCCCCTTGTACCTTTTAGTGAGCCTGGGAATTAGAAATCACGGATCAACCTAAATCTTGTTATGTATTCCTAGGAATGCTAGCCTACACATATGCTCTCTCCTTGCACTTTGTGTGAGCTTGGAGATCAGAAACACTTAACGTATCATTCCCTTTAGGAAGACTACTTGAGTATTTCATCCTCCCAAGGAATGACCTCAAACATGTGGATCCATGAGGTATATAAAGGGGGAGAATGAAAGTTATACCCCAATCTAGTCACGTATATAGTGAAGATCTAATACTTGGTTGATACCAAGATAAGAGTGCAAGGTTGGTCTGAAAGGCTTAGCTAATGTTCCCAACCCATGCTTGTGATGGGCTAGTGTTCAAGGATATGCCTCACATGCCCTTATTGAAATATGGGAAGAGACAAGATAGAAGCTAAAAAAAATTATACACAAATAATGTTGTGCTTCCCTCCTATTTTCACACTCAATACATGGCTAATATATAGCCATTTACATAGCCAAACAACCTCCTGTTTAATAGGGAGGTGTTATAAAAAATATCCCAGAATACCATTCACGAGTATAACACACTAACAACTAACTATATTGTTATATACGACTAACCATCAAACCTATATTGGTGAGTTGTTTATTAACAACTTCACTATTACAATAGTAATTACCTTTCTACATTTACATAATTACTAACACCTATGTGAAAACTAATTCCCCACTCCCCCCTTAGTGTGAACATGGGGTGAAAGTACATCACAATACTTGATGACCACACATAGTAGCTCACCAAACAATATAAGATAAGAGTAGGGACATACACATCTACTCATGTCAAGAAATAGTGGAACTAGCCTCACTACACTTAGTACTTCTATCCAAGGATAGGGAAAAACACTTCTGCCCATGGAACCGAGGATAGGGACAAACACATCTATCAAACATCAAAGTCATGAACAAGGACAAACACATCTACTCACAACAATTATGATTGGGGACACACACATCCAATCATAATTACCAACTCGTGTGACTAGAGAAAAACACTTCCAATCACTTTACTACCTCATGAATGGGGACAAACACATCCATTCACATACAACCAAGAAATGTGATTAGGGACATACACATCCAACCACAGCATAAAAGCTTAAACACCAAGCCCTCATTGTCGTATATGCAACCACTACTATAAATCATTGTCACTTTGATCACAAATTATATGAGACAGTTGTCGTTGCCACCTGGAAACTGATCTTGGCTTTAGTCATTTTGGCACAAGTTTTTTTTTTCACTAAAACAATTTTGCAGCCTCATTGCTAGTGACTGACGAGAGGTCGTTGAGTATCCTCCAGCCTCCGGTTCCCCCATCCTCTAGTGAGCTTGATACTTAGAAAATTTTGATTTGAAGGCTCGTTTCATTAATTGAGAGGAAAGAATATATTCCCCCCTTTGATGTGAATTTTTTTTAAGGAGTGTCGGGTACCACTGATCATGCACTCCAATTACAATTCAGGCAATTTTTTATTATTATCATTTTTAAGTAGAAAGCAGTTTTAATTCTTATCTATTTGTCTCCATGACCACAATATCATATCATGATGGCAAACAAGCTTCACATAAAATACTACAAAAATGGGATAAAGCAGAATGCGGCTTACTTCTCAACATATACAGCCAAAACTCCTATGTATAACTTCAGCATACAATGGATGTGTCGGCCTACTATGGCCTTTAAATCATTCCAAAAGAGATTTAAAAACCAGGAAACAAGAATTTAAATCGTAGGAATAGAGGTATAAACGCGGTCCTCTTCACCATATCACGCATTTAAAATGTGAGCTTCCTTATGTGAAGGTTGAATTGCTATACATACCAGCGTTAATGACTGCTGACAAGATACTATGATAGTGACTCTTTTGGAAAGGACCACAAGGAAATCATTTAGTCAGTGATAATAATCATACAGAACCTCAAACCGACGTGTCTCCACCTCACAATCAACCCTGAAACCTAGCTCTTTGAATTTAAACTCCTGTCGATGACTTGCAATATATAAAGGTTCAATATTTTTTTTATTTAACCCCTGTCTGGTAGCTTTTCCTTCAATAAAAATAGTGATCCAAGCTTTGAAATGGGCCTCCTTACGAGCTTTCTTAACTGCTAATTCTTCTTTAAAATGAATCAAGGTATAACAATTCAAAATATACCAATAGGGAAATATGGCAAATTTGACACCAGAGGAAAATATGCAAAATTTGAGAAAAACCACACAAATTTCGGGTCTACGAATGGTTAAAAAACACAGTCAACAAAGAATCAATCAAAATATCAACAATTTATTTCACCTTTACAATCTACTCAAATTTTGTACTGCTCTAATACCATATTGAAATATGGGAAGAGACAAGATAGAAGCTGAAAAATTTTATACACAAATAATGTCATGCTTCCCTCCTATTTTCACACTCAATACATGGCTAATATATAGCCACTTACATAGCCAAACAACCCTGTATTTAATAGGGAGGTGTTATAACAAATATCCCAAAATACCATTCACGGGTATAACACACTAACCACTAACTATATTGTTATATACGACTAACCATCAAACTTATATTAGTGAGTTTTTTATTAACAACTTCACTATTACAATAGTAATTACCTTTCTACATTTACATAATTACTAATGCCTATGTGAACACTAATTCCCAACAACCCTCCTAGTATTTAGAGGATGCACTAGATCGCCTAGTTCATCCTAGCATAAGACCATTTAATCGCCAGTCAATGTGGTGCAAGGGATGCATATTATCCCCTAAAGTTACTCATGATGTATTTACATGCATTGAGATAGAGCTTACCAAAGTATACCTTTTGGCCACCATTGATAAGATATCCTTCATCCATTATATTTGTGATCTCTAGCTATATAGACATAGGTAGATAGTATTAGCACTTGCACTATGAGCCTACACTGATTGTTAATCCTACTTGACTAATCTAGGTTTGTGCAATTTGGTGTGAATTTTTGTGATTACCTATTCATATCTTTATTCTATCTAGTCATTATTTATTTAGTATCTTTGTGATTGCAATATTTGGTCCTTTTTTGCATATTTGTCTATTCATTAGCCAAGTTGGGTGAATATTCTCTCCATTTGGTTGAATCCACCCTTTGTTGGGTGAATATGCTTTGCTCTTGGGTGAATCCTCCTATGTAGTAAATCCTTGATTTGATCTTAGTCCTCATTGGGTGAATCCAATCTATCATTGGATGATTTTTCTCCCTATTGGGTGAATCTAACTTGGTGTAGTTTTTGGACCAATCACAACCCTACATAGGCGAATCAAAGTATGTTTGGGTGAATACACTATGTTTTTGGGTCAATTTGTGACATATGTGGGTGAATTTGATTTGGTTTGAGTGAATCCATTCTCCATACAAATTACAGAGAGCGAACCCTTCCAATCCTAGTTAGCTAGTATTCTTCCAAGTTGAATGCCACAAATGAAAAAAATTGATTTATATCTTAGCTCGTATCAACCATTTTTTTCACATCACCCAATCAAAAATTAGTAAAAATATCATCCTATTTGTAAAAGAACATCCCTAAATGCGCACAATCATCACATAAATCGTCCTAATAAAAATATAGCCTTTAATCACTTGTTTGATAACCTAAATCTCGAATCCAACCAGCATCATAACACTTTATTAGGAACTTTTCCTAACCTAAGTTAGTCATCCCTCATTCAAGATACTTCATCTTGATCCAAAGGTATAGTTTCCTTCAAAATCACTTTTACTTGAAAACTAACCCTATCTCAAGTATAAATCCAACCATCAAAATCAACATAGGATCTCAATCATAGTTTTGAGTGCTAAATCAAATATCCAAATCCAAAATCAAATCACACTTGTTTAGTCCTATCCTTAGGCTTAGAGTCATCATGGTTCATCCTCCCAATCACCTAACCTTTCATGCCTATAACCACATGTTTTCAACTTAGAAAAATTATGGAACAACAACAACATTTCTCGCAATACACTACTATTTTTCCTAGAAATGGAGAACCCTAATACCCCAACATGCAAATGGGACTATCAAATCCTACTCATCCTCAAGATCTAGTCTCCATTAAGGAGGAAATTTTCTCTCAATCTGAGATTTCTCCTAGAATTAAGGAGTTTTTAGACAACATTTCTAGTGTGGATATAGTAGACCACCTCATAGACACATGTAAGGATACAATCCTAGTTAATCTTCTCAAGCATAGTTTGACTAAACTTCTGCTAGGCTTTGACACATCCCAATTGTCAAAGAGTGTGATACTTACTACTCCACAAGCTCCTCCTAAAAATCCATGGGGACCTATACTTGAGTTTGGTAATGATGTAGTGATTATACCTCATTTCTCATCTGGATTCCTATAGTGGGACTTGGGTTAGGTTTTAGTCCTAGTCATGGATATTATCTTGTGTCCTCTTCTCAAATTCCTATTTCACTACCACAAAAAAATCAACCATCCATTCCCCAAACATTGATCCATTATGTCCCTCATGGTAATGTATCAGTTCCCCTATCACACACCTCATCTTCCACACCTTATCACATCCCTCTCATACTAGTTCAACCACATTCAACTCAATCAATCTACCATAATTCCCACATACCCTTATTGTCTTCTCCTTATATCTCACAATCCACTCATATTCATTAATCGTCTTACATTCTACAACCCGCCTATATGATTCCATCTCAAACTTCCCACACTCCTTTACTCTCACATGATCTAATTATATTGCAAGGTCAATATCCCACTCAATCTCAATCTTCATCATATCTTGTCCAACATACCTACATACCTCAAAACCCCTCATATTCAAATCCACCACAAAATCCATCTTATTTTAGCATCCCATAGAATCCTTCATACCTCACTCAACCTCCATAGTAGTCATACCTCCATCCACATCAAAAGTATTTTCATCCTTCTCCACCTCACCACAATCAATACATCAATCCTCCAAGCTCAAATCTAGTGGCTCCTTCATTATCATTATCCCATAATCAATAGTGGGAAGACATGAAGTTCACACTCAGGGACTTACAACCTAGAAACACCAAGAAATAATTTAAGTTCAAAGAACTATGCCCATATACTTTTGATCATTCCATTTTAGTGGTGCCTTTCCCCTAAAATTTCAAAATTCCCAAATTTGTTAAATATAAAGGGAAAGTTGATCCTCATGACCAAGTTAATGAATTCTTCATGGATTTTTAAGAGGTGGCTTATAATGACAACTATCTACTTCATTTGTTCCCTTGTAGTTTAGGTGGTCAAGCTTTGGAATAGTTTCTACACCTTCCTTGTGGGTTCATCTCTACCTTTATAGAGTTGTTAGAAAAGTTTGTGGCCCATTTCTCCTACAATATAGAACAAAAAGTTACCATGTTAGACCTTTGTATTAGAAAACAACATTATGGAAGAAATATTTGTGGGATACCTATAAAGGTCGAGAGATCTCGCTATCCACCTTCTATCACCTTGACCTAAAAAGCAATTGGTTAACATATTTTTCCAAGACCCAAACCAATAAATGACCTTGCATTTACAAATAAATTGTGCATCCTCATTTGACAAGATTATAGAGAAAGATGTCACTATTGATAAGGCACTTATAGCTAAAGTTTTGATCTAGTTTACAAGGAAAAATATGATAAACCATCTAATGACAAACCTTGATTTTGAAATAAAAGAAAAACATTGTTAATGATGGTGTCACTAACACTAAGCATGTCCAGATTACCAACACATCAAATATCAATCAAACTACAACCACCCATCCCAGTACAGACACCATATCGGTCCCTAAAGGCTGTAATGTCACGGTTGTTTAAGTCTTAATTTAGTGGATTTAATATATTAAATATTAGAGTTAATATAATTTACAAGTTGTAATATTATTAAAATAGATGTGAATAACCAATGCAAAAGTCAATATGTGATAATTTAGTAAAAATTCCAATATAAATAGTTAACATGATAAATTGAATAATACATCTATATAATAACTTTTAATATCATATAGATTAACACCAAAATAATAATATTCTAATATCTTTTAATATCAATGTATTTCAATACTTATCTAAATGCAAACACTTGGAAAATCCACTACCACTCAAAAGATGTTGGTGGTATTGGCACTGCTATGGGACAATCTAGGAGGAAATAGTTCCTTTCTGAACACAACATACTATTGCGCTTTAAACAAGTGTTGGTTCAACAGAAAAATGCTCAGCGCAAGTGCACACCATGCTCCAAAGTAATTACTCATCATGTATACCACATGCTATAGAGAAATTACTCAACATGTATACAACATGATCTAGAGTAATTGCTCAACACGTATACAACATGCTTCATAATAACTACTCAACATGCATAATAGCCCTGTCTAGGACAATCCTAGGTGCATTTTATACCTTGAGTTGGACACAATCTATGTGCCCCCTTCTCCAATGCCCATGGATCACCAAACCACTTTCTTGTTGGTGTAATTAATATTTAATTACACTAGCATAAGTTTACTTAGGCATAATATTTAATTAATTCCTAGGTTGCATTCACTAGGCAATTTGTTATAATGGGGTCATTCCCCTTCACATGTATTTAGGATAAAAGCTTCCTTCTAGAAGATGAGTTGTCTTTTCTAGAAGCTTTATCCTATCTTCACATCATTCCATAGGTAGTTTGTTAGGGTTCACATGTTAGATCAAGACACATGTCAACATCATAATGCATACTACATTTCACTCTTGCCTATATATACAATGCATTTGTATGTTTGTAAATCATTCTAGATCAATCATCTCATAATAGAATCTCAATTTGCATGCTTAAGTTGCAAAATTTTCTTTGTGGGTGAATTTCTTCTTGGAAAAGATCCTTTGAAGACTATAGCTTCATTGGGTGATTCAACATCCATAATTTCTACATGGTATCAGAGCTTGTCAATTGAAGACTCATCTCAAGATCAAGAAAGTTGGGGTAGGGAGATTCATTGCAGGCTTGAAGGTTTTATTGCAAGCTAGTTGGCTCCACCCAGGGACCAAGCTGATTTCTAGAGTAGATTGAGTCCAATCCGAGCTCGCCATTGTCTTTAGAACACCTCAAAACCCTAGAATCATTTGTTCATTCATCAAAATCAGAGATATCTAAACGGGAGCCATCGGAAGTATTTTTTAGGGTTTGCTATTTGTACTATTTGGGTTGTATGATCTATAGTAAAAAAATCAATCTCCCTGTTATTGTACCTTGTGGAAATTATTTTTATATTAGTAGGCTTTTTTCAAAAAATCAGGCTCATTTTTAATAGTTTTGGCAAAAATTTATATTCGAGTGACTGCATATTTTATTCACAATCGGCATAGGGGTTTATTTTAATTTCTCTAAGTGGCTATAATATTATCCATCGACATAGGGTTTGATCTTTTTCAAATTTCTATGGATATATTTTACATTGTCAGCATAAATATTTTTAAAAGTCTTCTTTTATTTTTAATTGTCGATCCCGCAATATTTATAAAAAAAAAAAAAAATTGTCTGACTATCTTTATTTCTGCAGGCCTTTGTAAAATCCATTGTCGACTCATAGTTGGTGGAGGTTGTCAAAATTTCTGAGACTTTATTTGTAGGAGGTCTTGTCGTTGTCGGCTCCATCAACAAAACTTCTATTGTAGGGGCATACAGTCTGACCACCGACGCCATCAATTGTTTCATCGATGTTCCTTGCTTTAACAGTTCTTTCCTTCACCGTCAATGTCAGGTGCATATCCACTGTAAGGCCTCGCCCTTTTATCCAATAGTAGAAAATACTTTATTTATATCATAGCTATATTTATTAAGTGATAATTAAATTGATGTATATAAGTATGCAATAAAAGTATGTATTAGAAGATAATAGTAGAGCAAGGAGTAGTAATCAATGGATGATTTTGTGGAGAAGGAATCTAATTGTAGATTTTTCTTTCAAGGGAAGTTTAATGCCCGGTAGGTATATGATATGATTGTAATTGAGTATAAATTGAACTTATACTTGAAGAGACAATATGAGTAGATAAAGAAACATATTTAAAAAGTTATAACATCTTGAATAAAATTGAAGAGATTATATCTTAGTGTAGAATGTATGTATGGTTTACGAGATAATGATCTAATTAGTAGTGTTGTGAATGTTAATGCTTGCATTTACTAGTGTCCTAAAGACAATAATAATATCACCGCAATTTATCATGGTGAGTACAAAAAAAATACTATATAAAGTATATAGTTAAATTAAATATACAATGAAGCCTTAGCCTTACTAGCTAATCAAGCTTTTAAACTTATTAATGTAAAATTAATAATTAGGTGTCATTTTTTCCTAACTAATTCTATGTTGGTGGTGTTAACTTAAAGAGGGTAATATTATTTGACATATGGTACTTGCAATAGGTTGTGGTAGAATTTGAGATATTAAGTATTTTAAAGAAAAAATAATATTTCCTTAAGTTTAATTTGGATTAATCTAACAAGATGCAAATACAAACATGTAAATTGGTCTAGATAAATTAATAACTATGGTAACTATGGTGATTGGGAATTAAATATTAAATTATTTAAATATAGAGAAGATCAAGGGTACTTAGTTTAGGAATAGTTCCATTCAATAAATATATTCAGAACCCAAATCTATATAAGCCTTGGGACTAAAAACAATAGATTTTTATCTCCATTTTACTTGGAGATTGTAATAGTTAATTTTCCTCTACAAAGGGTTTCACCTTTGGGTCAAGGTCATTTTTGTAGGCATGAATCTTGATTTGAATTGGTACAGTATACACTTGCCAAGGGGAAGTAGCAGGGTTGCTAGCCGAATTTAATGCTTTTGAAGGTGGTGGAAAAAGAGAGAGATGATAAGGGGATGGTTAGCTTAAATGTATTAATTCTCTTACCTACGTGTCACAACTTCATATTAGTTTCTAACTATTAACCTACAAGAAAATTTGTAGAATTGTTGGTAAAAAGATTTGTTTACCAGGAAAGGTATGTTGCGGTAGAATGGGTCTCTAGTTGAGTACCCCTCACTTAACACCTATCAAAAAATTGATTAATTTCATCTACTACGCACTTAGTTGGCGGCAGATGGTATGGGGGTCCATTCTTGGCTAACTCATCTAACAGAACAAGTATCCTTTTGTGGAATATGGTGTCGGTGTCTTACAAAAATATCGAAATGGATGGGAATGAATGGGTTTTTTTTATTATATATTTTTGGCTATATGTAATCTCTGGAGAGTTGTGCTATTAGGATTCTATTGGAGATATCCAAAAAATAATATTGTATAGGAAACGTGCTCGACATCTTCCACATAAATCGGCCCCACACTTACAAGGAAGCAAGAGCACCATACTGTAACAGGCACGTGCCAAGGTAGCACCTCCTCCTTTTTCATCAAATCGAAGATGCTCACTGTTTAAGTTGAAGAGTAGAATATCCGGAAAATTGATGGGGACATTGTCTTGTACCCTGTACTGAGAGGGAATCCTTTTTGCTTTACAATTTTCTCTTTCATTTTGAGATTTTCATGTCAATATCTTGCATTTAATTTCCTAAACACATGCTCTGATTAGAAAATTGAGAGATTTTTCATGATTAATGGAACTTGCATTCTTCCTAGTTTTTTTAAAGTGAGTGATCTATATCATGTGTATTTGTTGTCGAATTATGGTGCCTCTACAAAATATATACATGGGAAAGGCCAACAAGTGATGAGCCCCTAAGGCATTAGGTCGAGCCCCTAGGACTTTTCTTCTAATTTTTATTTGAGATTCGTCATTTACTCATATCGTAAAATACTATTGATTTATATAGCTTGTCTTAGTAATCATGTGCTAACTACCTTTGATCTTATGTGTGTTCCAAGTCATGTAGACCTTACAAGTATACGTATTGGTAGAGAGGAATTGCTGACACAATGGAATGTAAGAAGTATGTTAAGCCAACCCAAGTAAGTAAACTCTATTGCTAAATATAGTAAATCATTTCTATCTTTTCTTCTAACTAGTGTGATCATTCAATATAGTTGTAAGTAGTGAATTGTGTTGTTATTGTCTTTTAAGTAAACACAAAAAAAAAAAAAAAAAATTGAAAAATTAGTAAAGTCATTGCGTTCATTAGGTTGTTTAGTGTGTAAAAATGTGGGCATGACATCCACCACTGGCGGACTCCTCCACCATATGATGGTTCTCAAGAACCCCGCTCTGCCTGTTCCTCAGCTTCGCCGCTGCTCCCAAAAGAGGGGCATTTTTTTTACCACTATAGCCTATGGTCTTATCAATGACCACAGGTCGGATTTTTTTAGCCCCTGGTGCTAATTTTTTGTACCTAGTTAGCTTTTCAGGCCCTAATAGGGCAGTGATATTTTGAGGGCCATATCTTTTTACCACAATCTTGAAATTCATTAAATGAGATATCATTGGAAAGGTATTTCAATGTACTTTCCAGTGGTTCCCTCCATTTTCTAGAATTTCATTGCTAGAAAAAGGTATAGTCAACTAAAGTAAAAACCCTAATTTGGACTCAAAATCCAATATCTTCCAATCACTTTGTCAAAAATTAATGCATCCAGCAGCATCAAGAAGGTATTATAGTGTTTTTTTATCAGTACTTTTATTTAGTTTCAGCTCTAGGTGCTTTGCATTGGTTTTTTTCCATTTTGAGATTTTTCATCATTACTTGGATATCTTGAAGATTGGAGAAATTTTTCTTGCATTGAGGGACATCTCTTCAGTTATATATCATATTTGGAAGTTTTTATTTGTTGTTGATGGTCAATATCTTTGTTATATTGAATATTTTTCATAATTTGTTATGGGGTTTTCAAGTCATCCTTCACTACTAATGTTGGGAAAGGGAAACTATAGACAATGGAGAGATTGCATCATACATCATCTTCAATCACTTCAATTTTTGCCACATTTGTATGGTTTGGTTCCCCCTCCTGATAATTGTATCCAAAAAAATTATTGGAATTGCCGAAGGTATGATGTTCTAGGAGTTATTGCAATGCATGTTGTTCATGATGTTTTGAAAGCTATTGATCATTGTGACTATCCTAATACTCTTTGGACTAAGATTTGGGACCTATATGGAAATCATGATACTCCATCATTCCCCAATGATAATGATTTAGAATGTCATATGCCTCTTCATTCTTCAAATCGGATACCCCGTGATGATATTACTATGTAGGAGTTTGATTGTTTGGAATACTTTGAATCTTCTGAAGAGGTTGACAAGGCTTCTTCAGAAGCTCCTTCTTCTCCATCAAATACTATTGATATACCTTCACCTTCAAGGATTCCTTGTCTAGATTCATTGATTGAGGCTTCCATCATTTCTATTCATTAGTACACATTTAATTTTCTAGACTTGAAATCTCATGATGGCTTTGTTTCAGGTATTACCAACTTGGCTACTTCTATAGGTTTGGAGGATATTCTTCAGGGGATATCTCTCCTCTATGCAGATTATAATTTGGAGGGTTTTCTTAAGTCTCCACATTTCATTGTCTCGACCTTGATTGGGGATCCGAAGACTACCTTGGAGGAACTTGTTTTCTCTTCATAGATTTTTTATTTGAGACTTCTTCCTTCCCATTTTCTTTTGGAGTTAGAGTTTTTTTAGCATCAACCATTGGATTGGATTCAAACTTCTCTCAGTGGTTTTTAGGAGACTTCATTCTGGGGGGCAACCCACTCTTCATCTATTCCTTCAATGGAAGGATCATTGTATTGTCATCCTTGGATCATTTTATGCATAGTCCTGGTTTTTCACCTTCTTCTTTGATTGTCTTGGGAAAGGAGACACATGAGAAGATTTCAGAGACTTCACTATTAACCATATTCATTCTTCCTTCCTTCAATTCCTATCCAGAGTGGGAAGGATCCCTACATTTCTATTTGGTTTTGTTTCCTCTGAAAGGGAGGAAAGTTGTTTGTCCACATTGGATCATCTTTTATCTTCAAGAACTTACCATTTTTGTAGGTGATCACAAATTATGGGGGGGCTACATAGTCTCTCTCTTTCTCTCCTATTGAGGGGCTATTGATTCTAATATATCTATGTGACGGATGGTGTACTTGGGGGGTATCATGGAGTCCTCCATCCTTCCTCACTTATTTGCATTTCATCTCCTTTTTGGAGAGGGGTTTTCTTCCCACTAGGTTTTCCCCTTTGCTTTGTTTTTCGGATATTAGTTTCATTTCATTTTCATTTGTAAGTGTGTATCATGTAGCCAGGACCCATCATTCCATCCTTCCATAATCATTGCATTATCATTTCCTCCCTAAGTTGCACTTATGGGGGGTGTTGGTGTAATTAATATTTAATTACACTAGCATAAATTTACTTAGGAATAATATTCAATTAATTCCTTGGTTGCATTCACTAGGAAATTAGTTATAATGGGGTCATTCCCCTTCACATGTATTTAGGATAAAAGATTCCTTCTAGAAGATGAGTTTTCTTTTCTAGAAGCTTTACCCTATCTTCATACTATTCACTAGGTAGTTTGTTAGGGTTCACATGTTGTTAGATCAAGACACGTGTCAGTATCATAAAGACACATGAATAAGTAAATGAAATAAAATGTGCATATAAAGAGAGTGACCAGTCATTGCCTGAGAATGACCGGTTCAGTGTTGTCTTGCTTTGCTGCTGATCCGAGCTGCTTGTCCCTCCTAGTTCCTCATTGTTCCTAGTTCCTACATCTAGCAATATCAATGGTGTTAGAGCAATTCTCTAAGCAATGAAAGATCACAAAAATTATATGAACATACACCTATGCATGTATACACTGATCTCAATGTGCATTAAATAAGAAATGCATACTTTAGGTGTCCAGGAAAGTATCAAAGCCATCATACACATCCAAAATATGCACTATTTTTCTAACTTGTTTGATTCATGTGTAGGTATAGGAAAAGTAATATTATTGTTTTAATTCATTTGATATCAGCACGTGGCATAAATGTGGCTCCCACAAGGGTTGAGCCCAACGTGCATATAAAGGACTGCAATCAAAATGATAGTGACTTGCAGATTGACAGTGTACAATAACATAGTGGAATTCAAGATTATAGTCAGTTTGAGTCAGCATGTTGTCAAATTGTTTTGACAAGGCTTTGAACTGAGTTGACCACTTCATGGTATACTTAATAATCATACATCGCCTATGGCAGTGTGTTGTTGATCACTGTCATAAAAGACATATCATCAAACAAGTAGATCATCAATGGTTGTCCCAATTCAATTGCAATTACATAATATCAGTCATGCACGCATTGATAGAATACAAGAAAAAATACAAGAGACATGAGTTTATAAAAACTTGTGGAAAAGAAATGCAATACAAAGTGACAAAACAGGTTTTGTTATTATTTTCTCATTTATTCATGGAAGAGTCATGGAAGTATAAAAATATTGCGAAAGATTCAAAGCTACAGTAAGTAAAAATAAGTGAACATTTAGTTTTTAGAAGAAGAAAGCTCGTGTCCTTATACTTTCTTTTGTTCTTTCATTTCTACATGGAAAATAAAACACATAAATCATTGATTACAGATGCTACAGGAAGTTCCAAATTTACAAAATGAGTTTTCTTTCAAGTTTGACCACCCAGAAACCCTAAGGTTGGGCCAAAGTTATGGGGGGTTTTATTTGCAACTAGTAAAGCAACCTTCAGAAATTGCAAAATACCCAAAAGATGCAAAAGGAACAACTTTTTTGTATGAGCAACATTATTAGGAACCAAGAGGTCGAATCATGGCTCTTTTCATAAAGAAAGGGAAAATGTGTGTAGAGATTTTGAATCATACCCATACTATGCAATAACCAAAAATGAGGAAGAATGGAGCATCAGCATGTTAGAGGCCGAATATAGAAAATAGAATACCCAGAATACAGGACTATTAGTGTTATGATAAGATCTACATGAAGGAAGTTTTTTTTCTTTCATAGCACAAATTAATTCACTTGGGATTTCAAAGTTTTAAGTTCGGAATGAAATTTTAGGGGTCGCCATGAGTAACAGGAAATACATAAGTGATAGGGGAAGGATGGGTAGTTGTTCGGGTGGTGGCGATGGTGATGGAATTTTTTCAAATTCTAAAGAGGTGGGAGATCAGGATGTTGCTTCAGGCGATAATGGCAGATGTTGTGCTGATGACAGGGTGATGTCAGGTGGGGCCCTTGCTACAGGTAAGCTAAGTGGGTCCCCTTTTGTGGCTAATTTTTTGTCTAATGGAAAAGGGGCTTTGAAGAGTGTGTGCCCGACGCACTCCCTGGTGCCTCACTCTAAAAAAGTGGTACCTAGCTCAGAAAAGTCAGGGAATGGCTTGTACTCAGATGGGTGTGATGGGAATCCTAATGTGGAGGGTCTTGGGCTTGGTAAAACTAAGAATGCTCTCTTAACGAGCTCCTCTCTCGATTGGTCAAATTTGTTTGGGGCTAAGCCTGGAGGAAAAAGTACTTCACCTCTGGTGCCTTTTGTTGCTAATAAAAATAATGAGTACTCTGTTTCTTTCCTGGATTGTATTGTTGACAAAAGAATGTCTAATATAGAAATGGCTCCGCTGGGTAAATTTGTTGGTCCTCGGCCTCATATTGAGCTAGTGCGCAAGTTTACTTTGACTCGATGGAAACCTAAAGGACAAATAGAGGTGGTTGCTATGGCTAAAGGTTTCTTCTCTTTTTCCTTTAACTGTGAAGATGATATGGTGATGGAATTGATGGGAGGCACGTGGTTCCTTGAAATTCATCCTTGATGCTGAAGAAATGGGAAACAGGCTTTAATTTGAACTCATGTTCATTCTCGACTGCTCCAATTTGGGTTAGACTGCCTGGCCTCCCGCTAGAATTCTGGGATGAGGAGGTGTTCAAGGGGATTTCCAACATGTTTGGTTGTTTATTGTCGATAGACCAAATGAAAATGTCAAGGAACCAACTTTTTTATGCTAGATTTTGTGTGAATGTGGAGAAATCAGCTAATTTTCCTTCTATGGTGAAGATTAACTCTAAACTTGGAGTGTGGGAGTAGATGGTTGAATTTGAGTCAAACCCCTTTTCCTGCTTCCACTGTTAAAAAGTTGGCCATTGGGCCAAGAAATGTCCTCTCAAAGTTCCTAAGAAAATGACTAAACAATGAAGAGAAAAAGAGAAACCTCTAGTTTAGGAGGTGGATTTTATTATACCTCCTGCTTTGGAGGTGGAGTTGGGAGGTGTGCCTCCCTTGGAGGTAAGTCAGGATAAAAATTTGAACGAGTTTGATAAGGTGGTTGAATTTCAACCAGCTCAGGGGGAAATGAATCAGGAGCTTCAAGTTGAAAAGGTATTCTTGTCCCCTTTGCCCAATGTGGATAGGTCAGTGTTGTTGGAGGAAAATAATTCATCTATGATTGTTGAATCTAGTACTCCTCTCGAGGGGGTGGATTCCTCATAGTCATTCTTTTGTGATTGTTGAATCTAGTTCTCCTCTTGGGGGGGGATTCCTCAAAGTGTGGTGTCAAAAATTGAGGGGTTAGAGATGAAACTTGATGTTAAGGAGTTTGAGGAGTCAAAGGATGTGGACAACCTACCTTATATTATGGTTTGTGGCCGCAATAGGAAGAAACATTATCCTTCGCTAGGAGTTGTGACAAGGAACCGGCAAAGAACAAACTATGGATCTGAGCCACATGGTAGAGGTCAACCCCCATCTAATGTTTCTAGGGATAAAGAGAGTCGGACGGATATCATTGATGGCACATAGAGAACTTTGTTGGACATGTGCTCTAAGAGCACTTCCCATAAACTTACATGAAGATTATTTCCTAGAACATGAGGGGTCTGAATCACCCTCATAAGCATGATCTCCTGGCTAATCTGGTAAGAGATCATCGCCTTGATATTGTTTTAATTCAAGAAATGAAAATGGGTGTGGATAAACTTTCTAGGTTGAAATTGAAGCTTTTCAAAGATTGTGGTATGCATTTCTCTGAGGTGGTGGGTGCCTCTGGTGGGATTGTAACTTTTTGGAATCTTCGGGTGATTAGAGGTGTGGAGGTGTTTAATGACAATAATCATGTGGCTACTTCTTTCTTCCACCTTCATGATAATTTTTCCTGGACTCTGTCCAATATTTATGCTCCTAATTGTAAGAGTGCCAAAAAAGGCTTTGGGAGAATCTTTCCCTTTTAAATTTTTTCATAATATTGGTAACCGGTTGGTTATTGGAGATTTCAATACTCCTTTGCATGATGTTGATAAGTTGGTTGGTTTGCAAAATGTGGATGATAGCATATTCGACCTTATGCAGTTCATAAATGATTCAACTCTTCTTGATCTTGATTTGAAAGGGGCTTCCTTTACCTTGTCGAATAGGTGTGTGGGTGATGCCCTTATCCAAGTCAAGTTGGACCATGCTCTTTTAAACCCTAAGTGGTTAGTCCACTATTCTTGCTCTCTTTCTTCCCTGACCAAATTGGGTTTGGATCACTTCCCCTTGGCTCTGTCTATGGATTTTTTGGGTGGTAAGAAGAATTTTCCTTTTAGGTTTGAGAAAATGTGGACTTGTCATCCTGATTTGGGAAATCTGGTTAAGGACTGGTGGAATATCAATGTGGATGGGTCAGCTATGTATAGAGTTGTTAAAAAGATGGCTAATGTTAAGATTAATGTTAGAAAAAGGAATCATACTTCCTTTAGTCATATTTTTCAAGAGAAAGATGGGGTTTCTAAGGAGCTTCACTCGGTTCAACAAGTTATTCAATCGTCTGAGTATGATCAAGATTTGATTATAAAGGAAAATCTTTTGCTTTCCAAATTGCATAATATTATTGCGAAGGAGGAGGAATTTTGGAAGCAGCGTTCAAGGATTATGTGGTTGAAGAGTGGTGACAGAAACACTAAGTTTTTTCTTATTTCTAAACTGAAACATAGGGCTTCGAACCGAATCAATTTGATTAAATATAAAAACCAAGCTCTAGAAAAGGATGTTGATCTACAGAATGTTGTGGCTTCCTACTTTTCTTAGCTACTTTAAGTGGAGGGTGTGCTTGATGTGGCTTGTTAAGAGGATATTCTAAGGGATATTCCCTAGCTAGTGGATGGTGAAACCAACAGGAAGTTAGTTTTTATTCCTTCGGTGGAGGAAATTGGGTGTGTTGTGTTCTCCTTTGAAGGTAATAAGGCCCTGGGCCTTGATGTCTTTTCCATGTTCTTTTTTCAACCCTTTTGGGAAATTATTGCGAAAGATGTTGCGGCTACTAAGGAGCTTTTCAGATCAATTTCCCTTTCAAAGGAATTGAACTCCTCTTTTATTGTTTTGATTCCCAAAAAAGCCTGGTGCTGTTTCTTTTGAGGAATTCTATCCTATTAGTTTTTTCAACTCAATCTATAAGATTTTCTCAAAAAATTTGGCATTGCGGTTGCAAAATATTTTGCCTCTCATCATCTCCCCTCAACAAAATGGTTTTGTGGCTAGTAGGAAAATTTTAGATTCCATTCTCTCTGTGCATGAGAATATTCACTCTCTTTTTGTTAATAAGCAGGTTGGTTTTATCCTTAAGCTTGACTTACTCAAAGCTTATGATAGGGTGGATTGGGGTTTTTTGTCTAAGATCCTTCTCTCCTTTGGTTTTGGGGAGAAATTGGTGGCTTTAGTGTATCAACTTATTTCAACCCCTAGGTTCTCTATGCTCATCAATGGGTCTCCTTCTCCTCTCTTTGATTTCTCTAGGGGTTTGCGGCAAGGAGATCATATCTCTCCTTTCATGTTTATCATTATGGTGGAGTCTTTGGGTCGTCTTATCCAAATATTTGTTAATTTTGGTCTTATCTAAGGGTTACCTCTTCTTCTACTAACCTTGTGTGCTCTCATCAACAATTTTTGGATGATTCTCTTTTGCTTGAGCAAGCATCTATTAAGGAAGCTAAGGCAATCAAATAGATTTTGAAAATGTATAAGGTTGCGTCTGGGCAGAAGATTGGCTTACAGAAGAGTGTTATTTTCTTTTTCAACACTCCAATTCAAAGAAAGATTAGGATTGCTAGAATTCTACAATGTCAAATTGGTGAACTGCCTACTTCTTACTTGGGGCTCCCCTCATGTTCTAAGGCCCCTGATTCTTTATGGAGGGGGCTGATTGAAAAATTTAATTCCAAGCTGGTTGGGTGGAAGGGGCCCTTATTGAGCCAAGCGGGTAAAGTTCGACTGATTAAGTCCACCTTTTAGAATATCCCAATCTATGCTATTAGTCTCTTTCATATGCCAAGGAAATTTGTGGATATCTTGGAAGGAATTTAGAAAAACTTCTTATGGACTGGGGTTGAAGATAAAAAAAGAACTCATTTGGTTGCTTGGGATGATGTATGTTAGCCGAAAAAGGCTAGTGGGCTGGGAATTCACAAAATTGGACCGTTTAACATTACCCTTTTGGGGAAACAGTTGTGAAATCTCTTGTTAGCCAAAAGTGAGTGGGATAAAATCACTTGGAGTAAATACTTGCATGGTGTTGATGGCATTAGAGATGTTGCTTCTCATGAGTTAATCCAATGAATGGCTCTGTGTTGTGGAATTGTAGTTGAAGGCTTGAAGGCTTGTTGCTAAGGGTCTCTCTTGGCAGTTGGGGAATGGGAGTATTTTATTCTGAGACAATAATTGGCTTGGAAATGGGCCACTAAAGGATCAACCTTGGGCTTATCCCTTTATGGACCTCTGTGTGCAACTAGTTGGTAGATTTGTTGTTGATTATATTGATGGAGGTTGTTGGAGGAAATTTTATGAGTTGGACCCTAGTCTTGAAATTATTTATAAGGCTATCTCAATGGTTCACATTCCTGCTAGCCCTTCTCCTGATAGGTTTGTTTGGCAGTCATCTTCTAAGGGTAACTTTTTTGTTGCTTCAACTTTTTTTCTTAATGAATCCTTTACTGGTCCGCCTCCTTTTTGGGCTTCTTTTTGGTCCTCTAGATTGACTCCTAAGATCAGTATTTTCTTTTGGCTCTTCTGTCAAAATAAAATTCTTACTACTGATAATCTAATTAAAAGAGGCTTTGTTATTCCCAATAGATGCTTTCTTTGAGAAGAGGAAGCAAAAAATACTTGTCATTTGTTGTTTGGGTGTAGATATGTTGGTGTGATCTAGAATCATATGTTTTTTCTCTGGAATCTTAGTTGTTTGTTCCCTGGCTCTGTCAAAGACTTGTGGTTTCAATGGGTTAGTCCCTCATCCAATCCGGCCTTGCAGATTTTGTGGTCTCTCACTTTGCCTCATTTGATTTGGGGGTGTGGTTGGAATGTAGCAATAGAATATTTTAGGAATTCTACTCTTCCTGCTTCATCTGTGGCCTATAAGATTTGTACAGGAATTAAGGAAAAATTTCTTTCTAGGATCTCCTTCCATGATCGTCAAAATATTAATCTATGCTCCTATGATATCTCTATTGCTCAAAAGTTGAAGTTTCCTTGTGATATATCTCTCCTGATCTCAAAAGGGAAATCTTCAAAAGATGGTGTTTCTTGGAAGGCGCCACTGAATGGTTGGGTTAAGATAAACTTTGATGGTGTAGCTAAAGAAAATCTGGGACCTACTGGATGTGGGGGATTGATTAGAAATTCTAATGGTAGGCTCGTCTTAGTTGTGGCGCTCCCTTTGGGAACCCAAACAAACCACTATGTGGAGGTGGTTGTTGCCTATCATGGTCTTGAATTGGCTCAGAGAAAAGGGTATAGGAAGATCTGGTTGGAGGGTGACTCTCTGAACGTTATCAATAATTTGAAGAATATCTCTCTCCCATCTTGGACAATTGAGGCCTTGATTAGGGATTCCATTGAAATTATTAAATCCTTTGATAATGTTTATATCTCCCATATTTTGAGAGAGGGAAATATGTTAGTTGATTTCTTCACTAACTTTGGAGTTAAAGATAGAAAGGTGTGGGATTTAAATGATCCTATCCCTTTTGAGGCCACGGCTATTATTATTAATGAAGGATAATCTTATGGTGATCCTTTTATTCATTAAAGTGTGCATGTCCTTACTCACATGGTTGAATGACATAAGGATGTTAAAGTTATGATTTTGAGGGAAGGCTATCATAAGGCACGAAGTTCAAATTCATTATGGAATTTATGTCCTATGGTTGCCTTCACATAGATTGTGGGTGTTAGTCGACTAAGTTTCCAAAGTCTTTTGTTGGATACTTCGATTCTGGGTGGTGTCTGTTGCTTTTTCCTGAGTTTCTTGCTGAGTGCTTGGTTTTTGTATTCTATCATCATGGGTGGGGACAGAAATCGTGTCGATCCTAAATCTTATGATACTGCTAAGTAGAGAAAGGAGGTGTGGGAGATTTTAGAAAAGGAAAATTTAACTCCATTCATGGAGAAATTGCATGGCAATAATCCCCAGGTCACCAAATTGGTTGTGGAAGGGTGGAAAGAGAGAACCTTGAATTTGGGTGGTAGGGAAATTGTGTTGGATGAAGAATTCATAGCCCAGATTACAAGATTGGCTATTCAAGGTATGAAGGTGTTCATGGATAAGAAAGAATCATAGACTGTGATGTCCCTTTTTTTCAAAAAGAATGAGGCTGATGACTTGAAGCCCACAAAGAGTGGTGGGTATTTGAAGAGTTCCTTGAAAGCATTGTGGCGGGATTTCATCGAAGAAATTATGACGTATGTTACCTTGGAAGAAAGGTACACGGCTATTAACAATTACCATTTTCTGTTGCTTGACCATTTTCATCACAAGAAATGGGTGTCCTTTCCCTACTATTTGTTGATGTCAATGGACTCTAGGATTAAAGATCATAGGAAAAACACAAAAAATCTTGTCCTGCATTCGGGGTTGATTCAACTGATTTATGAACATGTGAAAGCTCATTATGTGCATAAAACTCTTGTTTCTCTGAAGGATAATTCTGCTAAAGCTAGGGAGGGCTATGAGATGGAGTCAGGAGAGGAAAGGGCTTCTAAGAAACCGAAGAAGAGGAGGCTTATTTTAAATAAAGAATCTAAGTCGGATAGGGATGATGATGTTGACTATGTCCCGAATTCATACGCCTCTTTGGAGGAGGGCCCCATTTCCCCTGTTCAAGGTAAATCTAGGAAAAGGAAGATGGATGAGAAGGCAATATATATGGCATGCAGTGATGAATTGGAGACAGTTGTTCCTTCTAAGGGGGGCAAGGATAAAAATGAAATTTATGGGGAAGCTTCTTCTCCTCCCCCAGCGACTAGATTTGTGTAGGAAACTAATGAGGGGAGCCAAAAGAGAAGGGTACTGAATGTTGGTCAACTCCTAGAGAAGGGTTTCCCTCTTTCCTTGGCTGGTGGTGTCCATGGTGAGGATGTTTCGAGCACTGTCATTGGATTGCAGAAGTAGGAGAAGGTTAGAGTTGTGGGTGGAGAACATGCTATGGGAACCAGTAAAGTGGATGCGGATAGGATTCTAAAAAGGAAGGTTTTTGCGGAGGAAATCGCCAATTCCATTCGTAGGATGAAGTCTCCTATCCCTGCTGGTAAAGGTCAGGAAGCTTCTACAAAAAAGGTTCATGTGAGTTCCTCTGATGAGGATGTTGTTGTGGGAAAATGTATTGAACACTTTGATAGGGAGGATCTTTCTGATGTGCTTGGTTTCGCCCGTGATAGTGTTAAGGTGCTTTTTAAAAAAATTAAATGGTTCTTTCATGAGATCAATAGGACCGATGTTTGTGTTAGAGGTGTTGTGAGAAAGGTTGAGGACCCTTCGGTCCAAAGACAAATTGATAATTTAATGGACGGCCTCAATACTGTTGTTAATACTGTGGCAGAGGAGACCATCAATCTGAAACAGAATATGGAGGGAAGAATGTTATCCCTTGAGGAGAAAATTGATAAGATATGGAATGTTGTGATGAAGGGTGGAGAAGCCCCTAAAGTCTTGACTATGTCAGACTCTGTGAAGGCTATTTCCCCTGTGACTACTATTAAAAAGAGAAAGGATAATGTGTCTATTGATGTTATTGTTGTTGAGGGTAAGCTGATGGTTGAGGATTATGCTACTGATAAGGGTGTTGCTAAAGTTTTTGTTTTGAGTAGTGAGGTAAAAAACTGGTGGGCCTAGGGTTAGGACTAGAAACAAAATGAAAAATTGGGTTGGTGCCTTGGGTATTGAGGTTTTTGATACTATGGTTAAGGGGTAGAAGCTTGCTGCTAGTGAGATGGAAGTTGTTTAAATTCTGAACAATATGTAGTGGTGTTGGTCGGTTTCCTTCTTTTTGGTTATTTTTTGGCTGGTGGTTTGCTGACGATGGGTTGATTGTTGATTAATGTTGTTTAATTTTTATATTAGCTACTTTATTTTGTAAAGGGTTCAGAGCCCCTTCAAAACTCTTATTTTACCTCTAATCAAAACAGGAAATACATTCTCTTTGTGTGCATCAAAACACATTTGGATCTTCTTAAAGGAAAACAAAAGAACATAAAAAGAGGGGTCTTGAATAATTCAGGAACGAACCCAAAAAAATGGAAAAATATGAAATCATGCCTGAAGCACACATGGTCGTGTCCTGTGTGTATTTCTTTCTGAAATATAAAAGGTCCATTTGAAAATTTGTTCTAAGACAAATATATAGAGAAAATATTTTACATTATCTCTTTAAAGAGAAGCAAATAAACCCAAATACAAATCAACATGAAAAGATGAAGGCCACAGCCTAAAAGAATAAGAAATAACAAAATGAAACTTATATTCTTTATGTTTTGGTCTCAAAACATAGCTTACTAGTAAGTGTTTTGAAGAAAAATTGAATGATTTTGTACAAAGATACCTCTGTAACTACAAAATCTTTCATGGAAATCCTTCAATAGTGTTCTCAAAAACCCTCATTGGTGGCAGTCGAGCTTCCTCAAGAAGCTTCATGATAAATGAAGTAAATTTTTTACCATTTGATTTTTGTTTTTAGGGTTTCATACCCTAGTGGAGGCCGACAGGAGTTAGGCATTTTTTCCTTCTATTTAAAAATATACATTGCAAATTAATTTCCCCGTGGGCTAAGACTCCATGTCTTATGCCTTATTAATGTTATACCTTTTGTAGCTTAGGCATTTTAAATATGTATTTCGACTTGGCCATGTCTTTATTTCAGTCTATGACCAAATACATGTAATATTTTTCATTTTTTGCATTCTTTTACATTATAAATGCTTGAGTTTAAAGTGATATTTTATAATTCACTTAAATTTAAGGCATCATCTTTAAATGCAAAAAAATAGGAGCATGTGTTCATGTAATCAACGCATGAGGAGGAAAGATGAAGATATGCTTTGATTTATATTATGCCAAAGATTTAGGAGAGTTGAAAGAAGTTGGAAAACACATGGAAAAATTTTAGGAGATATTTATTTGCTTTGTGGAGAAGTTGAGAGCTTTTTAGGGGTGGTTTCATGAGTCACTATGTTGGATAAGGTATAGCTTGACCTTTTCATCTATTTGGAGCTCTTTTGGAGTATATCTAAAAGCTAGATTTTAGGCTTTTTAAAGGCTTACGAAAATTAAGATTCTAGAGCCTTTTTTGGTGGAACCACTTGGTGTTGCTTACTTATTAGCTTTTGTAACTCATTTTTTAGTGAGTTCTTACTTATTAGCTTTTGTAACTCATTTTTTAGTTAGTTCTTCTTATGCAATTTCTGGAGATAGAGACTTTTGCAGTCCTTTGATAGTTCAAGCATGCTTTGTAACTCATTATTTTTGGAATATGATATATAGATAATACCTTGGATACCATTGATTGTGTTGTTTTTCCTTCTCATTATTGAAGTATTGTGCATAACCAAGTGATTAATTGAGCTATTAGTGAGGTATTTTAATCTCTTTGTGGTTTTATCTCACGTTCTCATGCCATTTCTGCAAAGTATGCTTATGTAGGTTATAGGTTGTTTTTAAATTGCATTTATCCTTTAGAATGTGAGAATATTGTTTTCCTTTTTGAAGATAATTCACTCAAACTTTCCTATGAAAAATTTATGTATAAACTTACGAAAATGAATTATGTAGTTTAGATATTGTCATCAATGTTCAAGTTTTTGAAAATATGAAATTTTCATAGTCCTATTCAATTAGATGTAACACCCTGTGTTTTCATTTTCAGCATTTACTTTTAAAATCATTTCTTCTCCCTTTTCCTTCAAAAAATTAGTAGTTTAAGTAATAACCAGCAAGGAAGCTGGCCTCATTTAGAGATTCACTCCAAATTTCAAGATCACCCACAACCTTAGGAGTGTTTCCATGTTTCTTCAAAAATTTAAGTTTCACAACTTAACAAGGGTGCATTTCTGAGAGATAACAGTTTTGGCACACCCGGTGGGACACAAACATCAACATATTTTACTAGTTTTGATATTCTTCTGGTAAGTTTAGACCCTTGAAGGGTTGTTTTTGCATATCTGGTGACTTTGAAATCAGGTGATTAGCAAAAATATAGTTTAATAACAACATATGAAAAGAATGCAAACTAGAAGTAGTGTTGTACCCTTTGAATATCTTCAATTATCACCACCTAGGAGAAGTGGTAGGACTGTTCAAAGAGCCCCTATTTCCTCAAAAAGAGTTTAGTCAACTCCACCCAGTTTTAGACCAACAGTTTCATCAAGTTTTGTTGCTTCAACAAGTTTTGTACTTGTTATCACAGTGCAGGTTAATCCACCTCAGCCACCTCCAATGGCTAGAAACCAACCTTTTGTGGCATTTAATGGAGGCAATCCATTAAATTTATCCCAACATGATGACATTCCTATAGCTTCTTTAAAAATTCAACCTTTCTTTATAGGTGAAGATCAAACAACTCCAATAGAGCTTATTAGAGATGTAGCTAATTTATGTGGAGTTCATCATATAACATAGGATAATATTGTTGTGAGATTACTTGTTGCTTCATTGAAAGGAAAAGCTTTACAGTGGTTTAGAGGTCTTCCTGTGGCTTCTATTGCAACGTGGGATGACTTTCGAGACAAGTTATACAAGCAATTTCAAGACAAATTTTATCATTTGTCGCTTGTAGAGAAGTTGACAACAATTAAGAGGGCTCCTCAAAAGCAAATGTCTGATTTTAACTTTAGGTTTCAAAGGACATGGGATAGAATACCTATTACAGTAAGGCCTTCCCCTAAATATGCATTTTTATACTATTTGAGGGCTTTAAACAATGACATATCTGTCATGATTCAGTCTACTTCATCACCTGATTCTTATGAAACAACAATTAAGGTAAAAAACAACTTAATACAAGATGGAAAAATTGCACCTAGACCTCCTATGCCCATTTTCCCAAAAATTTAGCCTTCTATGCCTCTGCAAATCCCACTTTTTACTACTTTTCCTATTACAGTATTACCAACTAATGGTAAAAAAGAAATTTTAGTTCCAATTCAATCACAGGTGATGCAGGAGATAAAGGGGACTCAACAAAAGATAGAGAATATTTTACAGAATTTTGGAAATGAGCTTGTTAGCATAAAGAAACAACAATTTCAAAATAGACAGCCATTTCAATAGTAGAACCAAGGGCCAAGTGAGCCTTATCAAGGTCAGAAACAAAAATATCAAGGTAATAGACAACTTTACCAAGGAAATTATCAAGGTCCAAGACAAAATGTGAATCCAAGACCTTTTCAGGCATACAATCTTGCTCCAGTTAGTGCACCTAGAGACCTCATTCCTGTTCAGAACAACCTTGCAACAGATTATGTCACGACCCCTATTCTTTTATTATTTTGTAATTTTGTAATGCTTGGTTAAATTAATTTATAATGAAACAAAAGTGAATTAATTATATTTTAATCAGAAAACTCATTCTTCAATTTATCAATAATGCTTGTTATTTAGAATAATTAATTGCAAATTAAAAGAAAATACCTTGTTAGTTAGGAAAATTGGTTTATGTGCAAATAAGTGATATTTCGCTAAAATTTATTTAAAGTAAATACTTAAATTGCAAAGTTAAAAAAAAGAAAGGACTTCCGTACTATTTTCGAAGGATAACTATTATGCATAAAAAAAAGAAGAAATATTATTTTAATTTGTCAAGATTCAGTTATGAGGAATGTGAAAAGAAAATATTAAATAGGGAAAATCATAACGGAAACACAAGAACTTTTCCAGGCAGAACTTCGCTAGAAGGAAGAACACTTGGTTCAACTGCACAACCATTGTCTTAAAAGAAAGTTCTGCATAAACAGGTATGCTACTATTCATATATTGAAGGAGAAAATAATTCCCGACTTAGATTTATGGTTGAGATACTGAGTCAAATGATTTCTGAATTTAATGCCTAATTGATCTGTTAAGCTGTTAGAAGATGGTTTTGTTAATCACGCGGCAATATCACCTTGTTTTACCTAATGATTTTGTCAAATACCATCCCCAATTGACCATATCATACCTATATCCAAGTAATTCATGCTTTGGGAGGCTTAGCTACCGAGAGTGGGAATTCATAAATGCTACAGAAGATTAGTTGTCGAGGGAAGGATAGACGTGGCATTCATTGTCATTAGATGGGGAAACTTGGCTGCCATAGGAAGTGGGGAGAGGAGTACAACCTTTGTGCATTAAACGAGTGTCCATGATTAGTAAAAAGTGTGTCAAGCAGAGGACACCGCAAGTAGATATCTGGCTCAAAAATAGGGAATGCAATGGTGGGGGGGGATGGCATTATCTTTTCTTGAGAGGAGGCAACATACATTGGGAGGAAAAAGCTGTCATGAACAACATGACAATGATGATAAAGTTATGATATTCGAAGGAGAGAGCAAGGAGGTTACAAACAAAACATAGGCAAGTAAATCAGCGCAACTGGTATGAGCTCTTTCTTCGATTGCATTGGCTTAAAAAGTTTCTAAAATATTTTCAACAAATCTGGGTTATGCATACTCTGCAATCATTGCATTTCATGAGAACACATTTCGTTGTGGCATTCTGTCAAACAATAACGTGCCTTGTTTGTATTTCACATTTTGCATACAAGTCTGCCTAGGTACTGTATTAGTGCAAGCTTATTTTGCAGATTGTTTCTTTTAGCATCACCATTTATCTCCATAAGAACATTGTCATTGTTTTTAATTGATGAAAATTCTCACCCTATATCCATGTATGATCCTTGGGCACCACAGGTTTAACTGGTATCTTAGTAGTAAGGTTTGGGTTGCCTCCAAGATAGCCATTACGGGCATGAAGGTTTTAAATCATGCACTCCTAAAGATCAACTATATATGTAATGCAATAAGGGTACTGTCGTGTGAAGTATGTGCAGTCCTCATCCACCAAACCTACCTGACTACGCACACCTAGAACACAAGCAAAGCTTACAATGTTAGGATGTGTTACAGAATGCTTCATTAGTCCAAAGATTTTGAGAGCTTCCTTGCAAAGTGCACATTCTGCAATTATTGCTTCCCATTCCATGAGACCGCATTTCTTTCACTCTCTGTTTGGCGCAGGCAAAGAGGGATGCTAGAAAAGGTTATGAAATTAGGCTTTATACCCACCAATTGCATATTGCATTTGCTTGAAAGTTTCTTAAACCTTTTCAACATGATCCATCTTGTGCATATCCTACGTTCATTGTAGTCCACCTGGCCACATCTTTTTGAGGCATTTTGTTAAACAGTTCACTTGTCTTCCCCTATGATTCTTCATTTGTTGATAACTATTGTGGAATTTAGATTTTCACCTGCATATTGCATCTACTTTCAATAGTCTTTTCAACGCTTCCACTTTATGTATATCCTGCAATATTTATTCTTCCTTCTCCTTTGTAACAGTCGTACCCCTACTATATTTGCGTGCATAAAATGACAATTCTTTGATATGTGGTTCACATCTCTTAAGATCAATTTCTCTTTTAGCTATCAATTTTATTCTCCTCCACCTCTCATGATGTGGTCTCCTTGTTGCGCAAATGAATGACACCTCCTTGCTATTTTCCCTCTATCGCCAATGCGTATGTATTCTTATTTTTCCTCTAGCTGCGAACCACACTTTTAAAGTAGACATTCAACATTTGAATAGGAGCTTTCTTAAAATTTAGGATCGTATTTTTCTATTGGTATAATTATGAATACACTTTCTACACACTAAAGATGCTCTAATTACATAATGAACCTCCAGCTTATAATTGCACAATAACATTAATGAATCATATATGTATTATACAATTTGTTCATTGTACAAGAATGATGTTATTCAAATATGTTCATTTTATATATTATTGATATTCAATGGTCAAAGATATTCGATTGTAAATGTTAATTGATTAAATACAATGTGGATATGTATATATTTCTATTTTCTTTAAATATTTAATTTGGTTGTTCAAGGTATAATTCTATTAAGTAATCAATTTACTATGTTAATATAAGTGGATGCAAAAATTAAATGCTAATGGTAATGGAAATAAAGAAATGGAAATTTTATCGTAATTTATTAATGGCTTTTATATAAATTATGCTATTTGACTAGGTTTCTTTTAGAAAATAAAATGTTTTAGGATAGTTAGTTCTTATAATAATTTGAGTGATTATTTTTTTTAAGAGGATTATTTAATTAAGAGAATAAATTAAATTAAGTTTAAGAGTGAATATTGACTATATTTATTGAAAAAGAATGAATCTGCCAATGACAATTAAATGTTTTACATTAGATAATGGAATTAGGATTCTTGAATTGCAAGAGGAAATTTTCTTCTTAATGGTGAATTATCCTTGGAGTGTGTTGCATCCTTATCCAGGTCTTCAATCCCCAGCTTCACCTAAGTGGGTGGCAGCCATCTGAGAAACTGTCTGGGGTAATGGACCCTAGAAAGGGTTGCATACCCACTTTTATAGTACGTTATTTGTATGGAATGCATGATACCTTGAGTAGAGGATTGAACTTTAGTATGTATCAGTGTTATGGTGTTGTGAGTATGAATGAAGTTGACTTGTCCATTGAAACCTAATGGTTATACCCTATGTGGGTTAGTCAAATGAGTTGGAGAAACTCAAGTTGTCGAACTACGGTGCCTCTGCGAAATATATACGTAGGCAAGGCCATCAAACGATGAGCCCCCGAGGCATTAGGTCGGGCCCCTAGGACTGTCCTTCTGAGTCTTGTATATGACTTGTCATATTGTAAGCTACCATTGATTTATATAGCTTGTCTTAAGTAATCATGTACTAACTACCTTGATCATATGTGTGTGCCAATTCATGTAAACCTTGTAAGTATAGGAATTGAGAATGAGGAAAATACGACATGATAGAATGTAGGACGTATGTTAAGCCAACCCATAGTAAGTAGACTCTATTACTAAAATTGTAAAACATTTATATTCTTGCAATTTCTTTAATTTGCATTACTACATTTAAATTTACATGTTTTGATGAAATGATAATTCAAGTGTAAGCTTGAATGGCCAAATCTAATGAAGACACCACCTTGTTTCAATATACTTTGATTCATTGATGTATTTTAATTATTTAATTATTTATTTTCATTTGATTATAATGATGAAAGCAATTTTAGGAATTTAAGGATATGATTAGAACATGCATCTTTCCAGTCGTTACAGATTATGAGTGGTGATATCTGTTGATGGTCAAAATAGCACAGCAACATTTAAATAGAATATCTTTATTCTATTTCTCCTAAAAAAAAAGACAACATATAGTAATCTAACTCCCAAGGTCCTGGTAGTTGGTTCTCAACTGTGTTGATATTGCTCAATGGTCAATGTAATTGTAATGTTCAAGGGGCCTGCTAGTTATTGAGCTTTTTGATTGTTGTAAGATTGAATTCTTATTTAAACCTACTCTATAGGGGATATAAAGAAAAGGAAAAAGATAGATCAGGGATGCAAGAGAAAGAAGAATGTTGATTCATTCAACTAATCAGACCTATTGCTTTCCAAGGAATCCATAAATTAGAACTGCAAAACAAATCAACCTATAATCCATACACAACTATTCATTCATAGTGCAAATATTAATAGTAGATTGCAAATCATCGTTCGAACAAAAGAAAAAAAAAGATAGAATTTCATTCCTTGAAAGCTTTCCAAATCAAATGATTAATAAGACAAACATCATTCCAAAGCATAACCTAAAGTAGGTTTAAGTCTAGCTACTTCTACTGTCAATGAAACAAATAAGCAGCATTTACAAATCTGGCAAGATCACCAGTGTACAGAAACCCATATCTTCATATTACCGAGCCATCTAAACTAAGAATTGCAGAAAAATGCATCACCTATCCTACTGTAAAACTCTATTCAGCTAAGCTCTAAAAACTTCTAACTTATTTCCCTAAAATCTCTAACCCTTTACAATGAGCTTCATTTGACAATTTGTAGCTCAATTCCATAATTTCCTCCTCAAACTCAGATATCAAAAAGTTGTAGCTTTTTGTGCATACAATCACTCCTTAAAGATAACTTTATGTTTGCAGCCCTGTTTGATTTTAGTTGACTTCAGTTCTAAACTCCACTCTCTAGTCTGGCTCAAGTTGACTTTCAGTTCACAATTACAATTCCTGATTTGACTCAAAGTTCTCCTTTTGTATAATAATCTATAATATCCTTCCCTGAAATAACTCCACATAATGCTCAACTTACTTTCAATTTATTGATCTTTTCAAAATCTTCTTCATTTGCACATGAGTTGTGAAAATCATCCCTAGGATTCTTTACCAATTTCCATTTCAAAAGATACCTGTAGAACTTGAACATGCATTAATTAATTTATAAAATTAATCAACTCATAATATTTAATTAATTCTAAAACTAATTAAACATCTTAGGACATTTCAATTAACTGCATGTATAATAGTCATTTAATCAACATAATCGAAATGCTATAAAACCCCTTTTAAATCAATGCTCTATATGGATTCGATGTCCGTTTGCTCCTTCGAATCCTGAAATTACCTGCAAACACAACAAATGCACCATTAATTTATGGGATTAACAGCTTTCATTACAATGGCATAATTGATTAATAATAAAACTGATTAATTCATAATCCATCAAATTCGTTCTGTGCATATTCTACGATCATATCATTCCATAAGAGGGTGTCTCTCAAATGCATTATGTGAAAGAGCTCACAACTATGTTGATGTTTCCACACTCTACATGCATGTTTACCTTGGCACTTTTGACAAATCTAATTTGCGCATAAAGTGCAATCAAGGCACTCCATGAGACACATTTATCAATGACGTCTTTGATTTTGTATCACAATTCACGTGCCTTCATCTATGCTTCCATATTTTTTTGTGGTCATGACGTCTTTGAGGTACGTCCTATCGAGCAGTTCACGCGCCCCTTCTTCGTGCTTCCAAATTTCACGCATAGGCATCGGCTGAGAAGATGCGGGTGAAGGTTGGAGAGTGGCTTTACACCTGTCGATTTCTTTCATTTGAGGCATTATGTGAAATGCCACAGCCCGCACCACCCATGCTTCCACATTGTATTTCTCAAAATGACATTTCTCTTAGGCGCCGAATGCAAATTGATTGGGAGTTTTTAAAGCCTTTTAAATCAAAACTATTTTGCACAGATTCTGCCATCATTTCATTCCTTGAGAGGAGATCTAGAGGCATTCGATAAATGGTGGGCATAATACAACAACATCCCATGCCACCCATGATTGTGCATTTTGCATTTTTTCTTACCATGACACGGTCTGCAATCATGGCATTTCCTGAAATCTCATTTTCTGAGGCATTTGGCGAACTCTTCACTTGCTTCGTATATGCCTCCACATTGTTTATCAGGGCAGATTTCACAAGATCTCAAAAAAGTTAGAAAGATTTCAATATATAGATCATTTCACTTCCATGTGCTGAGATCTCCTTGAATATTTTGTCAAATACTTCATCTGCCCTGCCTCTGCTTTCATATTTTGCAATCACACATTCATGGGTGAAATCTGTTTGAAGCTTCTATCAAACGGTTTACTGTCTTGTCCATGCTTGCACATTTTGCATGCATCTAATTGCAAAGAGGGCACTAGAAAAGTTTTTGGAATCTGATTTGGCCTTTACACCAGCTAGTTGTATTTGCTCTGAAAGCTCCAAATCCTTTTCAACAAATCCAATTTTGTGCAAATTCTGGAATCATTGTATTCGATGACATCTTTTTAGAGGCATTCCTTAAAATGGTACATGCGCCTTATTGGTGCTTTCTCCCTCATCCACAGCAGATCCATTTTGTGCTTCATTCTGCAATCATTGTATGCCATGAGAACGCATTTATTTGAGGTACTTTAGTCAAACAATTCATTTTTTGGTCTATGCTTTTGTATTTTTCATGCATGTCCACCAAAGGTTGTTGCAATTACACAATGATTCACCCTTTTCTCTCTGGCTTGTCATCGCTAGACAACCTCTCTTTATACTGTGCGAGAGCGGAGGAAAAACCAAGCAGGGTCGGAGCAGGAACCATCCCTGGATAGGGGCGAAATTGTGTTTGGCTCGAAGTCTTAGCCTTGGCGGGATCATAATCAAATTTGGACATGGACCTTTTGTCCTTGCTCGGCTCAGAATTCTTCCTGGGTCTACCATCCGATACTGCTGCGGGGGCGGAACCATGTTCATGTGGAGACGGAACGAGTTTATCAGTGGGCTTGGAACCATGATTGGTCGGGATTGGAGGCGGAGTCATTTTAAGAATGTAAACATTTTTTTACTTTACCCATTTCATCTTCTTTCCCGGTTCCGCACACATTTATTCCATCTCTTTTTTTATTTCCCTATCACTTGGCGGGGTCAAAATATTTCATGAACAGGATGGGAACCATTTTAACTTATTACTGCATTCCACCTTGTTGACTACGCGAAGCGGTGTGGGTTAATTTCAAAACCCCAACATTTAATATTACAATTTAATTTTAAACCCCTTTCCCTCTCGCCGTGCAATTTGACATTGTATTTTATTCTATATTATCATTATTATTTTAAATAAATCTTTTAAAGAAATAAAAGATTTGTTTATTTAATTTCCTTATTTTAAAACTTTTAAATTTAAATCCTTTTAAACTTAAAGCAAGAAAAAGATTCATTTAAAGTTTGTTTTTTTGTTTTTTGTTTTCAAATGTTTTAATAATTTTGTGTATCTTTCTAATTTTACTAATTTTTGTATTTTCTCATTTTTTCATTTTTTGTATTTTCTCATTTTTTTTATTTTTTTGTATTTTCTAATTGGCTCTAAGGTGGAATGACACGACAAACAACGACAACACCCAGACAAAAACAAACAAACATGAAATCGGAAACAAGCGACACGCGAACCAAGCACGGCGAAAAGACAACAAAAGGATGGGATGAAGACAAACATAAATGAAGGAACAAAAAAAACGAACAACGCAACGACGAAAGATGAGACGAAACAAGAAGAACGGGATGGAGAACAAGATAGGAAGAGGCGGGACGACACCCGAATGAAGCAGGGAACCAGGATCGGGACGGAACCAAGAACAGGAACCTTGGAAAATTTTCTATTCCAGTTCTGGATCCGACAAAGACGAAGAAAAAAAAAGAAGAAAAGAAGAGGGGGTCCCCAACTTTGCCAAGAAAAAGTTGGGGCATGTATGCAAGGCATAACACTATCCTTGCAACTAGCCTCATAATCAGGCTACCTGTTCAAATGGAATTATTAATCAAGCTTTAATGGTTCAAAAATTTTCAAGCTTATAGTCAAATATACCCAATGATGGAGCATTACAATACCAAGAGCAGCCTCCAAGTGATGCTACTCTGTTAAACTAACAACGAGAAGATTTTTGTGGAGTTAACAGAGATGATTCCCTTGTTGTAGCAAACATAAGAGCAAAGAAAAGAGATTTTGAGCTTGAGAAAATTGTTAGTGTTTGGTAGCTTCAGGAGATATTTTCTCCCTAATTAAAGGCAGGTTGGCCTACATATTACAAATTATATTTTATATTTTTATTTCTTAAAAGGAGGGCGACCTAAGTGAAGAGTCACCTTGTTTTGTATATACACAAGGTGGAGTCCATTCAATCTGTAAGGAAAGCTAGATGCGGAAAACAACTCTCCTAACGTTAATACCTCAGGGAAGAATGCAAATATACTTTTAATTTTTAAATTACAGTCCAATTAAGATGCACTATGAAGTAAATATCAGAAATAGAGTATTTGACAATCACACACATGAACACCAGATATACGTGGAAAACCCTTACGGGAGAAAAACCCACCACACCAAGAGAAGTCACTTTGTATTACAGTAATAAAGATTACATACAAGTTTCAGACTTATCTTTCTAATGTCTGTTTATAGCAGCATTCACCATGAACAATCTTGTACAAGAACCTTCAAGTTACAGTCTACACATAATAGAATTCATTTACTGATACAATCACTCAACAATCCGTCGATTCAACCAACAGAACACAATTTTCCATCACAGAGTATAACCATGTCGATCCATGTCCATCGAGCTTCCTCATAGAACCATCACAATGAACAAACTTCCAACTGTTCAGATTCGGCTTCTCCTATTGGTCCACGAGACTCCACATAGGACGGTCAAACGATCAACAAAGTCCACATTGTATTGGCATTTTGGTGAGACACAAGGAGTGTCTCCCCGATGCCCTAAAAGCTTCATATCGATGTTGCCAAGAGTTATCATTATCGCCAAGATGTTTCAACAACCTTTCATGTGTTACACCGAATCATCAAACAGTCGGTGAGACCTATCACTTTCGCCAGGAGATCATAGCGAGGTCCAAAAGTCTCATAGATCTAAGTTTACCATTCAAAAAGAGTATCGTTCTCGCCAGGACCTCACGTCGAGTCACCAAAGGTTATACCGAAGTGTTCACAAGTCATACCGAGCTTCAATCACCAGTCGGCAAGACATATCAATATCGCTAAGAGGTTTCTCTGAGATCTCTTTGTCACCCCGAAGCCATCAATAGTTGCCAAGACATATGCCCTTCGCTAAGACTTTACTCTGAGATCTCTAAGTTACATCGAAGACTTCTCATCATCGGCAAGACTCACCAAAGTCTCTTGGAGTTCTTACCGAAACCACCGTGTTATGCCGAGACCATTAGATGAGCCTCCGTCAGTGAGACATTTGCACTTCGCCGAGACATCATAACGAAACAATCATGTTACTCTGATGAACCCAAGTGCATTCCCGTCGGTGAGACTTTAACTATTCGCTGGGACATCATAGTGAGAACCCTTCAGTTATCCCAAAGACTTCAATACAAAACAAACTTTCGGAGAGACTTTGACACTTCACCCAAACATCTTCCCGAACGAAGCCTTTCAGCCAAGGGTCTCAATGATAAGCGATAGAATGGTCTATCGACCAAAGATCCCCACGCGGTAAGAGGTCATACAAAACGAAACATGTCACACCAAAGACTCCAATGTGAAACCGTTCGGCAAGAATCTTCCAAGGTCACAGCGACCTGTATAAAACATGATGTTCCAAACTGCTAGTTGGCCAGACATAAGAGCTATCACACTAACTTGGCTCCAATAGAGGTTTTAGCCTGTGATGATTGAGGCATATATTTCCAACACAATCAAGTCATCAAGTCATTCTCATATTCAATTGGCATTCTTTCAAGAAGGAGTTCGCACTTAGCAATACATCAGTTTCATTTGTATCTTTGCATCAAGGAGTGATACTATTATTCATTATATTAATTCAGCCTTGAGTAAGGCTAGAATTGTAAGCAGATTTATGCTCTTATTTATTCAATATATTGGAGATATATTTTTGTTGGGTTTTTCTCCCTTGAGTAGGAAGGTTTTCCCAGGGTAAACTACTGTGTTTATTGTTTATGTGTTGCATTTTTTTCTTTCTATTAAATCTGATCCTAAAACTAACATGGTATCAGAGCAAGGATCTAAAATATCCTGATCAGATTTGACAAAGCAATTTTGGTTTTGTGAATACAATTCAATATTAAGCTCGAGAAGAGTTAGAGGCATCAATTTAGGTTGAGGAAATATCATCAAATTAGGGAATTAGGGTACAGATTCAATGGATATAGCCTTGGGGTCGAAAGTTGTCTCTAGAGATAATAATATCAACAACAACAAATGATAGTCGGAACATAGAGTGTCGATTATGGAGTAAACCATCTAATGAATAGTATCCTATGACAATTGTAGAATATACTTTGGAGACATTATATTGAAGACCAACGCATCCTCTACACTGGCAGAGGATCCTTATGTATGTTAGGTTTGCATATGTTTTACTGTTGGAACTCTCTGGCCTTGGCGGAGGAGAATAACATCGACATTCCATATTGCCTAGATGACATGAGAAATCAAGGCACTATTCCATATTGGTATCGGGCCATCTTCGAGATTTTTCCATCCTATGTATATATAAAACATAGCGATTATAATTGGAATCTTAATCTCGTTCTATGCCACAAATTGTACCATATCGCCACTCCATGTTGATCAACGACGAAATTCATCAATGCAGAGACAAATAGCAGGTCGTGTGATAATCGGGGAAGAAAGCAAAGAACTTTAGAATCACAAATATTCAGAGTTGGAGAATATGAACGGTTACAGATAATGAAGCTTTGTCTATATGGTTGTATAAGAAATTGAAGGAGACAGAAATCACCAGTGAATGAATTTAGTTGATGAACCATTAAATATCTTTAGTCGGGAGCTAAAAATTTATCAAGAACTGGTGGAATTCTTAATATATTAAGGATTTGATATTTGAAGAGGAAGTGCCTATCTTTATAGCCGCACAAATGAATATTTCTAGAATAGTCATATCAAAAGAAGTCAAAATCCATTGTTGAAGGAGGTCACAAGGATTATAATCAGCGCCAGGTACTACGACACATGAAGACAACGATGAATCGATGACACATGAAGACAACAACTCAATATTTTCTTCACCAATGGGTTTTTGTCTCTGTAGTCTTTATCGGCCTTCTCATATCCAAGAAAATTCAAAGAGGATTTATCAAGTAAGGAATCAATTAATATGAGCTAGAGTATTAATTGAGTAATCTTGAGTCTGGAATGTTTAATCCAAGTTTCCAGTTTGAACCGAATGTTGGGTGCATGAATTTTGGTGGTCTGCCAAACTAAGCTTGAGTAAAGTGTTGTGGTGTTGGCTATATGATCTAAAAAGAGGAAACATTTAACAGCTGGGAAGAGATTACATCTGTAGAATTGACCAACATAAAGAGATAAGTATTTTATGTTTCAATAATGATCATGAATTTTATAATTCTAGGAATAGGGAATCATGTATGCTTCTAGCATTGGTCTGTATATTTTTCTCTTCGAAGTAGTTTGATTCCATGAACTATTAATAATATCTCTAAGATGCTTCCAGGATGGATCGAGGAGCAAAAAGATGATGAGAGATTACATAAGGAACTCAAGAGAGGAAGATCTTGAGGCATCTTGTGAGGAAGTCACACAGGCTAAGGAAATGATATCAATGGAGACACAACTTGCTACCACAAGACTGAGTTGGTGGCACATAACTTCACTGGAGACATCTCTCGAAGAGGAAGAACCTATACAAATTGTGATTAGTCTCTTTGAAGAGGAGGAAATAACATTCAGAGGGAGTTTGACAAACCAACAGGGGCAACCTTAGACGAGGAGGTTGGGTTGATGCAAGTACTTGGAGCTTCAAAGGGAGTCACATCATCATGAAGATTTGTTGTAATGCATATTTCTCTGAGACAGAAAAATATGAAGTGAAAGTCCTTGTAACGTATATTTCTCTGAGACAGATAAATATGAGGTGAAAGCCCTTATAGTGTATATTTCTCTGAGACAGAGAAATATGAGGTGAAAGCCCTTGTAGTGTATATTTCTCTGAGATGGAGAAATATGAGGTGAAAGCCCTTGTAGTGTATATTTCTCTGAGATGGAGAAATATGAGGTGTGAGCCCTTTTTCATCTATGAGATAAGATATCATGTTGAGAGACTCCATGATGACATCACATTGAGAGACTTCATGATGGACCCTTTGCACTTGTGTTTTTCCACACATGGGAGTAGCCATGGTGGACGTCGTGTTGAGAGACTCCATAATGACATCACATTGAGAGACTACATGATGGACACTTCTACGTGTGTTTCTTTCCACACATGGGAGCAACCATGGTGGACGTCATGTTGAGAGACTCCATGACAACATCACATTGAGAGACTCTGTGATGAACCTTTGAGCTTTCCATAAATGGGTATATCCATTGTGGGCGTCATGTTGAGAGACTCCATGACATAGATATCTGGAAAATATCTCCCTAGCTAAGAGGGAGTGTTAGTGTTTGGTAGCTTCGGGAGATATTTTCTCCTTAATTAAAGGTAGGTCAGCCTACATATTACAAATTATATTTTATATTTTTATTTCTTAAAAGGAGGCTGACCTAAGTGAAGAGTCACCTTGTTTTTTATATATACAAGGTGGATTCCATTCAATCAAATCATCAAGTCATTCTCATATTCAATTGGAATTCTTTCAAGAAGGAGTTCGCACTTAGTAGAAAATCAGTTTCATTTGTATCTTTGCATCAAGGAGTGATAATATTATTCATTGTATTAATTTAGCCTTGAGTAAGGCCAGACTTGTAAGCAGATTTCTGCTCTTATTCATTCAATATATTGGAGATATATTTTTGCTGGGTTTTTCTTCCTCAAGTAGGAGGGTTTTCCTAGGGTAAACTGTTGTGTTTATTGTTTATGTGTTGCATTTTATACTTTCTGTTAAATTTGATCCTAAATTAACACAAACAACTGATAAAGGAAAAGCAGCAGTTGCAAAACCATCTACTTCACAAGTACCTCATATTTTACAAAGAAACACACAAGGTACTACCAAGGAGTAGCCTCATTTGCAAGTTGATCTGGTTGTTGCAAAGGTCCATCAAAAGGTAAATCCAATTGTACCTTTTAATATCATTGATAATATGAAGAAGATGAATGTGACAATATCCATGTGGGATTCATTAGCTATCCTAGGTCAAAAGGACCTTTTACAATCTACTTTACCTTATATGACTATGTCTAGTGATGTTCCAATTAATCAAGCTAAGGTTGTTTTTACAAACGCACCCGAAGTAAATACATCTAAAGGTAGTAAGAAATAGCCAGGTAAGTATATTAAACCTCCTCCTTTCTATGTATCTCTCATCATAGGAGATAAGTTAGTCCATAACTACATGGTGGACTCTGGAGTTAGTAGCTCCGTTATGCCAAAACAGATTATCGATAGGTTAGAACTTAAATATCAACCACTTGAGAAAGGAGTAGTACAACTTGATGGTTCAACTGTTAATACTATAGGTATTATCAAAGATGCAACTTTGACCTTAGTGAGCTTTTTGATGCTCAAGAATTACAAGCTGAAAGTGTACCTGATATACTCTTAAATGAGTGGGCAGCAGAAAACATAATTGATAATCCAAATGATAGCATAGAGGAGACTAGTTTAGGGGTATATATGTTTCATGAACCTGAAACAGTTGTTCCAAACCTTGAAAAGGATGTGGAACAATAGATAGAACAACAAGATGAGCTCTGGAAAATGTATTTTGATGGTTCTAGGAGCAAAAATGGAATTGGTGGAGGTGCAATGCTTGTTTCCCCATAAGGTGACAAATACTATTTTTCTTTTCATTTTGCATTTTCCTACTCTAACAATACTACTAAGTATGAAGGTTTAATTCAGGGCTTGGAATGGGCCAAAAATAGGAATATCAGCTGCTTGTAGGTGTTTGGAGACAATGAGTTGATTGTTAATCAGGTAAGAGGCCTGAATGTTGTTAAGAGTGATATTTTGAAATCTTACAGAAACAAAGTTTGGGATGTAATTGAATATTTTAATGCTTTTAATTTGGTTTCTATTCCTAGAAGTCAAAATAAGTGTGCAAATAGGCTTATTGCCATTGGTACACAATTTGATATTCCTGATTATATCAACAAGAAGAAGGTACATCAGTATGTTAAAGTAGTAATTGGACCTTCAATTCGAATAACAATGTTCACTGGCAAGTATTTGACAGTGATGAGCAGATTTTAGCTTTTCTTCTTGAAGAGGATCAGTTTTCTGTGGTGAATCAAGAGAAGCTTAAACAAAAGTATGATGATTAGATCGTACAATTGAAGACAAACAAGTTACCCAAGGGTTTAGCTACCTTGGAGTCTATTTTCAGCACCGATGATCAGCTTAAGAAGAGTAAAATCAGCATTCAAGTCAAAGATGAGCATTATGAGGAACTAGAAATCTTTAAAGGTAAGCTCCTAAAAATTGGAAAAAAATTCTCACAGGAGGATAGGCAGGCTTTTATTGCTTTGTGTCAAGAGTTTCATGATGTTTTTGCATGGAAATATTCATACTTGAAAGGTTTTGATCCTAGAATTTCCCAACACACTATTGAATTAGAACCTAATGCTATGCATGTTAGGCAGAAGCAGAGGCCTTTGAACCCCAAGCTTGAGCCTTTAATGATTAAAGAACTGACTAAGTTAGTTGAGGGGAGTATTATCTTTCCAATTAAACACACCTCCTGGGTTTCTAACCTTGTTCTAGTTAGAAAGAAAAATGGTGAGATAAGACTATGTGTAGAATTTAGATATCTTAACAAAACATATTTAAAAGACCATTACCCATTGCCCTCCATGGAATAGATCCTTCAAGTAGTTGCTAGATCAAATATATTTTCTCTTCTTGACGGTTATTCTAGTTATAACCATATTTTAGTTAAGGAAGAGGACCAATATAAGACAACATTTACAAAAAAGTGGGGCACTATGGCCTACAAGAGAATGCCTTTTGGTTTATCTAATGTTGGTGCCACATTTCAAAGGGCCATGGATATGGCATTTCAAAGTTTAATTCAAATTTTTTTGCTTGTTTATCTGGATGATATAACAGTGTATTCTAAAAATGCAAATGAACATTTATCACATCTAAAGCAAGTATTTGAAAATTTCAGGGAGTACAGTATATCTCTCAATCTAAAAAAAGAGTATATTTGATGTTCATAAAGGAAATCTTCTTGGACACATAGTGTCAAAACATGGGATCACTATTGATCCTGAGAGAGTCAAAGCCATATTAGAGCTACCTTTACCCAATCATAAGAAAGGGCTCCAAAGTTTCTTAGGCAGAATTAACTTCTTGAGAAGGTTTATACCTGATGTTGCAAATCTTTTACAGCCTTTGACTGCCATGTTAAAGAAGAATGCAGTTTTCATCTAGACTAGAGAAGCTAAACATAGCTTTGAAGCTATTAAGGAGGCTTTGGCATTAGCTCCTACACTGGTAAACCAAGATTTTTCAAAATACTTTATTCTATATACTTTAGGTAGCATAGATTCTATTTTTGCTATGTTGGTTCAGAAAAATAATGATGGTTTAGAGCAGCCAATAGCCTTTTTTAGTCAGGGTTTAGATAATTATGAGTTAAGATACAACCTTGTTGAAAAGCATGTTCTTGTTGTCATAAGAAGTCTGAAAAATTTTAAGCCATTAATTTCCAATAATAAGATTCATTTAATGGTTGCACATCCAAGTGTAAAGGAGTTCCTATTAAGTAAATATCTCAATGAGAAGAGAGTTGGATGGATCACTAAAGTCATGGAATTTGATGTCAATATCAAGATCACAAAACTTGTAAGAGGTAGAGGACTCTGTGAACAACTTGCTTCAACACCAGGAAGTGAAGAGACAATAGAAATAGATGTTGTTCTAGTTAATATTGATGATTCTCAAGATTTTGTACCTGCATTAGCAGCAGGTTGGGTGCATGATATGACTCACTTTCTGCAGACTAGTGAATTTCTACCAGGTTTTGATAGAGCTAAACAAAAGTATTTCAGACTTCAATCTATTCCATATGTGTTGATTAATAATTTTCTTTTCAGAAAAGATCTAAATGGTGTTCTTTTAAGATGTATTGATAATGATCAAGTGGAGAAAGTTCTTCATGAGTTCCATGATGGAACTATAGGGGTTCATTTTTCCCCAAGAATTACTACATGGAAAATTATGAGAGTTGGCTATTATTGGCCAAAATTGTTTAAAGATGCCCATGCCTGGGAAAGAAAGTGTGTAAAATGTGATTTATTTGTAGGAAAAGAGGGGCTACCAGTTGTTCCCTTGCAGCCTATTCAAGTGGAGCAGCCCTTCATGAGGTGGGGTATTGATTTTATTGGACCCATAAATCCACCTTCAAGTGCAAGTCACAGGTGGGTACTTACAGCAACTGATTATTTTACACGATGGACTGAAGCAGTGACCTTGAAAGAAGCCAATGAATCTTCTGTTCTAAACTTTTATGATGATATAGTAGCCGGGTTTAGTGTTCTAGAATCAATCATTTTAGATAATGCTCTTGCATTTGTTGGATTAAGAGTTACTGATTGGGATATTAATAATGGTATTCGTTTGAATACATATTCTAACTATTACCCTCAAGGTAGTGGTTTAACTGAAATTACAAACAAAAATCTGATCAAAATTATCAAAATAACTATGGAAGATAATCAGAGAGTTTGGCACAATAAGCTAAAATTTGCCTTGTGGGTAGATAGAGTAACTCCCAAGAGGTCAATTGGGAATTCACCATATGTACTTGTTTATGGAAAATAGGCAAGATTGCCTCTATCTGTAGAGTTTTCGACTCTTGATATTGAACACCAACTAGAAATTTTTGAAGAATAGGATCCAATGGCAATTAGATATGCTCAGCTCATGGAGCTAGAAGAAACAAGAGATAAAGTAATGAAGTCTTTAGAGTATCATCAGCTTTAAACAAAAAGAGTCTTTGATAAGAAAGCAACACCTAGAGTGTTCAAAGAAGTTGATGTTGTACTCAAGTGGGATGTGTTGAAAAGTGGGCCTAGAAAGCACATGAAGTTTGACAACTTTTGGAGTGGCCCATTTGTCATTACTAAATGCAAGGAGCATAATGCATTCCAGTTGTCCACAATGGATGGTGAAATTCTACCTATCGAGCAGTTAATGGGATACACCTCAAACGGTGTTTTGAGGTATGATCTACCTTGTATATACTAGGTTAGGAGTTTATTCTTTCAATAAGTATTGTTGCATTGTAGTTTAGATGCAAATTTTAATTCCCTAAGTGTTGTTCCAACATAGATAAGTAGCTTCCCTTCAGTTGTCTTTGCCTTCAACAAGTTTCTAAGTATTTCAACGAGTTACAACCATGTACAAGATCATTCTAGGTATATTTATGAGTTTTCCAAAATGACTCCATGCCCAATGGACAAGCCTAGGCAATTGGTTTTCATGTTTAGCAGGCAAACATATAGTAGATGTCACCAAAAATGTTATCAGATTTTCACTTATAGCTCAATCAGGTAGGGCTTGTTGATTTAAGTTGAAAGAAGAAAAAGGTACATTTTATCCTCTCCTATATTAGATTCAATTGCCTAAATGAAATAATTTGAAATATTACGTTTACAAATTACCGCATTTATACAAGTGCATGTAACATAAGAGGGTTTTACCACAAATATTTCTAAAAAGTAATCTTGATTGATTCAAAAGTGTATATTTATCTCACACAAGTCGTCAGATTGACTATTTCTTAGTCAATACAAATTAAGAAAAGCATATACATGAATAATTAAATGAAATAAAATGTGCATATATAGAAAGTGACCAGTCATTGCCTGAGAATGACTGGTTCGGTGTTGTCTTGCTTTGTTGCTGATCTGATTTGCTTGTCCCTCTTAGTTTCTCATTATTCCTAGTTCCTACATCTGGCAATAGCAATGGTGTTAGAGCAATGCTCTAAGAAATGAAAGATCGCAAACATTATATGAACATACACCTATGCATGTATACACTGATCTCAATGTGCATTAAATAAGAAATGCATACTTTAGGTGTCTAGGAAAGCATTAAAGCCATCATACACATCCAAAATATGTATTGTTTTTCTAACTTTTTTGCTTCATGTGCAGGTATAGGAAAATTAATATTGTTGTTTTAATTCATTTGATATCAACACATGGGATAAATGTGGCTCCCACAAGGGTTGAGCCCAACATGCATATAAAGGACTGCAATCAAAATGATAGTGACTTGCATATTGACAGTGTACAATAACATAGTGGAATTAAAGATTATAGTTAGTTTGAGTTAGCATGTTGTCAAATTGTTTTGACAAGGCATTGAATTGAGCTGACCACTTCATGGTATACTTGAATAATCATACATCACCTATGGAAGTGTGTTGTTGATCACTATCATAGAGGACACATCATCAAACATGTAGATCATGAATGGTCATCCCAATTCAATTGCAATTACATAATATCAGTCATGCAGTCATTGATAGAATACAAGCAAAAATCCAAGAGACGAGATTTTATAAAAACTCGTGGAAAAGAAATGCAATACAAAGTGAAAAAATAGGTTTTGTTATTATTTTCTCTCATTTATTCATGGAAGAGTCGTGGAAGTATAAAAATATTGTGAAAGCCTCAAAGCCACAGTAAGCAAAAACAAGTGAACATTTAGTTGTTAGAAGAAGGAAGCTCATGTCCTTATACTGTCTTTTGTTCTTTCATTTCTACATGGAAAATAAAACATAGAAATCACTAATTACAAATGATACAGGAAGTCCCAAAGTTACAAAATGAGTTTTCTTTCAAGTTTGGGCCAAATTTATGGGGGTTTTTATTTGCAATTAGTAAAGCAACCTTCCGAAATTGCAAAATACCCAAAAGATGCAAAAGGAAGAGGTTTTTTTGTATGAGCGGCATTATCAGGGACCAAGAGGTCGAATCATGGCTCTTTTCATAAAGAAAAGGAAAAGATGCATAGAGATTTTGAATCATACCAATATTGTTTAATAACCAAGAATAAGGAAGAATGGAGCCTCAACCTGTTAGAGGCCGAATATAGAAAATAGAATACCCAGAATACAAAACTATTAGTGTTATGATAAGATCTACAGGAAGTTTTTTTTTCTTTCATAGCACAAATTGATTCATTTGGTATTTCAAAGTTTTAAGTTCAGAATGAAATTTTGGGGTCGGCATGAGTAATAGGAAATGCATTCTCTTTGTGTGCATCAAAACACATTTGGATCTTCTTGAAGGAAAACAAAAGAATAGAGAAAGGGGGGTTTTGAATAATTCAGGAATGAACCCAGAAAAAAGGAAAAATATGAAATCATGCCTAAAGCACACATGGTCGCGGCCTGTGTATTTTTTTCTGAAATATAAAAGGTACATTTGAAAATTTATTCTAAGACAAATATACAGAGAAAAGATTTTGCATTATCTATTTATAGAGAAGAAAACAAAGCTAAATACAAATCAACATAAAAAGATGAAGGTCACGGCCTAAAGGACTCAAAAATAACAAAATGAAACTTATATTCTTTATGTTTTGGTCTCAAATCATAGCTTACCAATAAGTGTTTTGAAAAAAAATCGACAGATTCTATACAAAGATGCCTCTATAACTGCAAAATCTTTCATGGAAATCCTTCAACAGTGTTCTCAAAAACCCTCATTGGCGGCAATCGAGCTTCCTCAAGAAGCTTCATGATAAATGAAGTAAATCTTTTACCATTTGATTTTTGTTTTTAGGGTTTCATACCCTAGTGGAGGTCGACAGGAGTTAGGCATTTTTTCCTTCTATTTAAAAATATACATTGCAAATTAATTTCCTCGTGGGCTAAGACTCCATGTCTTATGCCTTATTCATGTTATACCTTTTGTAGCTTATGCATTTTAAATATGTATTTTGACTTGGCCATGTCTTTATTTCAGTCTATGACCGAATACATGTAATATTTTTCATTTTTTGCATTCTTTTACATTGTAAATGCTTGAGTTTAAAGTGATATTTTATAAATCACTTAAATTTAAGGCATCATATTTAAATGCAAAAAAATAGGAGCATGTGTTCATGTAATCGACACATGAGGAGGAAAGATGAAGGCATGCTTTGATTTATATTATGCCAAAGATTTAGGGGAGTTGAAAGAAGTTGGAAAAAACATGGAAAAATTTTAGGAGATATTTATTTGCTTTGTGGAGAAGTTGAGAGATTTTTAAGGGTGGTTTCATGAGTCACTATGTTGGATAAGGTCTAGCTTGAATTTTTCATCTATTTGGAGCCCTTTCGAAGTATAACTAAAAACTAGATTTTAGGATTTTTGAAGGCTTACGAAAATGAAGATTCTAGAGCCCTTTTTGGTGGAACCACTTGGTGTTGCTTACTTATTAGCTTTTGTAACTCATTTTTGAGTTAGTTCTTCTTATGCAATTTTTGGAGATAGAGACTTTTGCAGTCCTTTGATAGTTTAAGCATGCTTTGTAACTCAGTATTTTTGGAATATGATATACAAGTAATACCTTGGATACCATTGATTGTGTTGTTTTTCCTTCTCATTATTGTAGTATTGTGCATAACCAAGTGATTGATTGAGCTATTAGTGAGGTATTTTAATCTCCTTGTGATTTTGTCTCACGTTCTCATGCCATTTCTACAAAGTATGCTTATGCAAGTTACAAGTTGTGTTTAAATTGCATTTATCCTTTTAAATGTGAGAATATTGTTTTCCTTTTTGAAGATAATGCAATCAAACTTTCCTATGAAACATTTATGTATAAAATTATAGAAATGAATTGTGCAGTTTAGATGTTGTCATCGATGTTCAAGTGTTTGAAAATATGAAATTTTCATAGTCCTAGTCAATAAGGTGTATCACCCTGTATTTTCATTTTCAACATTTACTTTTGAAATCATTTATTCTCCCTTTTTGTTCAAAAAATCAATAGTTTAAGTAATAACCAGCAAGGAAGCCAACCTCATCTAGAGATTCACTTCAAATTTCAAGGTCACCCACAACCTTAGGAGTGTTTCCATGTTACTTCAAAAAGTTAACTTTTTCAACTTAACAAGGGTACATTTATGAGAGATGACATGAATAAATAAAATAATAGGACCAACAATATCAATTTAAAAAGGGCCCCTTTTAACTATGATAATATATTTAGTTTTATCACTCAAGTTGTTTCATGTGTGGTTATAATCAAGATAAAAGTTTTTAAAAAAATAACAATATGTTATAACCACTAGACATAGTAGGATTACTATGTAGGGTCCATCCAATACATCCACACAAAACTCCCATTATAACATCCTTGACCATCTTGGGAAGACCCCTATACAATATTCATCCCATATCTCCTAAAACCACTTCCCATCCATCAAGAGATCTTGATGAAAGCTTTATAGGATGCCCTTGTACCTACAAGCATTGATCCTACCAACTAGCTTTTAATCAAAATGATATGCCACCCACTAATCCATCCCAAAATCACCCCTTGTGTATTGAAGTCCTCATTGAAAAACATGAGGTAATATGAGTCCTATTGGACAATGGTTTTTCCTTGAATCTTTGTATATTGAATTTTATAAAACAAGTGGGATACACTCAAGCTAATTTAGAGCCTTAGGTAATTACAATCAAAGCCTATTATAATGTAGAAAGAGATTATTGAGGTACTATTTGTCTCCCCATACAAATGGGTCTGGAACTACATTATACAATGTGTCATGTTATTAATCTTGATCTTCCATACAAAATTATCCTCAATCACCCATGTATTCATTCCATGCAAGTCGTCCCTTCCACCTATCATCAGTATTAAAAATTTCCTTATAATGGCTTAGAGGTTATAATTTATGTTGATCCCCATTCTTTTGAGTACTTAATGCTCTTGAGGCTTCATTCCCCCATTCCTATCATTATCTTGGAATAGGGTTTACGAATTCCAACACAAGCTTTCCATCCTCCTATGTCAACCCTAACACATCATCCTCATCATCCAATCCATTTTTCATCCTTGAATATGAATTTTCTAATATCAAGGTCAATGATAAAGGATGTGGAGAATATGAAGTAAACAATGCAATCAATATAGGCTCTATGCCTCTTACTCTACATGTTTTTTGGAAACCACCTCTTCAAAACCCACGATAACCACCTGTTACTATAAGTTATGGGTGAACTGTATTCTAATCTCGAAGTACATTAGATCAAGAGAAAATTTAAGAGGACATTAGTCAGTGGGTCTATAGAGAAGAACCTGAGATTACTGATAATCTCCTTAAATATTTCCAAGAGACATATAATATTCCCCACCAAATGGCTCAATGAGTTAAATATCAAGGAAAAGTCTTGAGTCTTCATGACCAAGGTATGCTCCAACACCTTGAATCGCCTACCAACAAATATAATCAAGGTCATAGATACGGCTCTAAGAAAGAGGTCATCAAATTTTCATATGATGATTTAGATTTATCCTACATCTTTTCCACTACCATCCTTAGGTCATTGACCTCCCACTCTACCACCCTGAACTCATTACTTGAGGCCAATGTAGATCTATACATCTTGATGTCTTCCAAACCAATGAAGTGTTCCTAGTATTCATGGGATTACATGAGAATATTCCTCTCAGAGACCACAAATCCAATTTTATATAAATGATTAATCCACATGCCTACTTGGGGAAGATGAAACACTTAGTCACAAAAGTAAAAAATAAAAAATAAAAGTATGATGTCTTCTAATGAAAACCTCTCTGAGTTAATTTTAGATTCATCAATAGTAAAAACAAAGTGTGTATCTTTTGGTGAAAACTTATCTGAGGTACCAGAAGATGAGGACATTCATCTTCCCCGTATGGGTACATAGCGGCATAAAAATTATACTATCCTAATAGAGGAGACTAAAGAGATTAATATGGGAACTGAAGCAGTGCCTAAGGTCACATATGTAACAAATTCCTTTTCATCTAAGGAATATCAAATATTTTCTAACATTCTCCTACATAAATCTATAAATTTTGCATGGTCTTATGTTGATATGCTCGAGTTAGATCCAACTCTTGTTCTACGTAATTTGGTTGTCCATCCTGATGCCAAACCCGTAACACAAAAAATTAGAAATATGCATCCTCAAGTTACACAATTGTTCAAATTTGAACTAGAAAAGTTATTGAAGTAGGTTCCACCTGACCTATTGATTGTTTTGAAAAGGATCTCTAACATATTCCTAGTTGGTAAATTGACTGGGGGCATACATATTTATATTGATTTTAGAGACTTGAATAAGACTTTCTTGAAGGATTACTTCCCACTACCTAATGTCAATATGATTTTAGATCTCACAATGGGTCATGTCATATTGTCCCTCATGGATGGATTCTCAAGATACAATAAAAATCTATATTGTAGTGGAAGACTAGCATACAACCACATTCACAAGCCCATGAGGTACCTTCTACTATCAAGTCATACCTTTTGGCTTGAAGAATGTTGGTTCTATGTATCAAAGAATGATGAATGTTTTATTCCATGAAATCATCCATATCATCATGGATGAGTATGTGGAACACTTATTAGGTGAATCTAAAATTAGAGAAGCGCATCTAGCTATTATTGAATGCATCTTTGATCGGTTAGAGAAATATTAGTTGATAATTAATCCTAAGAAGTGTGTGTTTGGAGATACATCAGGTAAACTCCATTGTATCTAGGAGAGGCATCAAGGTCAATCTTGCAAAGGTGAAAGTAATCATAGATATAACTCCTCCTAGGATACTTAAACAATTGAGAAGTCTTCAAGAGAAATTACAATCTATCAAAAGGTTCATAGCTCAACTTGTTGATCATTTTCAAACTTTCAAGCATTTTCTCCACAAATATACAAAATTCAAAAGGGATTCCTCTTATCAAAAAGGTTTTGACAAAATCAAGGAATATCTAGCCAATCAACCTATTCTCATTCCTCCCATCTTAGGGAAACCTCTATTGTTATACATATCAGCTACCTTAGTTGCGTTGGGGAAAATCCTTGCTCGGCATGAGGAGAATGAAAAAGAGACATCAATATATTATATCAATTTCACTCTAGTTGGCTATGAGCTCAACTATACCCCCTTATAAAAGGCATGTCTTGTAATGGTCTTCTGCTCTAGAAACTAAGGCATTATATGATCAAACATTTTTTCAAGCTCACATCTAAATTTGATCCACTTAAATATATCTTATCAAGAACATCCTTAATAGGTCATATGGTTAAATAGGTTATAATATTAATCGAGTTTGATATAGAGTATGTGGATCAAAAATATATCAAAAGATAAATCATTATAGATCAATTAGCTAAGGATCCTCTTATTAATACCTACCCAATGGTTATGAACTTTCCCAATGAGTATATCTTCACTATCACTAAAGAATCATCATAGAAACTATATTTTGATGGCTCTTATACACATCATGGGTCTATTGAGAGATGTGATGCATTCATCATTCCTCTTGAAGTTCGTAAAGCCTCCATTGTTGTGCAAAAGATTCAAAAGGTGTGTTAATGGTGATCAAAGATGTAATTTTTTGCTCTTAAGAAATTAATAGTTAATTCAACATGTCCTCTTTACAAAAATTCTCTAGATTCTCCAATCATTTTTGAGAAGGAAGAAGGTTGTTTTATTGATTTTTTTAGGTTTAAAATGAATGATCGAGATTCAATAATGAAAGATCACGATCAACGGTTGAGAACTGTTGAGAGAAAATAGATTGATCAGTTAACTCCTCTGATTGATCCAGCTAAGGATTTTAATTGGATAATCAGTGGGATTAGATTGGAATGATTGGTGGGATTGAAGAAGTTAGATTGAGTGTTTAGTGGGATTTAGAAAGTCGAGTTGAGTTAAGAAATAGATGGGTTAGTTAACCGATTAGAGTGAGAAATCAATAAGGGGTGAGGATAATTAATTAATTGAATAATTAATAATTAATTAATTAATTGAATAATTAATAATTAATTGAGTAATTAATAATTAATTGATTGATTAATAATTAATTGATTGATTAATTGAGTAATTAATAATTAATTAATTGATTGATTGATTGATTGATATTGTTAAGTTACCACTCCATTCTCAATTTGTGATGGTTTCCTATACAATGGGTTATCCATAGGTTGTGGTTTAGATTGATCATTATTTTCTGAGAACAAAGGTGGTATCTTGGGATCCATCATTGGTTTTGGTATCTGTCTAACCATCGTTTGGTATCCTATTGGAATGAGATTAGGATACTTAAGAATGTCCACATTAAATTCTACAGGTAGTTTGGTACCACTTTGTGCTAGTGTAAAGAAATACGAGTTTGTGTTCTTCCCAAGAATTTTCTCCATAAGTTTCTGCATCTTAGGATCTTGGGAGTACTCTAATAGTTTTTTCTCGGTAATTTCCTCATCACTATTGTATTCTTCTATGATGACATTTTGAGAACTAGGAGGTTGGTTTTTCCTAGAAATCATATTTTGATGTTCACGAAATATTTCCTCATCACTAGGTGGTTGATTTTGTTTAGCTTTAAATGTGGGTTGTCCTTGAGGAGTTGATAGTTCATTTGATTATAACCCCATGATTGAGGTTCCTTAGTAGTGGTGTTTTTATTGGGTGCACTAGAACTACTCTTGTTGGCTTCCATTCTCTTTTTGTATTGAGATCTCGTTGTAGTCATAAACAAGTCCAAGACCTTGGTGAATTTTGTGATAACTAGTTATGGAATGGGATGGTGTTTATTTTTTGAGATTTTTTTGTTAAAAATGATGAATGAATATGATGTGTGAAAACCTTTTGGTCAAAGGTTGTTGATGGTTTGCTATGGATTTTATATTTGATGCTCAAGACCCTAGGATAAGAGTATAAGTTATTTTTTTGGATGTTTTGGTGTGATGCTAATCTTAGGACACAAGGTGTACAAGACTTGGATTGATATTTTGCTTTGTTTTCTAGGATATATTGATACTCTGCTAGAACTAGCTTTGAGGTTGCAAGAAAAGGTTGATGTTAATATCCTAGAAATGATAGCAAGAGGATAATCCAATTTGTTGTGTTTTATTTGTGTCTTAAAACTAAGTTGATGTTTTGATTTACTTATGGATATGAAAAGATGTTGATATGATTTGTTGTAGATCTAATTGTTTGTTTTTCAAAGGATGATGGATTAACTACTTTTGGATCAATTCTGAAGAATGAGCATAAGGAAACATCAAATAAACACCCATAAACATCTAGGAGTAGCAAATAAATATCCATAAGAATAAGCATAAGGAAAAAATCAAAATAAGTTGTTCTAGGTGTCTCTAGATTGTTGTTATCTTCGTATTGTTTACTGGTTATATCTTAGTATAGATGAGACAAAACACATGGACCCCAAGTGTAGACTATCATGTGCTCCATCATCTACTCTATATAGATGCCCCAACTAATAGGAAATCCCCTACCTCTATGATCAGGCATTAGGGGTCATATAATTAATCCAACCAATGCCATAGACATCGGATCTGTGCCATCAACAAATGGAGACAAATCTATCTTAGATTCCACTACCTATAGTTGTTGCACACCAAGTACTCACTGCATGGTGAGGGTACCTTGCCTGATATCATATGTGACTTGCTCATCATGAATGGGGATCTGAAGAATCCTCCAAACATCCTCAGGAGTAATCATCCCCTCGATAGTAGGAAGATGAAAGGACAACATCTCAGAATGCCACCTCTCGACCAATGCAATCATCATCACCCTATGACATCTGATCTCAGGCATGTATAACAGATATGTTGAAGACCAACAATGTCAAGGAAGTCTCTTTTAACCTCCTGAAACTCAATAATAAAATCAAACAGTTGTCATGGCTGACACTCTCTAGAATATAGCAGTTTGAGAACTGCCTGCAAACATTCAACCCACAACGTCAAATATTTGCTAGAAAATCAAATCACGAATTTAAAACTACAAATAAACTATCTAAATCATTCATTTTTGACAAAAGGGAGCCTTTTTAGGATGATAGCGGCATGTTTTTACATTAGCGGCCCTATTTACTTTGATAACGGCTATTTTCTAAGATAGTGGCTAGTTTCTACAACAACATCTACTTTTTACAATAGCATACACCTTTGATGATAGTTGTTTTTCTAAACTATTCAATCGTGTGTTTACTTTTCACAAAAGTGATCAAACAATAACGAATGGTTTCTACTATAGCGGTCACCTAGAACGATAGTGTGTATTTTTACTATAGCGGTAAACCTACATACTACACTAGCAACCATATCAAGATAATAACATGAAAAACAAGAAATTGTCGCTATTATCCTAACAATTTTTGAGCATTAACTACACAAACAAGAAATGATGAAAAACAAGAAAGGAAGGGGTACATATTGTAATCCCTACATCAGCAGGCCTCCTGAATGAATGAACTACATCTTTTCTGTGTGGGGCGCCCGAAATCCTCACCATCGTGAATTGACAATCACAGCAAACTGGTCTCCAAAGGAAAGAATTCACTAAGGCTTAGAGTGCAAATGAGGAAAAATGAACCCTACTTTCCTATTTTAACCCCCCAAACCCTAATTTTTACCTTGGGAACCCTCCTAGGTTTAAAGTTTGAGCACCCTAGAACATCTGAAACCATAAACATGGGCCCTATAGCCTAATTTTTCATCCTCTACGCATCTAAACTACAAAGGAACTTTGTTGCAAGCCCACTCAAAAAATTACTTTTTTTTTGCTGACCTCTCAAGGGGGAAACTTGGCATCGTATTATCTTTTCATTGACTGTTGGGGCATGGTGGGGCATATTAATTTTTTTCAAATCATGATCTAAACATTGAATTCTTTGAAAAAATGTAACCAGTACTTTGTCTCAAAGAGGGGCAAAATGTAGACATGTAAAAATGACCTAACACATATCATACATCCTAAATTGTATTTTTCCATCATTAGCATCCTTATCATTAATATAATTGCATTTCACATCATTTTCACTAATTAACCCTATTTCTATCTATTAATTGAATAATCCTGCATTATTTAATTAATTCACTATTTCATCATTAATCTACCTTTATTCCTCCTGATTAATTAAATAAACTCAAGTTATTTAATTATGTAGCTAATATACCTTATTCATCTAAATCAATTAAATTGTTATCATTAATAATTTAATGAAACCACTTTCCCTTCTCTAAAATTGAATAATTAAATCAATCATTCAAAATCGCTCAACCTAGTCAATTACAAATAAATATGTCTTTATTTGTTAAAGTCAAAAGCAACTTGCATGTTCATCTCCAACTTTAATTAATTATCCTCATCCCTTTTTGATTGAGTGAATCATGACCACTGACTTTTCACTCTAATTGGTTAACTAACCCATCTATTTCTTAACTCAACTTGACTTTCTAAATCCCACTAAACACTTAATCTGACTTCTTCAATCCCACCAATCATTCCAATCTAATCCCACTGATTATCAATTAAAATCCTTAATTGGATCAATCAAAGGAGTTAATTGATCAATCTATTTCCTCTCAATGGTTCTCAACCGTTGATCATGATCTTTCATTATTGAATCTCAATCATTCATCTGAAACTTGAAAATCTATAAAACAATCAGAGAATCTAGAAAATTTATGTAATGAGGTCATGTTGAATTGACTATCGGATTCTTAAGAGAAAACACTTACATCCTTGATCACCACTAACATACCTTTTGAAGCTTTTTCACAACAATGGAGGCTTCCTATTGATCCACACAATCTGACATCAATACAAATACACTTCGACATGGGATGGTAACATTTTAATTCATGAATTCAATTTATGTTCTCTTTCATGATTACATTGCTTGATTCATTGCTTTATAATTTCATTTAATGAGTAGGTTGAGATTTTCCTTTGCTTTGATCTCTTTCATTTGATTCCATTATTGTTTCCTTATTCTTATTTTCCCCCTTACAATTTTAATCAAATTTTCTTGAGAATTTCATGTTTTTCAAGTTTCCAAGGCAAGGGGACACACTTGTTCAAGCCAAAATGATGCACTTGATGCATTGGAGTGCATTTTTTTCAAGCTAGAGCGATGTATTTGTTTTCTAACACATTTGACTTCTCTATTTTTTGATAGGTCGATGCACTTGCATTTCACTAGAGTGACACATTTGTAGACCAACGCACTTGTTATGATGCAGACTAATACACCTTTGAAATTCTAGCACACTTTTTATCAGACCTTCAGGGCATTTGTTTGATAGAGCGAAACACTTGTAGAAAAATCCAGAGACGTAAAATTTCAAAGTTAATCCAAATTTCAATTTCAATTGATTTATAAACCTGATGAGTTTTAGAAATTGTTATCAGAACTTTAGGGCATTTGTTTGATAGAGCGAAACACTTGTAGAAAAATCCAGAGGTAAAATTTTAAAGTTAATCCAAATTTCAATTTCAATTGATTTCTAAACCTGATGAGTTTTTTATTTGTGTTTGTAGTTTAGTACTAACAACTTGCATATTTGAGCATGGAAGGATGGAGTGAAGCAAAAGTGTTCATTAACACTTATCTTGTTTAAATTTTTTAAGTGTTTCTAAATACTTATGAAAAGGATGACCTAAGAGCCTTTTTATTTCATGCTTTAGTTAAATTACACTTCAATTTGGGTTTAAAATCAATTCACACTTTAATTTGGATTAATAATGAACAATATATCTTGCATTTTCAAGTTGGATTAAAATTGAACCAAATATCCTCACACTTCAATTTGGTTTAAAATTGAATAAGACAAATTCACACTCAGTTTTAGTGCTTAAAATGAACATGACATTTATCTTTAGTGCGCTAAAATGAACCATTTTCTACTTTTCTTGCTATGATTGGTAAAATTTTAGTGCACATCCTCTCCCCTTGCACTTCGTTTGATCTTGGGTGAAGAGAAACATTCTCAATTTACAACCTTTTTGAGTCACCCAAGGCTTGCTACACATCCTCTCCCCTTGCGCTTCATGCAATATTGGCTAAAGAGAAATAATAGTCATTTTTATTTTATTAGAGGGGTCTGCCTTGAGACACATCCCACAATGGAGAAATCAAGGTGACCCTAAAGCATGTTAACCAGCAGGCTATACAAAGTATGCAAAAACCAAAGTAAGTAGCATAAATGTGTGGACATTATACCTTGTGGGCCTACTCTCATGCGAACAAATGGGTTGCTTAGGGGAAGCTAGAGACTTTAGTGTATCCCATCTGAAGTATACCTATGGTGTTCATGGTGTCATTAAAAACCTTTGTATTTAGAGGCCATCCAAGTTTTTTGAAATGATTATTCAAAGTAGTGCACGTGAATAGCATCGTTCCCAAAAGTTACTTACCACATATGGTTTATGTTTGAGGCATAAGGCTTAAGAGTTCATTCTCTTTCATAAATCCAAGAGTATCAAGGTGGTACATGACCTTGGTATGTCCTAATTGACCCCTCAATGAATTCGAGTTCATCACTCTTTCAGGGGTGAGGTAAGCCTACTGTGAAGAAACATACCTTTTTATTAATTGATTTTGTTTGAGCTAAACTAATAACTCTTATGGAAGAAGGCTTGTGAAATATCCTCCTCACCCATTGAGTGGGTAAACACATTGCTTTGTATTTAAACTCAAAAATAAACATCAACATTGTCACAAAATTTTAAACCCTTTGAATATAATGGAGTACACTTTAAGATCACTATCTTGTTTTTATTAAAATAATAGATCTTAGTGGCCTCTTAGTATTTGGGTTCATATCTCTACTCATTATTTCAAATTCAACCTAGGGGACTAGGATTTTAGCATTTTGATTTTCACAAATTTTGAGCTTTGTGGAAAACATTTTGCTTGGTTGTAGACATTTTAGTTTCAAACATAATCAAGATCTCCATGGGTAAAAACAATTTCACATTAATCAAATTTTAAGAATTGAACCATAAAGAAGGTATCCATTGGTCTTATATTCCAAACATTTTGGTACAATAATAAAGGCAAACAAGGAAATGCATACTTAAAGTTTTTTTTATTAATTTTTTTTGGGTATATCACACCTTCAAACATCATACCAAAGTTCCTTCATCAAACAATCATTTGGTCTTTTAAAATCAAACACTCAAAATAAAATGCATGTCTTTCAACACCTTGATCTTGTCACAAGTCCCTCTTAGGTCTAAAACATTAGTATCAAACATCAACCAACACAACATCAAAACATTTGACATCTCATCTCACCAGCAACTTTAAATTTTGGACAAACAAATCTCCTAGACCAAATTTTTCATCAAATAATCATCTAATTTAGCTACATGTTTGGAAACAAATCCCTTTTCACACATTTATTTGGATTAGCACACATCCTTTTGAAAAATTTTATCCTAAAGTCACAAGTCTACTTCTAGGATTTACAAGTTCATTAGCATCCTTATCAAATACAAACATCAAAACCTAAGTCTAGTTTTGTCCAAAATTGAGATTTTTTTTTATCATCCACATCACTCATCCTTTCATAATTTATAACATCATTGGTCTTAAATCCCTTGGAAGCTCACTTTTAGGAAAATTTGAATCAACTCAAGAGTTTCAACAATATAAATCCCATCATACTACTCCAAAAGTTTATCCAATTTTTATGGTAACAATAAGGTCAAAACAAAAGAGAGATATGGAGAAAAACCAAAATTTATATACCATGAGTGATCCAAACCGAAAAAACCTTACAATGCAAGAATTTGATCCTAGAGGTTTCACAACTCCATCACAAAATCCATCTCCAACTTCACAAGAAATGGGGTACCAATTAGAGGATGTTACTAATAATCCCAATGAACTTACCGTAGATGAACTACTTGAGTTGCAACAAGATTCTAAGACTCGCCATCTTATCAACACCATGATGAAATTGAATCCAACCCAATACATGTTAGCCTTGGCAAAAGGAGCTAAACTCCCTTCCACATTTGAATTGAACACACTTAGGGAACAACCTTTGGTAAATATTTCATCTATTCCTCAAATATCTATCACACAACCCTTGGTCCAAAATGTCATTCAATCCATCACATAACCATCCTCATCACATGTACCAATCCAACCTATAATTTAGAGGATGGTGTCATCTAGTCTTGCAACTCAACAAGGAACTCAACTTGGTAACACTCAAAGTCTAGGGAACAACACAAATTTAGGTACTCAAAACACAAGCACCCCCCAAAACATCCCCATTCCTCAACACCCTCAACATCAAAAATACCACTTACATCACATGCTCACAACACAAACATGGCACCAAAATTTCATGCCCAACCATATTCTTCAATCACAACAAATGCCCAAAATGTTCAAGCCAATGTCCCTAGTGTTCAACAACCCCAAGTCAATATCCAAGGACAAATGAACACAACAATGCAAGTTCAATCATCACAACACCATCCAATTGATACCCAAAATCAAATGGCTCCACAACAAGTGCCTCAACATCAAGGAAATTCATTGACCCAAAATCAAGTTAATAAAGGTAATCCTCCAAATCAATTGATCCCAAATCAAGGTATGCCACAAACATCACAACACCAAGTGGCCTCATATCAAGTATCCCAACTTTGGTTCAACATCAAGGAGTCCCTCAAACAATGCAAAATCAAATGGGTCCTCAAACTTATATTCCTCCATCAAAATCCCAAATTTTGCAAGGATTGATAACACAACAAAATCAAGGACAAGTTTCACAACAAACCCAACATGTGCCAAATCAAAATCAAGTGTCCAACAATCAAAATTTGATCACACATCAATACCAAAATCAACTCAATCCTCCATCACAAGCTACTCATAACATAATTTCATAAAATACACCATAAAATCAACTCAATCCTCCATCACAAGCCACTCACAACATGATTCCCCAAAATCCACCACTTATTCCACAAAATTAAAACATCCCATCAATCCAATACATTAAATCAAACCAATATGTCCCAAATCAAAACACAATTTCATCACCTCGAGGAAAAATTATTTTGCTTATCAACAATATATTTCATATCAACAAGAACAACAAGCACAAGTCCAATTGCAAGCACAAGTACAATCTCAATTGCAATCACAACAAGTACAAGCCCAATTACAAACTCAATAAGCCTTGCAAGCACAACAATAATATTCACAACAACAATTTCTTATACAACAACAAAACCAACATGACTTGTATTACAACCAACAACATCCATATGAAAATTCACAACAAAATGTCTTGAATCAAAATTCACAAGGAGCATACCACACACCATCACCATTATCACCATTAAATCCGTAATATCAAAACAATCCATCATACACACCATTCAACACAAACATACCACCTTACCAAAATCCTACATACAATTCATTTATCATCCCACAATACAACATGTATGCTCCACCAACAAACAATCCTCAAGACGATCTTTCCTTGCAAATTAGAATGCTCAAGCAACAAAGTCAGGATATCCAAGCTAGAAAAATGAAGAAATTATATGTTGCACAAGACTTGTGTACATATCCTTTTGATCGTAACATTGCAATGATACCATTCATGCCAGGATTTGAAATTGTTAGGATTTAGGTGCCATCAACCTTGTAAATCCTTTAATTAATTATCCCCCTAAAGTGTTTTCAACATTTACCCATAAGAGGTGAAACCATTTAACCAACGGTGGTGAAAGAGACAATGTAAATGTAGTGTTACCGTTACTGTTTGTCTTTTAGGAAAAGGACAAAATAGCTAGGCATCCCACTTGGAATCTTCTAGAATGAGGTTGTTAGGATGTTGTAAGAGCACATATGACATGTATGACAGTTGTCATAAGATGCTATGACAGTATGACAGATTCTTATGACAAGTATGACAAATTCCTATGACAGAATATGCTATCTTTGACCCCAGGTGCTCATGCATAAGTTATGCCTTATGACAGTTGTCAGAGCATCTATAAGAGGATATTCTTAGGGTGGCATGATCATTTCATGAAGGGAGGCGTGAGTTTTGTGAGGAGGTATTGGAGCCTATTGTTTGGTGAAACCATGGTGGTTTTCATCCTCACAAATCTCTTTAAATAGGGGCCTTGAGCTAGAGTTATTCAATTCAGTTTTGCAGGTTGCAAGGTAACAGGGTGTTGCAGGATTTTATAGGGATGATAAGAGAAGTCTATTGCTGCATGTAATATTTCATAATATTAGTAATATACTTGCCTCTCTTTCGGTGGTGGAGTTTTTTCCCTTTGGGGTTTCTCCACGTAAATCTGTTGTTGCATGTGTTATGATTCTTCTATCTCTCTCTCTCATTCTTTCTTCACACTAAGGCTAAAGGTTAATCTACATATTTCAGATTTGCATTCACCTATTTAAGTTCATATTGTAAGCTTTCTTCACCTTGATAATCAACATTTGGTATCAGAGCTAATGGTTTTGTTAAGGAAGGGACGCTTTCCTTTTAAAGTGTTGAAGGTTTTTGCTGCAGTGGGAGCTTTTGTGTTGTGAGTTTTGCAGATTTGTGAAAGATTGTATACCATGGCCTCCACCTCTCATCAAGATATTGAGAAGTTCAATGGCACTGGTTACGATATGTGGAAGTTGAAAGTGGAGGATCTCCTTGAGGAGAGAGATTAGTGGTTACCAGTTTCAGTTGATAAGAAGTCATCTACTTCAACCTTGTCGGATGAAGATTGGAAGAAGTTAGACAAGAAGGCTCGAGGGACCATTTGGTTGTGTCTCACTAATTTTTTCCTCTTGAATATCTCTTCAGAAGAAACAACATAAAAGCTTTGGAGGAAGATAGGTGAAATCTATCAAACTAAGAGTTTGTCTAACAAGTTGTATCTCAAAAGATGTTTATATTCATTAAAGATGAAGAATGGTGATTCTATTGCTGAACATTTGAATGCTTTTAATTTGATTATAAGTCAGCTTGCATCTATTGATGTTAAAATAGAAGATGAGGATAAATGTATTCTATTGATTTTCTCTTTGCCAGAATCTTGGGAAAATTTAATTATGGTTATAACAAGTGGTGGTGTAGAACCTAAGATGGATAATGTTATTCCCATACTTCTTTCAGAGGAGATGAGGAGGAAGACCATGCATAGTGGCTCCCAAGATGCCTTGCATGTGCGAGGTAGGCCCAAGGAGAAATGGCCTAAAGGGGATAAGAATAAGGATAAGTCTAAAGGACGATCTAAGACCCCTGGAAAGAGTAGAGTGAAGTGTTGGAACTGTGGTAAACGGGGACATGTGAAGAAGGAATGTAGAAATAAGAAAATGAATGCAGATTCCTTCACAGAAAAGTCCTCTGATAACAGTGATTCTGATGCTTTGATTATTTTAGCTAACACAGTTTGCAATGATGCTTGGTTTATTGATTCAGGTGCTTCCTTCCATATGACTCCTCACAAGGAGTGGTTTTCTACATACAAAGAATATTATGGAGGAGAGGTCTCCATGGGTGACAACAACTCACAAAAGATTGTCGGTAAAGGAAAGGTAAAGTTGTGTTTCAGTGATGGGAGGTTTAAAATCCTTGATGATGCTTTACATATTCTAGGACTTACAAAAAATTTTAATTTCAGTTTCCAAGTTGAATGATTCTGGAATGAATGTGACATTTGACAAGTCTGGTTGCAGGATGGTAAGGGGAAGTTTGGTGGTTGCTAAAGGATCTCGGATAGGGAATCTATTTACATTACATGCCTCTACTTTTTGTAACTCCTCTTTTGTAACTAGCACTGAAAAATGCATGTATGTTGTGGCACCATAGATTGGGTCACATTGGTGAAAAAGGTCTTAGGACCATACTTGATAAGAAACTAGTAGACGGTATTTCTAATTATTTTGTTGGTAAAAATGATTTATGTGAGGATTGTGTGTTTGGTAAACAAAACAGGTCATCATTTCCTAAAGGAACTAATAAAGCTAATGGATTGTTAGAACTAATTCATTCGGATGTATGTGGTCCAGTGGATACAGATTCTTTGAGTAGATCATGTTATTATGTTTCCTTCATTGATGATTACTCAAGATATACTTGCATTTATTTTATGCATACAAAATCTGAATTTTTCACCAAATTTAAGGAATTTAAGGCATTGGTTGAAAAGCAAACAGATTATAAGATAAAATTATTGAGATCTAATAATGGGGGTGAATATTGTTCTAAGGAATTTGATGAGTTTTGCAAACATGCAGGAATTGTTAGGCAAAAGACTACACCATACACACCCCAACAAAATGGGGTAGTAGAAAGAATGAACCGTACATTAATGGAAAGAGCTAGGAGCATGTTAAGTAGTGCTAAGTTAGATAAATGTTTTTGGGCAGAAGTTGTTGGTACTGCTTGTTATTTAATTAACAGATCTCCTTGTAAAGCTCTTGTTGATAAAACACCTTATGAAATGTGGTTGGGTAAAAAGCCTTCAATTTCACATTTAAGGGTCTTTGGTTGTGAGGCTTTTGTTCATGTGCCTAAAGAGAAGTGGTCTAAATTGGATCCCAAATCTCAGAAATGCATCTTTGTAGGTTATGGTGAAAATATTAAAGGTTATCAACTTTGGAATCCACTAACACGAAAGATGATATTTTCTAGAGATGTTATTTTTAGGGAATTTAGAGCTAACTCTGAAGATGAGCAACCAAAGGAAAAGTCAAAAACAATGCATTTTGAAACTAAGCAAGAAGATGCACATGTGGAAGAACAGAGAGATGGACAAGAAGATGGAGAAGAAGAAGAGAGTTCTAAAGAGTTTGTTGTAACAAAAGAAGTTGAAAACAATGAGGATGAACATGAGGAGGAATCTCTTACTCCACCTTTGAGAAGGTCCACAAGACAACGAAATCTAGTTGACAGGTATAGCCCATCTGATTTTCATTGTAAATTTGCTTTGATATGTACTAATGATGAACCTAGATCTTTCAGGGAGGCTCTCTCTTCAAAAGAATGTGAGTCTTGGATGCAGGCCATGCAGGATGAGATGATGTCTTTGAAAAATTGTGACACCTGGGATCTTTTTAGTTTGCCCAAAGGAAGAAAGGGCATTGGTTGTAAGTGGGTATATAAAAAGAAGTTTGGTGCAAACAATAAGTTGGAACGGTACAAGGCCAGATTAGTGGCCAAGGGCTACTCCCAGAGAGAGGGAGTTGATTTTGGTGAAATATTCTCTCCTGTTGCTAAGTTAACTTCTATTAGATTCCTTTTATCCATTGTTGTTGCTTATGATTTAGAAATAGAACAAATGGATGTTAAAACTGCTTACTTGCATGGGGATCTCAAGGAAGAAATTTATATGCAACAGCCTGACGGTTTTGTTGTGAAAGGAAAAGAACACTTGGTTTGCAGGTTAAAACAGTCTCTATATGGTTTGAAACAGTCACCTAGGATGTGGTACCAGAAGTTTGATGCTTTTTCATTAAAGATGGGTTTTGTTAGAAGTGAAGAGGATCACTATGTTTATTTTAAAGTTATTGATGATCATATACTGATTATTGTCTTATATGTGGATGATATGTTGTTCATTGGTAACAATAAGGCAATGATTAAGGAACTTAAAACTCAGCTTTCTGGCACATTTGATATGAAAGATTGAGGGGCTGCTAAATATATTCTTGGGATGGAAATCATTAGGGATCAAGTTCACAGAAAGCTTTGGTTAAGTCAGAGTAAGTATGTTAACACTATTTTGCAAAGGTTTAATATGCAGGACTATAAACCAGTAAATATTCCATTTCCTATTGGTACTAAGTTAAGTTTAGACATGTGTCCTGTATTGGATGATGATATTGATGAAATGTCTAAAGTTCCTTATGCTAGTGTTGTCGGTAGTTTAATGTATGCAATGGTTTGTACTAGACCAGATATAGCCCAAGCAGTGGGAGTTCTAAGCAGGTTTATGTCTAACCCTGGTAAAGAACATTGGAATTTTGTTAAAAGGGTATTTAGATATTTACGAGGAACTTTCTGATTACTGTTTGGTTTATCATGGTACTGACAATGTTGATAAGTCATTGGACATACAAGGTTTTGTTTATTCAGATTGGGCAGGTGACTTGGATAGTTGAAGGTCCACTAGTGGCTATGTGTTTACCTTGTTTGGAGGTGCAGTAAGTTGGATGAGTAAGAGAAAACCTACAGTTGCTTTGTCCACAACTGAAGCAGAGTATATGGTTGCTACACATGCCTCTAAGGAGGTGGTTTGGTTACAAAGACTTGGTAATGGTATTGGTTTTGATTGCAGGATAGTGAGGATCAGATGTGATAGTCAGAGTGCCATATGTTTGGCTAAACATCCTATGTATCATGCTCGTACTAAGCATGTTGATGTTCAGTATCACTTTGTGCGAGAAATGGTTGAGAATAGACAAGTCTTGATTGAAAAATTTGACACTTTGGATAATGTTGCAGATTTTCTTACGAAGCCAGTCACCACGAAAAAGTTCTCTTGGTGCAAAAAGGCCATGGGCCTTGATCATTGTACTTAATTCTATGTAATTGTATCTCTATGGGTGTAATTTAAAATGTATAATGTCAAGTGGGAGAATGTTAGGATTTAGGTGCCATCAACCTTGTAAATCCTTTAATTAATTATCCCCCTAAAGTGTTTTCAACATTTACCCATAAGAGGTGAAACCGTTTAACCAACGGTGGTGAAAGAGACAATGTAAATGTAGTGTTACCGTTACCGTTTGTCTTTTAGGAAAAGGACAAAATAGCTAGGCGTCCCACTTGGAATCTTCTAGAATGAGGTTGTTAGGATGTTGTAAGAGCACATATGACATGTATGACAGTTGTCATAAGATGCTATGACAGTATGACAGATTCCTATGACAAGTATGACAAATTCCTATGACAGAATATGCTATCTTTGACCCTAGGTGCTCATGCATAAGTTATGCCTTATGATAGTTGTAAGAGCATCTATAAGAGGATATTCTTAGGGTGGCATGATCATTTCATGAAGGGAGGTGTGAGTTTTGTGAGGAGGTATTGGAGCCTATTTTTTGGTGAAACCATGGTGGTTTTCATCCTCACAAATCTCTTTAAATAGGGGCCTTAAGCTAGAGTTATTCAATTCAGTTTTGCAGGTTGCAAGGTAACAAGGTGCTAAAGGATTTTACAGGGATGATAAGAGAAGTTTGTTGCTGCATGTAATATTTCATAATATTAGTAATATACTTGCCTCTCTTTCGGTGGTGGAGTTTTTTCCCTTTGGGGTTTCTCCACGTAAATCTGTTGTTGCATGTGTTATGATTCTTCTATCTCTCTCTCTCATTCTTTCTTCACACTAAGGCTAAAGGTTAATCTACATATTTCAGATTTGCATTCACCTATTTAAGTTCATATTGTAAGCTTTCTTCACCTTGATAATCAATAGAAATCCCCAAATTTGACAAATACAAAGGGCACAGTTTAATCTAGAGGATCTCCTTAAGGAGTTTTATGTGGCATGTATGGAAGTATCATACAATGAAGTTCCTATTTGATGTGTCTTTTCCCACATAGTTTGGGAGGCCAAGAGATAGAATGGTTCTCGCACCTACCTCTTGGAATCTGAATCTTTTAAGAAATAATAGATCAATTTGTAGATCACTTCTCATACAACCTCGATATGGATGTAAGTTTGGAGGAACTATACACCCTAAAACAAAACAAGAGTGAATCATTTGCATTTTTTTTACGATGGAGGCATAAAGCTAGTAAATGCAAAAATGACCGATCTCTTAGGCCTTTAAGGGGCAACATAGACTATGATGACATTTATGGATGCATCATGACTAATGGAGGAATTCTCTAAAGAAAAATGCTCAACATATATCCTTGACGGATCCGATGTGAGAGGAGATTCATCATTCGCCGATGCATCATCTATAAAAGAGAGTGCATTAGAATGAAGAGAAGGTAGAATAACATTAAGAAAAGTATTAATGATTTCATCTTGTTGCAACAAAATGTCCTCTAAAACAAGAAGAATTTCATGAGAAGTGTAAGGGGAAAATATGGAATCAATTATAAAGAATAAACCCACAATACTAATGAAATGAGATTGCAAACAAGTTAATGAATTAAAACAAAAGTTAATCAAAATAATGACACAGTTAAATCTAAAAAAATTAGAACAACCTTACCATCCCATTTCAGAGTAACCCATGTTGTTTGATATGTCAGATTGATTCAACACAAGAGCCTCCATGATAGTTGCAAAATATTGATGCAAGGTGATGACCTAGATGCTATGATAAATTATCAATTGCTCAAGAATCAAATGGGCAAGGCTTTGCTTTGAAAATTATAGGTTATGATTATGAAGGATGAAGGGTTATTTGATAGATTTTAGGAAATTAAATCAACGATTTGGTTTAAGAGGTGTTGATTTGAGATCAAAGGCTAAGAATAAATGAGAGGAATTAATTGCCCAGTTAACTGACTGTAACTAGCTGCGGGATTTTAGTTAACTGGTTGCATGAGATATTGATTGAAATGTTAATTCAAGTGATAGATTAGAAGAGTGATCAATCAATATCAGTTGATTAAGAGTGTCAGAGGGAATAATTCATGATATAATTAATTATTGGAGGAACGTGCAAGATAAGATTGAGATTGAAGATGAATTTGTTTTTTGCACAATAAGATAATTGATTAAAATAATTAATTAATTGAGGAACATACAAAAATAAGATTGATTAATAAATAAAATATTTATTTATTAACAGATGATGTCTCAAATAAGTTAAGTCAAGATATTTAGAAGGAAATTAGGATAATCAAATAATTAAAGATAATTATTTAATTAATAGAGGGAAATAAGGGCACATGATAGAAATGATATTAAAAGGAGATTAATGATGCTAATGATGCTAATATGGAAAAATGTAGTTTTGAGATGTGTGAAATGCATTAGTCATTTTTACATGTCTACAAGAAGGATTAAGGATATTGAGTGACATGGGAAAAGCCAAGTCACCATCACATGCATGGAATGGAACATCTTAACAATTTGAATAAAATTTGAAACTGAACTAATAAAAGAAGACATTAAATGCATTTTAAAAATAACAAGCTAAATACAAGAAATAATACATAAACAAGGTTGTTGAAGATCAACACATTATTTCTACCTTGATGACATGGAATGGGGTTCAGGGCAGTGCCCCAAATTTTTTTCTTAGACCCTTTTTTGGAAGGAGCCTTCATGTCAGGTTCACCAAAATGTAGAGGATGAAATTTTCTACCCTCGAGTCTCAGAACAAGCAAGAGTCTTCAAGGAGCAAATGGTCCTCAAATACCTCAAGGAATAAGGCTCAAGTGACAAGATAAAAATGAGAGAGTTCCATAATCAAAAAAGAGTAGATCAAAAAGGTCTTCTAGACAGACTAGCGAGCTCTCAACCAAGGACACCAATGCGACACACAAATGATAATGTAGTGCACTGGCATCTTGTACATAACGAAAACTAAGAGTGTCACAAAAAATAACTAAATGACTACTAACAATCTGATTGCTAAGAACTCTTAAGAATGTGGGAAAATAATAGAAAGTGACAAAACTAAATTAAATGAGATGTAAATTAAATGAAATCTAAATGATAAAATGAAGGGAGAGAAAGAAGGTGCTCACAATAGACCAAGCAATGAAGCCTCCAATAAATTAATGTTCAATACTTGCACACATAAGACCGAGAGAAAATGTTGGGGTTGTTCAGGGGCTTGCCTCAGTCTGTGATAGGTCGAATATATGCGTTAGAAAATGAGCAGCAAACAAAGTAATGCAAAATAACACTAAAACAACCTACACCTCAAGATTAGCCTAGTTGGATTCAACACAAAATAAAGACAAATGAAACTTTTTACCTTGCGTCAAATCGATCCTTTGGTTGGCCCTTCGATCTTTGATGTGTATGCTCCTTGGATGGTAAGAGATGCAAGCTAGATGATGATATGGTAATGGATGCAAGTAGGTGCAAGCATGAAAATGGCTAAGTATGGATTCTAGGAAAAATTTGCAAGAGTTTGGCTACAATGCATGATCTCTCTAAAATGAGATAAAAAAGGGGGTATTTATAGAGATTTTGGAAATCTCTAGGGAAATGGACGGTCAAGATTGAGCCATAAAGATCAAGATGTAGGGCTAAGGTGAGTTGAGAACTCACAAGCCCTCACATCTTGACATGTGGCATGTGATATGGCTTAAAAAGGGTGATGTGTGCATGAGGTGGAAGGATAGGACATGACATGGAGAGGGTACATAGTACCTTGGGATTGGGACAAGATCTCATAAAGGAGGTACTTGTCCCCATGTGGGTGAGAGAATAAGTGGGGAATTAAAAATTCATCAAATATTCTCATGGGGATGAGAGAAGGAATTTAAAATTCCTTAAATGCATTGGGGGATTAAATGTGAATTAAAAATTCACACAGGGAATGGAGATGCCTTGTCCAAAAAGAAAAGAATTTAATAGGGTTGACTTGATTAAGTGATTAAGGTTGTGCAAGTACTTGATTAGACTAATTAATGACATGTTAGAAGAGGGTTAGACTTGATGTGACAAGTCAAAGATCACATGGGGAAGAGAAAAAGGAATTTAATATTCCTTGGAAGGATAAAAGGAATTAAAAATTCCTTGGAAGGATAAAAGGAATTAAAAATTCCTTGAGAGGTTGATTAGGCTAGTTAATGAAGGATTAGAGGAGGGTTAGGTGGCTAAGAGAGATTAGAGGCCAACTTGCAAAAGTTGGAGGATGTGACACATCTTAATCAAGGATTAGGCATGTGCACATCCCTAATGATGAGATTAGAAAATGGATTAGGATTAGATAAAAAATGATGGAGGATGGGACATATGAGGAATTAAATAAATGTGATATTTATTTAATTCATTTGATGAAAGGGGGAAGGTATTTAATTATTTAACTAGATACCTTAGGGATTATAAGAACTTTAGAGGCATTAATTAAATAATAGTGATATTACTTAATTAATGCAGATAAGGGGATGCTTAGACGAAAGAGGATAAATTTGGATAAATTAAGTATCCAAATTTAGGTGTCTACATAGTCAAACCCCTATTTCGATGTTTCCACTTCCACATACAACCAGATGGATAGATAGAGAAAATAATAGACTGTGAAATAGATAAATAAACGAGATAGACAATTCATAGACAAGGGATGTGAGGAAACCTAAGATTCTCAAAGGCACAAGACAAGTAACTATCACTTGTAAGGCTTAAGGAAGCCAGAGAGAGACAATTATGAGAGCCAAAAGAGTTTTCCAAGAATGTTGTAGGAGCTTGAGAGTGTTGTAGCAAGCTGTAGAGAGTTGTGCAAGCAAGAGAGCAAGAGAAAGAGAAGAGAGAATGTCCAAGAGAGACCAAGAAAGAGCTAAAGACTAAAATAGAAGGAAAGAGATGGATTTAAGAGAGAGAAGAGGAGGGAAAAGAAAGTTCTTGAGCCGTTACAAGGCATCTCGAGCCATTTCCATTGACAAAGGTAAGTGACAAGTGGCAACATGCTTGAGAATGACCGTTTGAATGTTGAAATGTCATGAGACACTAGTGCAGCGTGTGAATGTCCACACAATGTGCTAGTGTCCAGAAAAATTAGGCTATGAAACAGTGGGAACGAGGAAACACAAGGTTTGACGTAAAGCTGGCATGCAAAGGTAGCTGTTGAAAAGGGGTCCTAAGCATCCTGAGAGGGGAAAAGGCTAATGTGAGGGCTAAAATGAGCCCACACAAATGCTAAGGGAGTGGACATTAAATTGGATACAAAAGTGTAGGTGAAATTGCAAGGGGGTGCAATTTTACGATACTACACTTATATCGTCTAGGCCTTTGATATATGTTCCTAATGTCACATTTAATAGTATGCTCAGACTAGTGGGATATTTTTGGACATTATGACGTTTATGGATTTTGGACCTTGTGGCTTTTATGGATTTCATGAAAAGTTTATGTTAATCTTCCCATATGGGTTGACTCACGGAGATGGTAGTATTTGATGGTATTTGATCTAGGATAGAAATAGTGGTAGGAGACTTATGGATGGGTGTTGTGGACAAGGATGTCTTGGATTTTTTGTTTTGTTGTTTATCCCATGCGAATAGTTCTTGGACAATATATTTAGTAGATTGGGATGAATCAAAGGTCTTGGGTGACAATGATTTGGAGGAAGTTGATGTAAATGATTTAGAAGATGTGAATAATCTAAATGAGTTGGTTGAAGAGGACTCAAATGACATGGATTGGGGTGATGGGGAATTTTGTTCTAGGATGGTATTTTCCTTGCCAAAGGCGGGATAAGGATGAGTAATGTATGTGTGATGTTGGTTCATGAGGTGGCTAGTGCTTGGGAGTTCTTGGCTTTGGGGGACATGGGTTGATGTTGGGGTGTATGGAATCTATGACAAGACGGCCCATACGAATCTCATCAGTGGTGTCTTGGTCAGTGTTAATGGTATCATCATAAGGGCCATATTCAGGCTGATTGGTAAGATCATCCTCGTCATCATATGGATCATATTCAAGTTGGTAGATAAGATCATCCTCATCATCATAAGGATCATATTTAGGTTGATTGATAAGATCATCCTCATCATCATATGGATCATATTCAGGTTGGTAGATAAGATCATCCTCATCATCATAAGGATCATATTCAGGTTGATAGACAAGACCATCCTCATCATCATAAGGATCATATTCAAGTCGATGGACAATCCCATTATAGTCATTATACTTGGCTTAATTTGGGAAAAAGACTTCATTTAAAGGGCTCATGGTGTTGGATTTTCTCAAGTGATTATGATCTTTTGGCTTGCTTTGATTATGAGTTTGGTCTTTACTTGTGTGGGATTTGGATCCATCGTTTTAGTTAGGTTCTTGGATTTTTAAAATTGGTATGATTTGTATTTTGGACTGTTTTGACTAATGATGACTATATCAAAAGGATAATCCTATGTGGACTTGGTAGATGACTTGGATGGAATACATGGATGATTAGGCTGACCCCAAGGATGAGAATAGATGATTAGGTGGACTATGTGGATTTGACTTATTAAGCTCCCAACCCTAACTCCAATCCCAACCCTAACCTAACCCTAACCCTAACTTTAAACGTTTAATATAATTATATATATATATATAAATATATATATAATAACACAATAACAAAAATATAATACTAATATAAATTAAAAATATATTTTAATAGTTAAAATATTATAATTATAGATTTAATAATAATAAAGAATATTTTAATATAAAAAATATTAAATTACATATAAAAATAATGTGAATAATGTTAATATAGTATTTTTAATATTAATAATATAATAATATACATAATTTAAATATATTAAGAATTATATAATAATAATAATTTACAAATATTAATAATAAGATATTATTTATATATTAACTACAAATATAAACTAACATATATATCTTAAATATAATCTATATAAAATATGTTGAGATATATTAACATTAAAAAATATAAACTATATAAACTACTTGAAATGAATAATGCTGGTTGTAGTAGGTAGTAAGTATAGAATATTGAATTTGAAATGAATAATGCTGGTTGTAGTAGGTAGTAAGTATAGAATATTGAATTCAAATTAAGTCATCATTTCCAGCCCACTTTCTTGAATGTGCGCAGGGGAGATATCTTCAAGATTAGGTTGAAAATAAATTAAATAAGGAAATGAAAAATATATACGTTTGTTTGGTGAAGATACGGACAAATAGCAACAGCAACATCAAATTTTCACTGGAAATTTGACGGTCGACTCGGCCTGTCAAGCAATATATTTGTGACGGTAATTCAACTAAAACTTAAAACAATTATATATAAATTGAATATATATCTATGTTTTTATTCGTATAATACAATCTCTTAAAATTTTAAGTGTGTTCCGACAAAAATGTATGAACACAGCTATACGGCCATCAAATTTCGTCAACCAAAGCATGTCGGAAGCCTCCGGGACTCTTCCTCACTCCAACCTTTTCTTTATTCGCCTCGACTTTGACAGCTGACGCCGCCTCCATTTTCTCCCTTCCACTCCCGATTCCCATAAATAGCACGCCTCAACAATCAATGTATTCACTGCAAACTCTGAATCTTTCCGGGAGATTGCAGTCTAGGCAAGAGTTATTCCCAAACATTTCTTCATCGACGTGCTTTTGCAGTTAGAGTTAGAGCGCGGGAAGCGAGATGTCTGGGGGCAATGCTAGCGGTGTGAGCGCGAGGGAGATATGCCGCCCGCCGACTCTGCCTCTGCCGGTTGGCGGGGTGAACCCGATCCACGTGGAAGGGGTGGGTCACGTGAGCAATCCGCCTCACTGGAAGAGGGCGGCGGAGGCCATGGAATGCAGCCACGTAGAGGAAGTGAGAAGAATGATTCGACAGTTTTACCAAGCGTCCAAGGTGGTGCTACGAGGCACTAGCCTAACGGTGGGTCAGGTGACAGCCGTGACTCGGAGAGGGGAAGTGAAGGTGGAGTTGGACGAGGCCAGCGCTAAAGCAAGAGTGGAGGAGAGTGCGAGATGGGTGGCGAACAACATAGCGAAAGGAACGGACACATACGGGGTGACAACAGGGTTCGGAGCCACCTCTCACCGCCGGACGAACAAGGCGGTGGATCTGCAGCGCGAGCTGATCCGATTTTTGAATGCGGGCGTGCTGGGGAAGGAGGAGGGGCTACAGCTGCCGTGCGAGTACACCAAGGCCGCCATGCTCGTCCGAGCTAACACCTTAATGCAGGGCTACTCAGGCATTCGCTGGGAAGTACTGGAGGGCCTCCGGAAGCTCGTGGACTGTAATATTACTCCCAAAGTGCCTCTCAGAGGAACAATCACGGCCTCCGGCGATCTCGTGCCTCTCTCCTACATTGCCGGGCTGCTGACGGGGCGCCCGAATTCCAGAGCCGTGACGGGTGAGGGCGAGGAGATGGATGCCCTGGAAGCGCTCAACAGAGCGGGCATTACTGGAGGACCCTTCGAGTTGCAGCCCAAGGAGGGCCTGGCACTCGTCAACGGCACTGCGGTCGGCTCGGCAGTGGCGGCCTCCGTCTGCTTCGACGCCAACGTGCTAGCCGTTTTGGCGGAGATTCTGTCAGCCCTCTTCTGCGAGGTTATGCAGGGCAAGCCCGAGTTCACGGACCCTCTGACGCATGAGTTGAAGCACCACCCGGGTCAGATTGAGGCAGCGGCGGTGATGGAATATCTTCTCGACGGCAGCGACTACGTCAAGGAGGCGAGGCGGGTGCAGGAGACGGATCCGCTCAGCAAGCCCAAGCAAGACCGTTACGCTCTGCGGACCTCCCCGCAGTGGCTGGGCCCGCAGATCGAAGTGATTCGCATGGCCACCCACTCCATCGAGCGGGAGATCAACTCCGTCAACGACAACCCCTTGATCGACGTGGCGCGGGACATGGCCCTCCACGGCGGCAACTTCCAGGGCACGCCTATTGGGGTGTCCATGGACAACACCAGAATTGCCTTGGCAGCCGTGGGGAAGCTCATGTTCGCGCAGTTCTCAGAGCTGGTGTGCGACTACTACAACAACGGCCTGCCTTCCAATCTGAGCGGAGGGCCCAATCCAAGCCTGGACTACGGCTTCAAGGGCGCCGAGATCGCCATGGCCTCCTACACGTCTGAGCTGCAGTATCTCGCCTCGCCCGTCACCACTCACGTGCAGAGCGCCGAGCAACACAACCAGGACGTCAACTCCCTGGGCCTCATTTCCGCCAGGAAGACGGCAGAGGCCATTCAAATACTGAAGCTCATGTTCGCCACTTACCTAGTGGCGCTCTGCCAGGCCGTTGACCTCCGCCACTTGGAAGAGAACATGCGAGCCGTCGTGAAGCATGTGGTGTTAGAGACCGCCAGGAAGACCCTCACCACCGGGGAAGACGGAGCCCTGCTTCCCACGCGCTTCTGCGAGAAGGAGCTCCTGCAGGTGGTCGACCATCAGCCGCCCTTCTCCTACATCGATGACCCCTCCAACCCTTCCTACGCACTCATGCTTCAGCTACGGGAAGTTCTCGTTGACAGCGCCCTCCAGTGCCCCGTCGAAGACGACGACCCCCAGCTCGGAACGCCGCTGCTCTTCCGCAAGATTCCCATCTTCCAAAAGGAGTTGAAAGCTCGGCTAGACAAAGAGGTCCCCGCAGCCCGGGACAGATTCCATGCAGGAGATTTCCCAATCCCCAACAGAATAAAGAAATGCAGAACTTACCCCATCTATAAATTCGTCAGATCCCAACTGGGAACGGAGCTGCTGAGCGGGGCCAAGACAAGGAGCCCCGGAGAAGACATCGAGAAGGTGTACCGTGGAATTTGCGAGCCGGAGAAGCTGTTCGGCGAGGTAGTAGTGAAATGCTTGGACATGTGGCGCGGCTCAGCAGGGCCATTCACTCCCCGCCCACAGCATCCTCCCCTCTCTCCTGCGCCCTTCAACGCATCGTATTGGTCCTGGTTTGACACCGCCAAATCGCCTTCCGCCACCAGCGGCAGAGGATTCTGGAACACAGCCAACGCCACCCTCTGAGCTCCTCTTTCTTCTCGGCCCCTAACACTCACTATGTGTACCAATTCTCCTCACGCGGATGCATCATTCCGCGAATCGTGCCAATTCTTCCCTCTTCCACAATAAATTATTCAATGTAACAAGACAGTTATATTTTTTTTTTCCTTTAATAAATGCAAGTTTACAATATCCATTTGGATAAATGCGCGTTTACCCCTGCCTTAAAACTTGAAACCTCTCTCAAACTTGCTCGCTGCAGTCTGCCGGCGCCAGGATCAGGGATGTCTGAATTCGAAAAGCGAGCACACAAAAATACAGTGGCGCGGAGATAAGCAAGCAGATGTAACTATACAGCGTGGGACACACACCCGCCCACACTCCAACCAAAAGCCCGTGCACCATTGCCCTAATTAAATCGATCTATCCTTTAACACACCATTATTGCTGCAATTCCATTTCTTTTCAATTTGAAATTTATTTTTTGGCGACTTGAAACATAAAAGACAGAAATTCTATGAGCATTCAGATATTCAGTTTTTGGTTTCTTACAGTTTGGCTTCACATTCTTATATTTTCAGGCTTGGGGATTCTTCTTTCCAGTTTACAGTAGGTGGAGCAAGTTGTGGTTAGACTCGAAAGGGATTAGAGATAAATATAATACATAAAATAATCAATTCTAAAAATATAAGTATGATTTTTAAATTAGTCTTTTTTTGGGCTGAAGGTAACTTGAGGGTTAGACACCCAGCAGTCACAAAAAGAAGAAGAATTAGAGTTATGGATTCTGGTAACCAGAGGTTCACCAGATCCTCAATTCTCAATTTTTTTCATCCATCCATATTTATTATTTATCAGAAGGACTTTATTTAGATACTAAGTTTATGGTTCAATAGTCTTTGAGAAGGAAGTAGCAAATTACCACTGCACCAACCCTGCAAGTGCTAAGAAAGAAGACAAAGGAGGCAAATTACACAAGCCTCATCAAACTCATTGAAAACAATACATTTATATGGTATCAACTCTCCACACAGCAATTCACCTCTTCAACTTTCATGGCAGCATAAACTTTTAAATTTAAGTAAGCACCAATTTCTTGCAGGCCAAGAGCCAACTTAGTTTGATTTTCCAGGACCACACAAAGATGCTTGATGCAATTCTATAATTTCTCCCCGTTATCCATCAATACATCAGTGTCATCATGCAGCAGGAAGGAGCTAGTGAAACATTCTTCATGTGGTACCCAACACCCTTACAAACTTTTTGATTGAAGGAGGAAAATCTAGTCCTATAAAGGTTAAAAATACCACAAAAAATGTTTTTAGTAACATCAGGGAGCTCCATGTAAAATTTTGTGGTCCAAAAGGCCATCAAGATCGACCTCTCTACCTACTTCATGCTATGCCCTTGGTGGTCCAGTGCTACTTCTGCTGCTGGATCAACAACCACAAAATTGACATAAAGAACTGGTACAATTACTAGATCCACTGATGATATTACTTATGATGCCATTTGATGGCTACAACTTCAGTAATTATTTCCTAGTAAAGGGAGGAGAAAGCCAACTTGTTCAAAAGGCAAGGCAGTCTTTTTCCAAGCACTAGCCAAGATAAAGATGTGATGGCTGAGTGAGCTTAAATAAAAAGGATTGAGAAAATTTTTCAATCTTGAGTTCACTACTAGCTTGGAGATTACATTATTGCTACGGTGGTAAGCCAGACATAAATATTATAAAGTTGAAGATAGTGACCAACAGTAAAGGTGGTGATGAAAAGTAAAATTGTAATCCTGCTAGACAAGATGAAAAGAGTGCTCTTCTGTGAGGCTCAATCCTACATTAGGAGTAGTTGAGGTTAGGTTTGGTTCTCACCTAAAAGGATGAAATGTGTGAAGTCGTTCAACTATTTTATTCAGAGATATGACATGAACATTTGGGTGTGTCCCTGTTCAAATAGGTATGTGAGTGTGGACCATAGTAACAAAACACTGCAAAAGATCATGATAACATGCAAGTAATCACACTTTACAAGCATGTGATCTAATCTGCATAGGATCACCGTTCTTTTCCCATAATCGGGCATGAATCTTGAGGCACCAAAAAATCAGCAAAACTCATGATTTAATCCCAATTTTGCATTTTATCTTTTGGCTTGCTGAGTCAATCCTGAAAAATATTTAAATGCTAGTCTTTTGGTTAGCCGAGTCAATCCCCAAAAATATTTTTGCTACCATGGTATTGACTATAGAGTTTGTACTAGTCCATGCTTATTTGATGTTTCTTGATGAATGAATGAATGAATGCTTTTAATTATGTCCACGCGACTAGCCAGTCTATGGGACCCAAGAAAAAGAATTGAAACCACTTTTGCAAACAACAAAACAGTGTTCGACCCCACCAATTACTTCTTGTTGCCTTCTAACTCTTTGTTGATTTTGTTTCTTTTGCTATGTATTTTGATAAGGTAATTTATTGTTTCAACAATCTTCTCCTCTTCAAACAAGGCCACTAACGAGCTAACTTCTAACAAATCCGAGTAATTTCTTCTTTGTTTTCCAATCCCGTAGCTCAACTGATCTACATTTGTTTTGAAGCAAGTAAAGAGCTTTCCAACCCCCTTGTATTTTTTTTGTCCTACAAGTCTCCCAACTAAGAGTGCTGCAAAAATTGAGACCCAAATACTTGTATTCATTTACCACCTACAAAGAGTTTCCCTCAAACTCAAAATTCAATTGCTTCTTAGCTCTTTTCAATGTAAATATCATGACTTTGATTTTGTTGATGTTCACTTGCATCCCTACATCTTGACAAAATAGCTCTAGAACTTTTAGATGTTCTTGTAGACTATTTTCTGAATTTTCCATTAAGGTAAGGTCATCCGCATATAGCAACAACTTGACCACATAAGTGGCCAAGAACACTCCATTGCCTCCCCGCTTGTCCAACCACTCTTCTAACTTGTCTATGTATATCCCAAACAAAGTGGGAGACAAAGGGTAGCCCTGCTTGACACCAATGTCACTCCCAAAACATTCTGAAAGACTCGCCTTTGTTCTGATTTTGGCCTAAACCTGGTCATAGAGTCTATGGACAACAGCCCTATACTTTTCCAGAATTCCAAGCTGCTCCATTTTGTCCCAAGTTTGCTTCTAGGAACCATGTCAAAAGCCTTTTTGAAGTTGACATAACAAAAAAAAAACCTCATTACCTTGTTTATCCCAAACTTTTTCAACCATGTGTCTGAGAGTGATGCAATGGCTAACTGTAGAATGCTTTGGTCTAAAACTAGCTTTCCCTTTTACCCTTTTACCCTCCATCTCAACCCAACAACTATTTCTTTGTTCCACCATACTCCCAAAGAGCTTCCCAAAAAGAGGATTAATCATTATGGTGTGGTAGTTTGACGGGTTGTTGACATCACCACTCTTGTGGAGAGGGATAACAACGCTCGTCATCTAATTTGTTGGAAAACCATGTTGAATGACCCTATTGAAAATATTTTTGATATGTGGTACCAAGAGCTCTAAACCCCATTTCAAATATTCAGCCTATAACCCATCAATATCTCGAGCCTTCCCCACTGCCAATGCTTTAATACCAACCTTGATATCCTTTGTGGTGAAAAGTTTATTATTAGTGTTAATTGTCGGAGGGAAGGTTTTATCTTGGTCTCTTTCATACAATATTTTTGCATATTCTAACCATTGAATGTTTGTGATGCTATTCTCGTTGGTACCTTTGGCCTGTTGCAATTCTCTCCAAAAACCCTTCAAATTGTTCCTTCCAAGAGAAATTAGCTCTCTCCTTCTTACTATCATGAATTCCTCTTTTTTGAACTTACTAATTTCACCAACTGTATGTGAGCATTGTGAGGCTACTTCCCTCAACTATGTTAGGAAAATGGTTGACTATGTTTGTATTCGTATATATTGGCTGACAAGGTTGTGTTGCACTATGAAGATTTCATGAGATCATTCCTCCTACTGTTTGTAATTATGGTGAACTAAGTGCATTTCCCAGTGCACATACAATGTTTGTTCCCTTCAAGTCCTAGAACCATGTTGTAATAGGGGTCAGGGGGAAGGTGGGGGTGGTAGGCAAGGAGATGATATGAATTATTACACATGGTTTGTTTGGTTATACTATCAATTGCACTTTGGTGTGCAATGGGTACGCCAAAACAGTATGGAAGATCAATTAAGAAAATTATGTGTAGTACGGGAGGTCAATTGGTAGGTCATTTATAAAATGATTTTGTTCATGCAACAAAGGATTCAATGGAGAATTGATATCTTTAATTCAACTAGGCATCTACTTACAATGATCCAAACACAATTGAAACAAAACCTTTGAATTAAGAAGATAATTAGGTTTTGTTACCAATAGGCTCATGGTATGTTTGCAATAGGGAGAGGGAGAGGGAGAGGGAGAGGGAGGGAGAGATATGGATAGATAGAGGGGGCAAGTGCAAGAGAGAGGGGGGGTAAGGAGATAGAGATGAAGAGGAATGTGGAGATAGAGATGGAGATGGAGGGGGATATGGAGAGGAGAGGGATATATAAAGAGAGAGAGAGGAAAGAGGTATAGACATAGATGGAAGAGATAAAAAATAGAAAGGGAGAGAATGAGAGAGGGAGAGATATAAAGATTGAGATAGAGATAGGAAGTGATAGAGAGAGATAGAAATAGACATCCATTTTAATAATATTGCAGCCTGTAAATTATTTTCACTCCAATATTTAATCCACTAAATCCACTGCTAATACTTAAATAATTTTAGAGAAAAAGTGACATCACAGAGTGAATAAGAGAGAGAGAGAGGTAGGTATAATTAGATATACTTAAATAATCTTACTATCTCTATCTGTTTCTCTCTCCCTCTTTATTCCTCTATATCTCTAACTATATCTCTGTAATATCTCTATATCTCCTCTCTCTCTCTCTCTCTCTCTCTCTCTCTCTCTCTCTCTCTCTATCTAGGTATCTTTTTTTATATCTTCTCTCTTTTTGTATCTCTCTCTCCCTCTCTTTATCCCTCTATTTTTATCTTTTTTTCTCTCTCTAACTTCCTCTATCTCTGTGTCTTTGTTTATTTTCCCCCCCCTCTCTCTCAAGTGTGTCATGGGTACATTGAAGAGGTCTTAAAGATGAATTATTATATCCTTAATCAAATGAAATGCTACCCTAAATGTAACTCCTCAGAACACATGTTATCCTTTGATCGTTGGAATGAAACGACTAATCAAAAGTTAGATTATAAATTTGATTATATGATAAATTAGATTTAAAAAATTGAAACGTATTTCAAATAAAATATAAATCATAAAATAAACTATATTAAAATTGATTAAGCTAAAATTTTAACTTTCATATATTAAAAGTTATAAGTAAAACCGAATTTTAAAAAGTAAAAAATAAAATAAAACCTATTAAAAGGGTAAAAAGTCAATTCATTATTTATTTGAATGTGAAATAATATTTGAATGTGGTAATAACATGCACTTGAAATCATATTTTTATTTCAAGATTTCCAAGTTCTAATACATAATCTACCAAAACTCTAAATTAAATTAGTTAAATTACATTTCTTCTTATATTGATTAAAACAAAATTGATTAAATAAAGAGAATAACTTCTAGACCAAATTCTTTATGTACAATATTATTAATAAAATCTCCATCATACCACAGTTCCTTAGACAATGTTTTAAGACAACCTGATAGGAATCCCTTGTATCTTTTGATGATGACAGCTTTTAAAGTTATTTAGACTAAGTCAATCTATAGGCCTATTATATATATAATTTATGTTAAATGCACATAGTACCATGGTTCCTTAGACAAGGCCAAAGACACCCCACCAAGGATTATATTCATGTTTTAAGACACTCTACATAGGAATCCCTTGTATCTTTTGATGATGACAACTTTTAATGTTATTTAGATTAGTTGATCTATAGTGTTGGTTATGGATTTTGTATAGGTTAATATTTATAATGTTGGGGTGCAGAAGGGGTGCCCCATGCAAGGTTCAAGGGGCCCATCTCCCTAACAATCATTCCAATGGTTGCACACCCATCTCCTTGACAACCATTCATTGTAAATTTGGACCATTTATCATTAGATCACACATTTGACAATAGAGGTTATGTTGGTTTTTCTTGCCCTATAAGGTAACCCCAAGTCTTTATGCGAAGGTATTGTATTACTCTTGTAGATTGCATTGTATTGTGATGAGACTTTGATAGAGAAAAAAGAAAGTTACAATGGATGTGTTGTAGGTTCTCTCCCTTCATTTTGTTGAACATAATAAAGGAAGGTTCGATTGTTTCTCCATGGACATAGCCCATATTGGGTGAACCTTGTATATCTTGTGTCTTTGTGTTTTATGTTATTTTTATATTTTATTTTGACATTCATTTTATGGTACATTGTTTTGTGATCATATTCCTAACATATAGGCCTATGATATATATCATTAAATTAGATAATATGATCACATGAATTATAATTTATATATATAATATTACATAGTAATAAATAAAATTATATTATATATAATTTAATTTTTATTACATAAAATATATTATATAGTGATTATGTATTGTATTATGTATTGTATTATATTTATATATTAATTTAATTTGTCCTATATAAAAATATATTAATTATAATAAATTTATATTTGAATTTATTAATTTTAATCTTGAAGTTTTAGGAATTGCATATATATATATATATATGAAAGTGTGCAAGGACTTGACCCCAAAATTAGATACGATGGTATAGACATTTAACATGTTTTTAAAAAAACTCAAATAAATCCACATTATGAATGTCCCCTATGATAATTTACCACTTGGAGCTCAATCCCATTTGACTTTTAATATTTTAAAACTTTAGTGAGTGTGAAAGTGCCCAATAGTTCAACCATCCCATTGTCTCAAAAACCCTAGGAAAAGCCAACTAGAGTCAGAAGCAAATGTGTACGTACATTGTAAAATAATATATTCATTATAATGCATTGTTTACAAACAAAAAGTGCCACAGTTAGTGCATCATCAAAACCTGTGCGCATACTTGTGTAAATTGTGATCTCAATTAATAGAATGGTAATATTACAAGCACATTTTATTGCAAGTAATTAGAGTAACAAGTAGCACTACTTTGTGATAGATCATATCTATCGATAAAGTTTTAATCCAAAAACTAGTTAATTATTAGATATTCTAAATGTGTTAGCATTTTTATTTACAACTTGTACAAATCTTGACTTAATATCAAGAGGTGAACTCAGAAACTCGTCAACTAGATCTTCTGATATTGTACAGTTTTGTAAATTCTATTGAAAGTTTGCTTGGAAACCTGAAGAAAAATGGGGGGTAAGCTTTCTAAATGACTTGATAGGTAGCATTCTCTCTTGAAAGAAGCTTTTCTAGCACATAATTTTTTTGTTCTGAATCTTTGAATTCAATTCTCCTACCGTGTCCTATGGATACAAAATGAATACTAGAATTAATTTGATAAATAGTACCAACTGCAATAATAATCTTAATTGTTTAATTAAATTCATCATTTTCTCCTATTAATCAAATAATCGACATTATTAGGTTAATTCACTCCTTTCATGCTAATTTTCATTCTATTTAATTAAATAATGTGAATTATTTAATTAAATGTCATTAATTCCCCCTTTTTAACTAAATGAGTTAATTGTTTAATTTAAATTTCTAAATTCTCCCATCTTGCACAATTAAATAATATTCTAATTATTTAATTGACTAAATGCTTTCATCCCTCCAATCTCTCCCACTTGCAAAGGAATATTCCTCCAATTCTAATTCAGACTATTTCCCTCTTAAATGGAAATATCTTGCACATTCCTCCTAAATTTTAGGATTTATGTTTCTTCAAATCAATTTCATCCCTTGATTAATTGCATCAATCCATGTGATTATTCAATCTCCTCCATGGAATACTTGATCCATGGCAATTCTTCTCATCAATTTGTATCCATTGATTAATCAAATTGATCTTGACCATTGATTCACTCAAAATTCCTATAAATAGCCTCCATTTTATGAGCAATTCATCTACATTCATTTAGAGTAACTAGACTATAGAAAATTTTAGAGCATTTCTTAAGAGTATTTAGCAATTTAACATCCATTTTGGGCATTTTTCTCCATTGGATCATCATAGAAGCTTGTTTCAATCAATGGGATTGGGAAAGGGATGACATTCCACATCAATTCAACACCAATCCCCCAATGTGATTAGGTTTTCATTTTTTAATTATTTTCCTTTATCAATTTGAGATCATTTCATGTTTTCATGGCTTCTAGTTAATTCATTTCAAATATTTCATTAGGAATGGGGTTCGATTTGTTCAATTGATTTTTTTAATTGCATAATTCAATTGTATTTGATTCAATTCATTACCATGTTCATAGAACCTATAGGGGAACACTACTCCTAAAGAACAATACATAAGGTCTTAGTAGTTGGATACTATTGGCTCTCTCTTCATAAGGATGTTGAAATATATGAAAGGAAATGTGATTAATGCTACATAATGGGTCAACCTACACTTGCTAATGATATCCCTCTTCACCCTCAAATTATTCTTAAATCATTTAAGCAATGGTGCTTGGATTTTATTGGTATAATATCATCATCATCTGTAGGGAAATAATATATCTTATTATATATACTATATTAAAAAATGGGTAGAAGTCCAAGCACTATAATTTTCCAAAGAGGAAAAGGTTGTTTACTTCTTGTATAACAAGATTTTCTTAAGGTTTAGACATTTAAAATATTTTTTTAGATAGAGGACCACAATTCATCTCAAGTAATCTAGACACTCACATATTTATACCAAATCAAGCATTGAAAGTCTTCATCCTATCATCCGCAAGCGAATGGCCAAGTGGAAGTAAAAAATAGAGAACTAGGAAACATTCTAACAAAAATAATAGAAAAAAACAAAAAGGATTGGGCAATAAAAATCCATTACTTGCTATATGGGTATACAATATCACTTGTAAATAAAATACATGATACTCTCTATATGAGTTAGTCTATGACAAGAACCAATATTACCCATAGAATTTGAGTTGTAAACTCTAAGAACATCAATGAATGTTGGCCTTTAGTTAACTTTAATACAACAAGATTACATCCTCCACCTCAATGAGCTAGATAAATTGTACTTTCAGAAGCAATTAAACATACATAGCTAATTCAACAATAAAGGAAAATATGGCTTGATCAACACATCAAATACATAAAATTTAGATAGGATATTGGGTTCTCCTATTTTGATTCCAATTTCAAAGAATTCAAGGAAAATTGTAAATACATTGTACAGGGCCCTATGAAATCAAGGAAATTTATGATAATTGGACTATCCAATTGTCACCCATTGATGGAGAATAAGACACTTTTGGTGTTCAATGGACATAGGCTCTACCTTTATCAACGTCATTCCACCAAAGAGGAATTTTTTAAAGACCTACAACACCTAGATCTGTGTTATGTAAAATAATTCTCCAATTTTACTCACATAGATATATAAGCCTATAAAAAAAGAGAAGAAGAATTGAAAACCAACAAATGGTGATTCTTCCTAAAACAATATAAAGGAAGGATTAAAAATCAACAAATGATTATTCTTCCTAAAAAATAATAATAAATCAATTTAGGAACAACTCATAAGAATCTCTAGAACATGTCTCCAATAAGTCTTTGGTAAAACTCACAACCCTCTCTAGATAATTTCAAAGACATCTCTTACACTAGTAGACCAAGGTATCTTTAGAAACCATACTATTATGAACATTCAACAATACCACATGCAATCATACATCAAAGTGCCTAATCATCATGATAGTTGTCACCATGAATGGACAATCCCAATATATCCCAATATAATTGAAAATACTATAGATAAGAAGTCATGTGCTAACATAGGTAAAGGAGTCACGTCGACAACTTAACAACTCAATATCTTGAAAAGATTATAGGTACTAATTTTGTAAGTTTAAATAATTAAAAAAGGTTTTCACAATCAATTTAGAAACAAATCTATTATATATTTTTTCTACCACCCTATGCATTTAATCCTCTATGTATATTCACCTCTTTCATTACTAACTTAAGCATACCTCCATACCAAGTAAAAATTCTTGTCATCCCATGCAAGTGTCAAATGACATTATTTCCTTATAAGGGAAATTAATAATTTTTTTATCATGGATTTACTCTAAATTTAATTCTTGTTATAATAACTTGGCCTCCATAGTTAATACCTCAATGAAAAAAATCAAACCATACAATATTATAGCTATCCTACACCAAAACCCATTGTTACTAGCTTATCAACCCTACTTCAAATAGAATTTTATGTCTATATCAATGAATATCTATAACATGGGGGTCAAGAATAAGTTAGAACTAGAGTCTATTAACAAACCCCTCCTTGACCAAGAAGTGGCTGAAATATTAAAAAATGTAGGTTGGATGACCTTTATGAAGAAATTTGAGGGTTTCTAAGAAACCATTATGGAGAAACTTGAATGCAATAGATCTGAAATAGCCATACCATTGTGATATGTGTACAAACATACCTATTTCATCTATCATCATCAATTCCATCTATGGATTTCTCGATGAAGGTGAGATATTATACCACCTTAAAACTACTTATTTTGAGTTAATTCAAAAAATTCTTTTGAGGGAGAACTTGAAATAAGAATTCTAGTTAAAAAGGGAAAACAAAAAGGTATCTTTTATGAAAACCTCCCAGAGCTTTGGTACATTGTGGCTACATGGCTAATAAAATACTTTATTTGTGATGGGAAATTTAGTATATTTCTATGGCCAATCATAAAAATGTTGACCCATCTTATATAGATGGCCAAGATCATCCATAATATTGAGTCAATCTACCCCATTTCCTATATCTCGTGATGATAGCCATGGCTACTAGACATCAATAGGACAAAGGTCCCATAAAAAATCGTGGGATTGTATTTTATATTCACAAGAACCATTTCACAACCAAATGAAGAGGATAAACACAATGGAAAGCCCTTATAGTAGGTTTGTATGCAGAAAATCTAAATTCCAAATAAAAAGGAGTTACAAAGGAACCAACATAGTGTTGGAGTTATGGACAGACACTGAGAGGGGGGGGTGAATCAGTGTCTAAACCTTTTTAAACTTTGACCAAGACATTTAATTTTGATATCCTATCTATTGACAACATAGTAGAGTAATCACTTTGAAAGCATTTATGAAAAGGGGTCAATTCATTAGACAACTTATGCCAATATGATTTGAGTGAGATATCTTGCATTTTCCAAAACAATTGTGACTGACAATGTTTAACAAACAAAGCATGATGACAATACAGGTGCAACTCATAAGACAGTGTAAATAAAGACCAACATTATTGAATCACTTCTTAACCAACTGATTTCAATGCAGCTTTATAAGACACTGCAACAACAGTGCAACAGAATAACACAAGAAAAACTTTAAGCACATTATAACAATTCTTGAGTTATGAATCAAACGAATGCCTTTTATTGAATCAGAACTTTCAACAATGATAGAACACTTGTGCAAGACATTTTGATATAACCATTTTTAGAGATGAGGAAACTAACATTCAACAATGCTCAGACTGATACTCACAAAAATTATCACAATCAAGAAGCATTATGACATCAAAACAAAGAGACCATAAGACAAAGAATTTGCCGAGTGGAAATCCCTCCTAGGGTAGAAAAAACACTCCTAAACTGCCTCACTGGCTTAACTTCAAAAACCACAGCTTACAATGCCTTATAGGCCAATTTCTGAGCACCCACTCAAGGAGCACCAACCCCTCATTTAGAGACACCAATCTCAAGGACCACCAACCTCTTTTCAAATTACAGAATTGCAATAACATAGAGGATCTCTCTGTTTCATTTAGCTCACACATACCTCTCTATCTAATACCCTACAGATTCAACATGAATCCTTAAACTATTAAATAAACAAGGTTTTTTTATAATATTACTCTGCATCATGTTTTCAAACTTTTATAACAGAGCTTTTTCACAATTTCATTTTTGATACAACAGTAAGTTATGATATCACATAATCACCTCCTTTTTTTTCATAGTGATCAAAAACTGTGTATATATATTTTCCAATATAGGACTGCCAATTAAAAATTCTTCATAGAATTCATTGTCAAAGGAATCTGAAACGCCCATTCTGTATTTAGAAAATGAGCTAGTAGAATGATGAACAACATATGGAGAAAGTCTTATGTAACGCCTGTACAAAAGGCCATTTCAAAAAGCGGACAAGAATATTTCAAGTAATGCTTCCTTTTCAAACTGTTAGATATTTTATAACCCAGATCTGAATGAGTGAAGTATGCACAAGTAATATAATTTTCCTCTTTCAAAAAACACCATATGTAGATTACCATCAATTTCTGTAACGTATGAAATAAGTCCATTTTGAATCCACAAAGATAATAACAGATTTCACAAAATGCATGACTACCCATCAACCGAAAGTCACAAACCATCATTTCAAGAAAAAATAGAAATGAAATGCATGATATCATGTCAAAACCCACCAAATCTTTTCATCATTTGAGCAAAATGAAACAAAAACTTCCATATAGCCGATTTTCAAAATGAAAGAGATAATACCTATTCATGTTGCATAGAAATCAAATAATTACCAGACAGATTTGAAGCCAACAACCATAGTTGACAGATTTATAACTCCCACGAATTCCTTTCACCAATGTCGAGCTTGCATTTGCTCAGATTTCATAGACCAACCTGAATGAAGTAAACAACAGTGAAACTCTTTCCAACTCGAGCCCTCATCCAATGTAACGCACCAAACTTAGCAGCCATACCCTTCATTGCTTGAACACAGTAATTTTCTTCCAGACAAAGCCGTTACAGCCAGCTAGAATAATGAGTAACAACAGTTACAAAGAATCCAATGAAAAAAAACAGTTACACTTCCTTCATGGCGACAGTGTGGCTAGGGTTTCAAACCCATAAACAATAAAAATGCAATATCCATTTTCCTTATTCTTTCATCAAGTCATTCGATGACTTTTTAATATCATAATGAGATTTGAAGTCCACAATGGAATGATATCCTATATCATTTGAAATCCGTGTGCATGACTAAAAACACCGACAATATTATTACCAACTCAAATGCCAAGTCACACTATCCACGTGTATTATTGTCCACAAGAGTCATGAACAATACAATGTTATTCTCAGCCTTTGACTGTCCAATACTTTATACTCAGCCGACTCAAATAAATAAATAAAGTGCCAAAGAGATAAACAATGTCGACATTATCATTACCTCCATAATTTGCATACAAGTTGTCGATACATACTAAACATTATACATCTTATTTGCAATTTCAATACCTTCATATATTCGTGCCTTTCTACATTGACTCAGCTCATATATTGTTCAACATATAATTTCCACCAAAAGTTGTAAATCCTCAAAAAGGCACTAACACTTCTTCTACTCAGCCCGATTGATGACCACGACTCCACAAACATTAGCATGCCAATGATCAATTAAGATCATACGTAAAAAGTGAAAAGGCTTCGAATAATAAAGATAAACACTTGCTTTGAATGTCGACTATAGAGTCAAGACTTGGGCATAGAAGACTCCAAGTAAAAATGATAAAAAAAATTATGCCATGTGTGCCAATAAATGCCATCAAAGAGGTGAGATACTAGAACTAAAGTGTATACTATGCCACCAAATAAAATGTGAGAATAAGATGGCTTTCGAAGCATGAAAGTAGTGATGTCTCTAATCCAAATTTCATGGAACAATTGAATCAATAACCATACTGCCTGAGACAGAGTAAGTGCTTGATAAAGCAATGTAAATAAGCAATGAACCAAAGATATGTGCCATGTTTATCAACAATAAGACATACCAACTGAAACCATATTTCCATAAACATTACCATCATCTGTATATGCCTTGAATCAATATACCTGATCATGTGAAGGTAACAATTTCATTAATCTGAAGCTGAAGAGTGTATAGTAGTCTCACGTACCATTGATGCCAAATGAAATGTCAAACTCAAGTGCCAAAGAGAGCATTAATATAATTCCAACCCAATATGTGATGTGTCAAATAATGTATCATAACCATTGATACCAGAATAATTATGAGACAACCATGAAGATCAATAGAATGAAAACATGCCATGAAGACATAATCAAATGAATCTTGTCAATGATTCCATGATCAACCTAATAATGAGCAATTGAAATAATATACCTGACATGCAATAAAGAAAGGGCCAACCTGTCAAGATAACAATATTGTTTATCACAGAAGCTAATGCAAGCCCTGTCACAATGAACACCATATAAATAACCTAAACCAAACCTTATCAACACTGTTAGTCCGATATAATCATAATCATTTGCAAAAGAATAGTATTTATAACACTGAACCAAAATTCTCATGAGAATCAACATGAACCTGAATCATAATGATTAACCATCTGTAATAGCCAAGAGTAATCAAATGTGTATCATGTCAAAGGATAAAGATCTTGATAGACCAAATTTGAAACAGACAAACCATGAGAACCAAGAAAGTGATTTTATCATCAAGGAACAACCATGAACAAACCATGAACACAACTGAGGTCCAACACATAGGCCCTAAACAAGAAACAAAAAATAAAAATAGTTACCACAAAACCATCTCGAGCTCACTTGAGAAACCCTTATGTCTTTTCTATTGAAAATTCGTGCTCTCTATCGGTCACCAAGAAACATCACCAAAGGCCATGGAGGAGGAACCCCGTACCGTTTCTTAAGAATAAAATGACAAAAATAGAGCAATGGAAAGGAAAAACAATTGTCACCTTGCATACTCTAGAGAAGAAAGAACTGGAGGTTAATACCTCTACAAGAAAGTGATTTTGTAGGTGACCAATATATTGTTGATATTATCACAGAACTCTAGACACCAAGGAATCTTCTTGGGTATCACTTTTCCTTAACAAAAGAAATTTAAAAGTGGACAGAAGATGAGGACATACCATCTTGTGCATCTGATAGAATTATAGAAGAAAAAGCTATGAACCAACCAAAAATGACAAAAGATGAACAACTAGAACCTTCCATAGTGAAAAAAACAATAAGAATTAATAATTTAATTAAAACAAATTCTCTAGAATAAACACCATATTATTTTATCCATAAGGGATAATATCAAAAAAAAAATCTATAATTGAAACAAGGGTCTAAGGAAATATTCAAAGCAAGGGAAATGATAAAGGAAGTAGAGGCTAAATTATCCCAAACAATGACACATTTTGTCATTGTGGTTGCACATTTAAAGAGAAAATTGATAAACAAGAACAAAAACTAACAATAACAAACAGCATGATTTTTAAACTTGAGAAGCAGGTCCAAGAATTATTTGTCTCAATTTTTATAGTAGATGAGAGTACATAGATTGATGTATCTCTTAGAACATTCCAATTAGATATTCATAGAGCTCTAGACAAATGGATACAAAGATGTAATTTTCTTACCAATAATAAGCTATAACAACTTCAAATTGAAATCATTGTAATGACAACATAGGTCAAGACATTACAAGAAAGGATCATAATAGTGGTCACTCTAGCTTCAAAAGCATTGCCAAATAGGGAATCTAGTTGGAGTTATATAGTCTTCTTGCTAGATTAATTTCCCTTTGGAGAATAACACAAGTTGTAGCTAAAGATTATATTAATAATGGCCATGAATTTATGTTGATATATAAAGACAAAACTCCCCAAAATGAAAATTTGTTATGTGATTTTTTTCATAAATTCTTTATGGGGGAACATTATATTTTTTACATTGTTATATAAATTTAATTGAGAGAATTCATTTTCCAAATGCATAACCAAGAAACACGGATACAAAGGATTGATTGTACCATAACCACATGGAAGAAAGTATTTGATTTATACCTCAAGAATAAGCATCCAGTCCCTCAAGGGTTCAAATCATAATTTCTTCAATTCACTTACAACCCTAATCTCCAACCTTTGTATCAAAAATTCAAAACTATTGTGTTCTTGAATTTTATATGTATTCACAATCCTCCTTTACTAAGGCCTTAAAAACATATAGTAGAGGATGAAACATAATGTCTACAAATAAAAATATAAAGGAATTAATCTCACTAGGGAATCTAAGGTATCTCTTGAGAAAAGATAGGATAATATCTTGACTAATACAAAAATGTAAGGAGAGTTGGATTAAGATGAGATTCAAGCCTCCACACATTATTGAACTGATGTCTATGTGGGAAGATCCACCTAAAGAATCTAATTTTCAAGCATGGTTATAATAGGTAGATCAGTATCAGGGGAATGTAAATACCAGAAGAAGGAATTGGGACACATATCAAGATGTACAATTACACTAAGATTTTACCAATTAAATGAATGGAGGCTCCAGAATGATGTCAAGGGACCTACTAACCCTCAAGTGTGGGGGAATGATGAGCTCTAGAGAGGACTAATATTACAAATGTTCCTTCCTTTCCTCGCCAAAATCCCACTTTTCCTAATATTTGTGCATAAATTATTGAGAAATCTTGCTTAATTATGTTGAGATATAAGTGTAATACTTAAGGGAATTTTTAGGATAAAGAGTTTCAAGTAGTAGACTTGAACTAACATTTGGCCATGTAGAAGTACACTTTTTACCATAAAAGGGCTACTAAGATACTTGTAGTAGAGTTAAAAACATTATGAATATATTTTGAAAAGATATAAAAGATTATTCTAACCTATCAATGTGCACTCCAAGATTCTCATAGAATAAAATAACTATCATTCAGTCTTGAATTGATAGATTTAGTGGGGATGAAAGGAAACACCAAATAGCAGTTCCATGTAAAAACTTCTTCGGTTACCTCATCATCATTTTCCATGTTGAGTATCCTTCATTGAAGTCAACTCTCATTGTTGTTCAATTATAGATGATTCCTAAAGATGTAGTTCATTATAAAGAGATGCATAATCAACAAATCGCTCCAACTATACCTTATAATTAGAAAATATGTAATTGTTAGATTGAAGAAATAAATCCGTTATCTTTGTAGAGACTCTTAGTTAAAATTTAATAACAATAGTCATATATATTGGTTAGAAAATAACTAATATATACATAGAAAATTGTGGCATAGGTAGGATATAGTTTTTTTTGTTTTGTTGAAAGAGAAAGAAGCAGACCAAAACTTTGTTATTTTTATTTTTAAGAAATCATGTATTTTTATTCAACTATGAAATTGAAGAAAAAGAGTTCATATACATGTTTACTACAAAAAGTTGATTGGTTTCACTCTGGAGGTGCAGCAAGGGCCCATTCCATCCCATGGACAGGGATTGGTATTTCTTAAGTATTAGGTTTTGTATTCAAATTGTATTATTATTGTCATTTTTGTTTTTTATAGATTAATTTATTTTCATCAACATTCATTTTCTGATGTAATTCAAGATATCATTAGATAAATTTTGGTTTAAGAAATAATTAAAAGGAATAAATAGATATTTATTCAATTACAGTTTGTCCATTTCCTCTCAAGTAAATAGAAGTAGAATGTGTGTTTAATAATGAAGATGTAAGTTTTTTAAGAGAGCTACTAATTGAAAGCCTATTGTAAATAGTCATGGGCATGTCCCTGATTTAAAAATTAGACACATAAATATATTTAAATGTAACGTGTGCAATGACCCTTTTCAAGAATATTATAGTTTGTTAGCCTTTTATTAGTATTAAGGATAAGAATAAGCAAAATAATTATTCTTTTGAGGACAAAGGGAAGGGCATAGTTTTTACTAAAGATAAGGTAGCCATTTTTTTTAAGAAGGATCTTAATAGTAATATTTTGGGGTACATTGATGGTAAGATTATATGGGGTTGACAATTATAATTGAAATATCCTCCAAATTAGCTACAAAATTCCCTATCATTGTTTTAAGATATAGGAGGAATATGAGGTGGGTCTTCACAAGGTTAATCTTGTTGAGTCTAGTGTTAAGGATACTACCTCTTGTGGTCAATATAATTTTACCAATGAATTTGTGAATGATGATAGTGATTATGAGGGTAGAAACTCGTCTTCTATCAATGAGGATTCAAGGTTTGGATCTTCTAAGAAAGGAGATGATCTCAAAGACCTTAAGAATTTAGATGAGACTCTTGCCACTAAATTGGATAGTATTAATTGGTTTCCTCTTTGAAGTTGAGGAAGGTTGATAGGAGAAAAATACTAAGAATTCCTATCCCCTTTGTGTCAATAATGATAAAATTTGGGTTGCCTTACAAGAAATGTGAAGATAAAAATAAATAATAAATAAGTTGGAATCCATGGTTCATAATGTTCTTAATTTTAGCTCTAAGTTCATGAATATATCAACATCTACCCTTATGATGTTCTATACTACTACTCTATGAGAATAAGAAAAGGAAACCTACTACTGATAATGCCAATAACCCAAGTGACAAGAAGGTTTAGAATAACACTAGAACTTAGGGGGGCCTATTGAAGTTCCTTTATGATCTAATTAGGGAAATATTTAAACACCCTAGGGAGTGGATACTATCCCCATCATATCTCAATTTCTTTATTACTTTGTTGTGTTTGTGTTATTTTTATTAGGAATGGTGTTAGTTTTTATCTAGGTTATCTCTATTTTCCTTTTTGGAATTCTTTTCTATCTTAGCTTAAATATGGGTTACTTGTAATAAGGAAGGGACCCTTATTTCCCTTTTTATGTAATAAAAAATATAAAATCAACTATCACCAAGATTTATATATATTCAATTGAATCATTAGGATATTTACCTTTCATAATGTTGACTTCATAAGTGTATCTAATTGATTTGAATCATGACTTTATTTAAACCAAAATTTATGATAAGTTTTAAATTTTTCTATGGATGGATCATTCAAATCACACTCATTAGATGTTTCATTTTCCTCATTGATAGGTTTGGGATTGTCAAAAATAGTAAAGCCCTATAATGATGGATCTATAGGCTTCCCCGTCTACTTTTTTTAATATTTATTATTCAAGTTTACAATTGATGTCATGCACTTGGATTATTGCAATGTCAACCTTGTGATAAAGTAGATTAATTTTGTGAATTTGTTAATCCAATGGATCTTGTTGTCTTTATTATGCCATCATTTGGACATATAAAGAGAACTTTTTTTAATGGATCACTTGGTATCTAGTAATATTTCCACACAAACATAAAAAATATAGCTATGGTCTTTGTATATTGTTTCCCTTGCATTTTATTGGTCCATGTTCTTATATAGGTTTTCCTTCTAGTTTTCAAACTTTATACAATTGTTCAAAACTTTTAGTTTTAGTCAAAATGGCTAACTATTGTATCATTGGAACTTGGGGTGAGTTTTAAAACTATCGTTGAGAGGAGAAAAGATTTTCCTAACATTTTCAAAGCCCAATGTTACTTTTCTAACCTTTTATATCTTCTTTTTTTCAAGTGAAATGATAAGTATTTGAAAGCATTGATGATTGTCCAGAGCATGTTTTGAAACTTGTGTTGACTCCCGACAAGGTTTTAATAACCTTGTTGGAGCATAAAAAGGTTTTTAGAACAATTTTAGTTTTGAAGGAGTGTAATCTTCAAGGCTCTTGTCAATGATGTGACTAGGTTTTAAAACCTATTTTGGCTCTTGCCAAGTTTTCCTAGCCTTGTCAAAGTATGATATGTTTTTTGAAACTTTAGAATATTGAAGGGAGCTCTTTCAAAGTGGAGTGAGGTGGTTTCATAACCAACTAGGCTTGCTAACATTGGTTCATTTACCACCTTGTTTTCCTAAAAAGGTAAAGGGATGTGCATTGGGGGAAATTAGGGAATGGTTAAAAATATATATATTATGTTTTGGAAGAGGTTTGACTAGGTTATCTTTGAGGAGGGTGGAATTTTACTTGATTTATATTTGACACACAAAGGGAGCTCTAAAAATTGTGTTAGCTCCCAACAAGGTTTTTGTAACCTTGTTTGGGATTGAAGGTGTTTCTTTAACTTCTCATATTTTAAAATAAGAAAATTATCAAAAGGGGTGTTGATGGGTTGAGGGGGTTGTAGAAATTGTGTCATCTCTTACCAAACTTTTAAAAAAAATTGATGAGATGTAATAGGGGCCATATGGTGTGTTCGATGACACATCCAAGTGGTTTGATAACTAGGGATGGGTGTTGATGAGGTTTTTCTAATCCATCTAAATCTTGACATTTATAAGGATCCCAATTATGATAAAAAAATTAAGTGGTTTTTGGCACCAAACAAAGTGAGACTATTTTTTGCCCAACTATCCACCATTGATACGAAGTAGCTCTCCTAGCTGCTTGCTTTGATTTTTGTTACTCACCATTACTTATCCCAATTACTCTTATCCTTCTAATGGATGTTGTTTAATCTAGGATTCCCATTATGGGTAGGAGTGCATCCTAATCATGGATTTTAAATCAACTATAGTGTTGTGCTCAAGGGTTTGCAATTATGGAGTTATAGCATGGTTTTTGGCTTATTTTATGGGTTGGTCAATATGGATTTTGAAAACTAGAGAAAGTGTGATTTTTTCTAGGATTCCAATCATTGAAGTTAGCTTTAGGAATGTTAGAATTTGGGATCTTAGGATACTAATCATTATAAACAAGGTATAAAATAAATGATAATAATACAAACATAGATTTTACACATTACACAAGATATATTACATGGGGAAAACCATTTCGGATAAAAAAACCCCATAAAGCATCATTATATTAAAACACTTGCAATGTAATGGTCTATTATAACATAGACCAAACCTAGGGAATACGTCTCCATGCTTCCACATGGCCAATAATACCTCATGTGCATAGTGATATAGTTCACAATATAATCTCCAAATTTCACAGATCTCTCGAATGAGAGAGAACCTCCTTAAATATAGGAGGAAAGATGACATAATACTTTAAAGGGTATTAGTCACACCTATTCAACAACCTCCATTCATAAATAATCACTAATCTAAATATTTAGACTATAATTGTCCCAAATGGGATATATGCTTAATAAGCATATAATATATAAGGTCTAATAGTTCCTTATATTAGAACAATATATAAATGTTATAAGGGTGTGACCCCTAATAACATTATGTTCTAACACTCCCCCTTAATGTTAATAGGGGGCGTCACATGTCAATTTCCATAAAAGAAAGAATGAAGTGCCCGAGTAACGTAGGTCTTCTTTGGCAGTGATAAATAGGGACACAAATATATGCCAAAATGAAAGTCATGTATTCCAGACTACATGAGTCATATTTTCATAATTTATAATCCAAACTTGTTTTAAAAATGATGCTATATATGAGGTCTTATAAATATTTTTATTGGAGCCCGAGTCTCCTCAAATCAGCCTCACCCTAGGTTCATTACATAGTTCCCATAGGACTTAATACAATGCTTTTAAAAGTGGAAGATTTATAGAGAGAAGAACTTTTAATATATTCCCATAGGACTTATATATTTTATCCAGACTTATACGTATATTAGCCATTAGGTGGTGGCATTGACATGCACACTCCCCCTCAATGGCATCACCGAGGGCATCACTACAGGCCAAGCATTTTATTTGAATTTGGAGCATATAATGCCTATAGGTCTTATATTGTGCCTATTAGGTCTTACATCTAGGATTTATCCATGAGGTGGTTTTATGCACACTCCCCCTCAATGGAATCACTTAAGGCCAATCATTCCACAAAGGTTTTTTTTTATAAGTGATGGCTAATATTTCAATATTTTTCTTTTTTTCTCATAACATTCATTTGCTTGAATAGAACTAGAGATAATTTTTATGATAAAATACTTTTTTCTTTAATAGAACTAGAGATAACTTTGTATGATAAAATACTTTCACTTGAGTAGAACTTTATGATGGAATACTTCCTCTTGAATAAAACTAGAGAGAAATTTTAAAATGGAATATTTTCTCTTGAGTGAGGTGCCCATGATTTTCAATGTTCTTTTCTCTCTTTGGAAATGAGATTCTTTGGTAAGAGTAAAATAACTTCAGTTATCATATAGTAAAGTGGTTCTTTTACAAGTATCCATTTGAAGCTCTCCATAAATCTTCAAAAGCTGCATTGATTTTTTAGGAGCTACTTTTTATTTTGGATTTTGATTGAGAAACCATAGAAGATAGTTTTCTTTTTAAAAAATTACACCATCCATGTAAGAGCACCTGCACCATTTATTTTGAAGACATAATCTATGGTAGATTTCCCATAAATGGGATCACCAACATAGTTAGTAACACAATAATAAAATAACTTTGATTCTTGGTTGAAAAAATATTTTTTAATATGCAATTGTCAATTGCCAATGAGCATAAATCTAGAAAATAATATAATGATTATCATCAAGGAGATCATAAGATATTTTCATGAATATAAGTATGAATAATTTTTATGTTTCTTTTACAAAATAAAATAAAATAAATAATCTTGCTATAATGATCCATAAAAAATTTAAGTAACGGGTGAGCTATCCTTTCTAGGCATGCTCCCCAGATAGTGTATTAGGGTGATAGCCACCCATTACAAATAGGTTTATTTTAAGAAATTTAGAGGATACATGAAGATCATACTAGTACAAAATGTATCAAATATTTGTAAATAAATCACTTTACAACTAAACGAATTATTTTAAGTGGTGAGGAGATTCATGAACCAAATGAATTACCTCCTTGGGTCATTTGACAACTAGTTTTTTACTATGTATATAATTGATATTTAAGCGAGACATGGAAAGGGTACTTGAATAATATGAAAAGTATGTTATAGATCTTATGCTTAAAAGAAATAACAAGTAAACTTCAAGAGTCGATTTATGTGATAATCTTGTATTTGGAAACATATTAGTGTACTCACTCTCCTTAAGGATAATTTTAATGGTGAAATGAATAATAGTAATTTTACAATTCATCCACATTTTAAAATGTGATAAATATTGGCTACAAAATTGACTTTCATAATCATTTTCCACATTTTCTATTTTTGAGAGAAATTGCCTTTTAAGAGAGGAGGACCATAAATTTTGGGTCACTATTATCTTATAAGATACATAAGGTGAGTCTCTAACATCCTTATAGGAATAATAGTTTCTCTCTTTCTAGGAAAGTGATGGTCAACCTTATTCATGAGTTTGGTTTTAGTGACAACATTGTCAAGAAGGTAAGTTTAAATAAGATTAATTACTCACATTTTAAATTTTTATGTTTGGATTGTATCTTAACATAGATAAAATTTCTTCGAATGCTTCATAACAATTGAGATTTTATTATTCCTTTCACGCATATATTATTTAGAATTGCAAATTCCATAAGATATCTCAAGAAGTGTGTCTGATAGAATACAAACTTGAGAGGCTGACATGATATCCTTGATAAAGATCCATAAAATTCAAACAACATTAAAGAAACTCCCAAATAACATTACTTAGCAAGTTGAGAATATAGAGAATGATGAATAAATAATGAAAACACTTTAAAATTTCAAGATGGTCAAAGCAAATGTCATTGATCATAAAGTCAATCATTTCCAATGAACATATTGAAATAGATTTTGATTATCTTAATCATAAAGACACTACAAGTACACATTTGAAGGTTTACAATGAGAGGACATGTGGGTATGCACTTATTTTTGTTCTCTCAACTATGATCTGGCAAGAGTCTTAAATGTATCCCTACCCAAACAGATAAGAGGGTCCAAATGGTGAGGATGTTTGGAAGATAAGACACAAAATGATATCTTAATAATGCCAAATGAAGGGTTGATGATCTTTGGTTTTCAAGATTGATAACATTGTAACACCATAAAATCTCTCTCTCTTGAGCGGTTAAACTTTACACACACAGATACATATAAAGTTAGAGTTGCTTCTCAGGAGTTTCAGGAACTTTGAACCTGTCAGTCGCGTGAGATGAATGAAGTTCAAATAATATATATTTTAGAACTATGTTACAAATGACCTGAATCATGTTTTCATCACATTTCTTGTTTACACCTCCATCCATCTCATGGTATGTGTGGAATGCACAGAGATTAATGTCCATTTAGGCGTAGATTATGATTTTTTAGATCTTTAATTGTAGATAAACTTGCTAAGTTTTTTAAGGTATGTGTATTTTGAATCTAATGATAGCCTTGATGGAGTATTCAACTTCACGACATAATCACTAATATTTAAGCATTTTATCAAGGCAGGAGAACATCTCTTAGATCACTGCAGATCTGGTATTTATTTAAGTGTACCAATGATTTCAAATAAAACAAGGAAACTCATATTTTGTCAGGCTGCAAAAAGATATTTCTCATGAAAACTGTTATGTCAAGGAACTAGAAATACTCGTCAATATGTGCAAATCTAAAATAGATCAAGGGTCAAATTAGAGATGTGATGGATCAACAATTAAACACTATGCAGACATAGAGAAATGAAGGAAGCCATACCTATTAAAGAATACAGAGATGTTTTAATATAGAGTACAGAGATGTTTGTGATCCAATGGCCGTCGAGACTTGAGAATACTATGATTAGTCATCATGAGACTGTAATATTGGGCATGAAAATTCACCGTCAGCAAATCACTGTTGGAAAATTCACTGTCAACAATTCACCGCGGGAAAATTCATCACCATGATAAATTCACCTCATGGAGAATTCACCATCATGTTTGGTGGTGAATTCTCCATGAGATGAATTTGTCATGGTGGTGAATTTTCCCGCGATGAATTGTTGATGAATTGTTGACAATGAATTGCAGACAGAATAGAACTGTTATATTAGATGAACTCTCATGTTGACAAAAGATACTTAGATGACTGTGGATAGGTGTCTAGAAAGAGACGAATCAATGTAAGAAAGGCCTCACCTGGACAAGTGTAATTGAAATTCCTGAATTACGTACCTCTCTTGGAATCGACTATACCCATAGATATTGATTGATTGATTATGGAACTGACTAGATTGAAAAGGTTTTCTCTCGCTTCTCATACTAGGAAGCTAATTGATGGCCGAATGAGGAAGATCATTTGCTCGACTACCATACTGAGCATGAAGTGAAATGGTTGGATTTGTTCTTTTTACATGCTTACCTACGTGGGTGTCCGATTTTCTTAAGGCTGGCCTATTTGTCGTCATGTCCTTATCAATAGACGCCGAGTTGCTATAGGTGATATTAATTGTTTAAGACTTAATGCCATGTCCTTATATCAAGGGTCGTGACGTATTGCATTTTCCTTCAACTGATTGAAAAGTAAGCCCTTCGATTTTAATGAAGAGTTTGACATAACCACTTTCACTTTTATGAATAGTTCGACATATCTAATGGTTTTGAAGATTTAGTCATATATATAATGGATTTGTAATTGCTGAACGATTTCTGAATTCGATTGTGTGATAATTTTTTGCATCAACGTTTCAGATCACACTCTGTGATCCATCATTCTTATCCTTGTATTTTTTTCTCAACCTGATCACGGAGTGTGATCCGAAACGTTGATGCAAAAAATTATCACACAATCGAATCCAAAAATCGTTCAGCAATTATCAATATGGATTGTGGAAACTTGATATCTTTGATAAAATGAATTCATCAAATGGTCTAGATTTAACAATTTTATTAGAGATAAATTTGGCATATAGATGTTTTGGCAAGATATATTTATAAAGTTGATTGTATATTGTAATTTATGATTTTTTTAAGGGCCGATAAATTTTAGTTTTATGTTTTCCTATGAGATATAAAGGAACATGTCTATATTACTTTTGAGAAATAAAAAATACAAGAATTTTTCAAATTAGTTTTTGAATAGTAATTCAAAGGAAATAATGTGTTAGATTAAGAAAATTAACAAAATTGGCTATTACGAAGAAAATGCTCAAATACATCCTAAATAATAAAAGTTTGGATAGTATTCATAAGATTTATAAATATGGTGATGTTTAAATTTTACCTTGTAATCCCACTTTACAATTTTTATGTGTCTTCTAGTATAACCTATAAAAATGATTAGTATAGCTTAACCTGCTCTGATACCATGTTAAAATTTAGGATCTTAGGAACCTAATCATTATAAAGAAGATATAACATAAATAAAATAAGAATCATACAAGCATAGATTTTACACATTACACAAGATATACATGGGGAAAATCCTTTCAAATAAAAAACCCCATAAAGCATCATTTTATTAAAATACTTACAATAATGGTCTATTATAACAGATAGACCGAACTTGGGGAACACTCCTCCATACTTCCACATGGCCAATAATACCTCATGTGCATAGTGATATAATTCACTATATAATCTTCAAATTCCACATCTCTCAAATGAGAGAGAACCTCCTTAAATATAGGAGGAAGGATGACATAATACTTGAAAGGGTATTAGTCATACCTATTCAACAACCCCCATTTATAAATAATCAATAATCTAATTATTTAGACTATAATTATTTCAAATGGAATATGCTTTATAAGCATATAATATATAAAGTTTTATAACCTTATATTAGAACAATGTATAAATGTTATAAGGGTATGACCCCTAATAACATTGTGTTCTAACACAATTTCCCTAGATCGAGCATCACGGGAGTTAGAAGGGAAGGGCTAGGAGTGAATAATATATGGGAGTATTATACTCAACTGGAGCACAAAGTAGGTGAAAGTCGTTTCAAAGGGACCGTAAACAATGCTTTCTTGCACTCAGTCATCAACCAACTCACGAGGGATGCAAGATTTAGATTAGCAAAGGAAGTTATGGCTCTAGTTGGTGAGTGGGAGCAGTGGTTCATCTGATTCCCCAAATCTACCTACATTAGACTCTTTGAGTATGATAAGGCACCCTTCTTATTGCCCAAGCATTGTAGTGACAAGCTGATTTTAATTGAGTTCTCCACACAAATGATGGAGGTTAATTTGAAGTTTTTAGGCAAGCACAAAGTAGGGGTTTTGAAATTCCCAATTCAATTAGGTTTCTATTCATGTCAATCTGTTGTAGCTTGCAAGCCAACTACGGAGGAATTAGAGGCTTTGAACCTAGACCAATATATTGGAAGGGATAATTTGATCCCAAAGGAAAGATGAACAATTTTTATATATCTCTCTTCCCACACCATGATCTGAATATTCAGGACTTTTGGGCTGATTTGTAGGATGACTTCAAAGTACGAAAGAGGTTTTATGGCAGATTAACAATTCCCCATTCAAGAGACTTCCAAATTAAGGAGGACATTCCAAAAGGATTGTTTGATGATGGTCATACATTTGATCCATTATATGATATTAAGAGAATTGGCACCAGAACACTAGAACTTATCAATTGGATCAAGAAGAAAGATTGCTCCATTGATTGTATATCTGAAGGGGTGGTGGAAAGGAGCATCTCATGGATAGATCACTAAATCAAGAACTATAAGGGAAAATGGTCTACTTCTAGAAAATGAAAGGGAACAGACACCAAAACTTCTTTAGGGACATCCACCAAAGAATACAAAAGGCTAAAGAAGAAGACATTGCTTCAAACAACTGAAGAAGGTGAGCCAACAATAGAAAAGGTACAAGAGGCATTTCAAAATGCCTCAACTGCATGCATAGTTGCATACACAGGGGTGGTTTCTAGGTTTGGTGTCATGCCTATCTCCCAAGTGCTCCTCACATAGGAGACCTCAAAAATAAATATAACTGAATCTCCCCCTATTACTGATTCAGAAGATGTTCTTCCAGAATAAGAAGAGAAAGATTATGAGGTGGATGAATCACCAGAGTTTCCCAAGGGTAAGCATTATGAGGAATAAAGGCTAGCTAAAGAATTATTGTTTGAGGAACATGAACATAAGGAAGAAGATAAGAAAAATGTCTTCACTGAGGAGGAGCAAAGGGAGATTATTGAAATTATAGAAAGACAAGATCAGTAGGAAAAGGCTGAACAAGAAAAAAGCCGAGCAAGAGAAGATTAAGAAAGATAAAGTTGAACAAGAAAGGGTAGAGTAGGAAAAGGCCTCTTCTCTAGAGAGAACTAAAAGAGAAAAGCTGACAAAGGACCAACCAAAGGAGACTCTAAGGATTGAATAGTAGGTATCTTCATCCACTAGAGCTCCAACATGGTTGAAATTGAATCTGGGGAAGCGACAATAGGTAGTTGTTGAACCCCTGAGCTAGCAAGATATGGTGGTAGAGGTGGAGAAAACTAAACCAAAGAAGAAATCAAGAATCCTCTACTCTACCAAGATGAATGAGGCTAGAGAGTTGATTGCAGATATTGTTACACCAATAGCAGATAAAGATGACAAGGAACTTCAAGCAACTGATTATCAGTTGTCAACTATCAATTTGGGTAAACAGACCTGACATGAACAGATTTCATCTCTTGACTTGGTGGTCAATTTTGTAAAGGAAAGAATGATGAAGGATGAGCTAAAATATTAGGTAGAACAAATGAAGAGATTCCTGAGAGACCTTACCTCTCCAACTTTTGAGCAGCCATCTTCATCTGAGGTTTCAATTTTAATGAGAATAAAGGAGGTTGATGACCTCAATGAATTGAAGAAGAAGGATCACATTTTTGATAGGTCAATTAAGAAGTTCCAGACCGAAATAGACAAACTTTTAGTTTTGGGTTACAAACAGTATGAAGAAACTTACTCTTTGGAAAAGCAATTGAAGCAATATACAAATAATATGAGGATGAAGAAAATATAGAGTGTACCTAAATAATCTAAAGGAGTTGAATAAGATTAGTACATAAGAGATGAGCTAGTTTTGGAATTGGGCGATGAGGACACCAATTTTGTAGATAAGTGTATTAAGGTAATATTATTCCAAATAGAATTGATAATTGAGCATAGAATAATATTGCTTAAGTTGTGAAAGGACTTATATGAGGACTCTACATTTTTTGAAAGTTTCACTACTACTAGATCATCAGCCTGATTCTTCTATTGCCAAGCACACAAAGATGTGATGGATCAGCAATTAAACAACACTATGCAGACATATAGAAATGAAGGAAGCCATACCTATTAAAGAATACAGAGATGTTTTAATATAGAGTACAGAGATGTTTGTGATCCAATGGTCGTCGAGACTTGAGAATACCATGATTGGTCATCATGACAGTGTAATATCAGGTATGAAAATTCACCGTCAGTAATTCACTGTCAAAAAATTCACCGTCAACAATTCACCGCCGAAAAATTCTTATCCACAATCATCTAAGTATCATTTGTTGACATGAGAGTCCATCTGATATTACAGCTCTAGGAAAATTCACCATGAATTTTCCTAGAGCTGTAATATTAGATGAACTCTCATGTCGACAAACGATACTTAGACAACTGTGGATAGGTGTCTAGAAAGAGATTGTCAATGTAACAAAGGCCTCACCTAGAAAAGTGTAATTGAAATTCCTGAATTACGTACCTCTCTTGGAATCGACTAAACCCATAGATATTGATTGATTGATTATGGAACTGAAAGTGTAATTAATGGCCGAATGAGGAAGATCATTTGCTCGACTACCATACTGAGCATGAAGTGAAATGGTTGGATTTGTTCTTTTTACAAGCTTACCTAAGTGGGTGTCCAATTTTCTTAAGGCTAGCCTATTTTTCGTCATGTCCTTATCAATAGACGTCGAGTTGTTATAGGTGATATTAATTGTTTAAGACTTAATGCCATGTCCTTATATCAAGGGTCGTGACATATTGCATTTTCCTTCAACTGATTGAAAAGTAATCCCTTTGACTTTAATGAAGAGTTTGACATAACCACTTTCACTTTTATGAATAGTTTGACATATCTAATGGCTTTGAATATTTAGCCATATATATAATGGATTCATCAAATGGTCTAGATTTAACAATTTTATTAGAGATAAATTTGGTATATAGATGTTTTGGCAAGATATATTTATAAAGTTGATTGTATATTGTAATTTATGAATTTTTTGAAGGGTTGATAAATTTTAGTTTTATGTTTTTCTATGAGATATAAAGGAACATGTCTATATTACTTTTGAGAAATAAAAAAATATAAGAATTTTTCAAGTTTTTGAATAGTAATTCAAAGGAAATAATGTGTTAGATTAAGAAGACTAACAAAATTGGCTATTATGAAGAAAATGTTCAAATATATCCTAAATAATAAAAGTTTGGATAGTGTTCATAAGATTTATAAATATGGTGATGTTTAAATTTTACCTTGTAATCCCACTTTACAATTTTTATGTGTCTTCTAATATAACCTATAAAAATGATTAGTACAGCCTAACCTGCTTTGATACTATGTTAGAATTTAGGATCTTAGGATACTAATCATTATAAACGAGATATAACATAAATAAAATAAGAATCATACAAGCATAGATTTTACACATTACACAAGATATACATGGGGAAAATCCTTTCAAATAAAAAACCTCATAAAGCATCATTTTATTAAAACACTTACAATAATGGCCTATTATAACATATAGACCGAACCTGGGGAACACTCCTCCATACTTCCACATGGCCAATAATACCTCATGTGCATAGTGATATAATTCACTATATAATCTCCAAATTCCACATCTCTCAAATGAGAGAGAACCTCCTTAAATATAGGAGGAAGGGTGGCATAATACTTGAAAGGGTATTAGTCACACCTATTCAACAACCCCCATTTATAAATAATCAATAATCTAATTATTTAGACTATAATTATTTCAAATGGGATATTCTTTATAAGCATATAATATATAAAGTTTTATAACCTTATATTAGAACAATATATAGATGTTATAAGGGTATGACCCCTAATAACATTGTGTTCTAACACAATTTCCCTAGATTGAGCATCACAAGAGTTAGAAGGGAAGGGCTAGGAGTGAATAATATATGGGAGCATTATACTCAATTGGAGCACAAAGTAGGTGAAAGCCATTTCAAAGGGGTAAATGATGCTTTCTTGTACTCAATCATCAACCAACTCACGAGGGATGCAGGATTTAGATTAACAAAGGAAGTTATGGCTCTAGTTGGTGAGTGGGAGCAGTGGTTCATCTGATTCCCCAAATCTACCTACATTAGACTCTTCGAGTATGATAAGGCACCCTTCTTATTGCCCAAGCATTGTAGTGACAAGCTGATTTTAATTGAGTTCTCCACATAGATGATGGAGGTTAATTTGAAGTTCTTAGGAAAGCACAAAGCAGGGGTTTTGAAATTTCCCATTCAATTATGTTTCTATTCATGTCAATATGTTGTAGCTTCCAAGCCAACTACTAAGGAGTTGTAGACTTCGAACCTAGAACAATATACTGGAAGGGATAATTTGATCCCAAAGGAAAGATGAACAATTTTTATGTATCTCTCTTCCCACGCCATGATCTGAATATTGAGGACTTTTGGGTTGATTTGTAGGATGACTTCAAAGTACGAAAGAGGGTTTATGGTAGATTAACAATTCCCCAGATTAGAGACTTCCAAAATAAGGACATTCCAAAAGCATTGTCTGATGATGGTCAGACATTTGATCCATTATAAGATATTAAGAGAATTGGCACCAGAACACTAGAACTTATCAATTGGATGGAGAAGAAATATTGCTCCATTAATTATATATCTATAGGGGTGGTGGAAAGGAGTATCTCATGGATAGATCACTAAATCAAGAACTATAAGGGAAAAGGGTCTACTTCTACAAAATGAAAGGGAATGGACACCGAAACTTCTTTAGGGACATCCACCAAAGAATACAAAAGGCTGAAGAAGAAGACATTGCCTCAAACAACTGAAGAAGGTAAGCCAACAATAGAAAAGGTACAAGAGGAGTTTTAAAATGCATCAACTACATACATGGTTGCATACATAGGGGTGGTTTCTGGGCTTGGTGTCATGCCTATCTCCCAAGTACTTCTCACATAGGAGACCTCAAAAATAAATATAAATGAATCTCCCCCTATTACTGATTCGAAGGATGTTCCTCCAGAATAAGAAGAGAAATATTATGAGGTGGATGAATCACCAGAGTTTCCCAAGGGTAAGCATTATGAGGAACAAAGGCTAGCTGAAGAATTAGTGTTTGAGGAACATGAACATAAGGAAGAAGATAAAAAAACATGTCCTCACTGAGGAGGAGCAGAGGGAGATTATTGAAATTATAGAAAGACAAGATCAGTAGGCAAAGGCTAAACAAGAAAAAGCCAAGCAGGAGAAGATTAAGAAAGATAAAGTTGAACAAGAAAGGATAGAGCAGGAAAAGGCAGGTCTTCTCTAGAGAGAACTGAAATAGAAAAGTCGGCTAAGGACCAACCAAAGGAGACTCCAAGGACTGAATAGTAAGTATCTTCATCCACTAGAGCTCCAACTTGGTTGAAATTGAATCTGGGGAAGAGACAACATGTAGTTGTGCAACCCCTAAGCTAGCAAGATATGGTGGTAGAGGTGGAGAAAACTAAACCAAAGAAGAAATCAAGAACCCTCTACTCTACCAAGATGAATGAGGTTGGAGATTAGATTGAAAATATTGTTACACCAATAGTAGATAAAGATGACAAGGAAATTCAAGCAACAGATTATCAGTTGTCAACTATCAATTTGGGTAAACAAACCTGACGTGAACAGATTTCATCTCTTAACTTGGTGGTCAATTCTACAAAGGCAAGAATGATGAAGGACAAACAAATGAAGGATGAGCTAAAATATCAGGTAGAACAAATGAAGAGATTCCTAAGAGACCTTACCTCTCCAACTTTTGAGTAGTCATTTTCATCTGAGGTTTCAGTTTTAATGAGGATAAAGGAGGTTGATGACCTCAATGAATTGAAGAAGGCTCACATTTTTTATAGGTGGATTGAGAAGCTCCATACCAAAATAGACAAACTTTTAGTTTCAAGTTACAAAAAGTATGAGGAAACTTGATCTTTGGAAAGGCAATTGAAGCGATATACAGATAAGTACATAAGAGTTGAGCCAGTTTGGGATTTTGGGTGATGAGGACACTTGTTTTGTAGATAAGTGTATTAAAAGGTAATATTATTCCAGATAGAATTGATAATTGAGCATAGAATAATATTGCTTAAGCTACAAAAGGACTTATATGAGGACTCTACAGTGTTTGAAAGTTTCACTACTACTATCATCAGCCAGATTCTTCTATTACCAAGAACACAAAGATTGGACACTTTGCATGTAGTTAAAGATTCCTGGAAGAACAACTAGAAGAGGAGATGAACTCTGAAAATGGTGATGAGGATACTATTTTGGATAAGTTGACGAATATAATATTTCATGCAAAATGGGTGAAAAACGGAATTCATCAACTCAAGGATATTGTTGCAACATTAGTTGCCAATTTTGAGAAGACCAAATTCAAGATAAGATTAGGAAGATGGGCCAGATACTAAAGTGCTAACACAAGTGTTAGCTAATTTTGAAGAATATAAATTGCAAAAGACGGGTTAAAGTTTGAAATTTGAAAAAGGAGAATTTGTTGTTTTTGACCGAGTCAAACGTCAAAAATACCATTTTGGAGATGTTCCTATAAAATAGGAGAGAAAAATAGTTCATCTAAAGTTGGATAGTAGTTTGCATGGGAAATTGAGCACCACTTTCCTAAATTAGTAGTTACAACGAGGAGTTATCTACAGTCTAGCCCAGTGATGCCTATTATTGTGGATCTGCATGTTGGGTGCCTAGATTTTTGAGTTGCATGAACATTCATTTTTGGAGGGAAAGTATATTGTAGTAATCTATATATTGTCAAAAATTCCTATTGTAAAGGTCGACGAATTGAAGTATGATTTGCAATCCATAGGTTAGATACAATTTTCAATTTTCTACATAGTTTTTTTTTTGCATATTTAGTTTTAGAAAGTGAGTTCAAAGACATGGTTTCTATACAATAGTGAAGATTTTTGGAGTGTAAATTTTGTTTATTTATTTCAATACAATAGAAGCAACCATACTTAAACTATCTCTGAGTTTCACTTTGAATGGCAATTTTTTGTTTACTATTTGATTTGTTGTTCTTCATTAGGATAAATAAAATATATTGTTTGATGAGTTTAAATTTTGTTAAAGGAAATGAAATATGTTGATTAATTTTGCATTGTGAATGAATCTAATTGTGTGAATGTTACAAGTTAGTTCATTTACCAGTTTACTTTAAAAATATTCCTTTGAAGGATTGCATGTCTAGTAAATTCAGTAAATATTTTTTCTTCTTTTTTGCATGCCCTAAATGATCTTTTGACTTTTATTAAAATCCACTTTTAGATTAAGTCTTGATTTGAAATACCCTAGTTTAAAAATCATAAAAACTAGCAAGCCCCTTGAACATTTCTGCCATGTAGAACACTTAGTTAACCAACATAGTTGTGACCTAACTCCTAGTACCTTGGAAGGTGATCGATCTAATGATCGGTTATCATTTTCAAAAGAGGTGAGGTTAAATACAATCTTTCTTGTGTTGTTATGTCAATTTTTCCATCACTAGAACTAGCGCTCGAAGGAGGGCCCATTAGAAAACAAAATAGAGCGTATTGGTTAATTCTCACCTGATAGGTTTGAATGAGTCCTTAGATCTACTCCTCAAAAGGGACCTTTCTTCAAACTCAAATTTCTTCCCAAGCCTAGGAAAAATTATAGAAATAGAGTTGCACCACCAGCAACTCCACCACCGTTTCAACCCAATCCACCTCCATCGATGATATTCTTTGCAGGAAATCCATCACCTTTGGGAACCATCCTAGGAGGTATCCATGATATGCCTAAAAAACCAGAGAGATTCTTCCCAAGATACGCTCATGGATAATCTCGGAGTGTAGAAGAACATATCTAAGCATTCAAATATGCATGTGTAAGAGCCCAAATACAGCACCAAGATGTGGCTTGTAGGTTGTTCCCTTATTCACTAGGGGACATGGCCTACAACTAGTATTTAAATTTTCCAACCAGATCCATTACTAGTTGGAGGGATTTAGAGGAATCCTTCATCAATGTAACAACCCCGTAAACTACTCAAAAGAAATACCAATGTTTTAACCACAAGTGAATAAGTTGCACTGCCATCACATAGCAATCAAAAAAAATGTAATTCAAAGACTAAATGCACATCTGAAATAACATATACTCCAAATTTTCCATTTGCATCTATAATTGAATATTATAATCTTTCCAAAATAATGACATATATAAAATCTCAAGATAACATCTCTTTCATTACAACTTCCATAGAAATGGATATAAGAGAACATACATAGCTCCTTTGAGCTTCATTAGCACATAGCAACAAATTGTCCATGAAATACCCTACAAATCTCGGCCACTAACTGATAAGGAGAAGCATCACTCAAGCGCTTTTCCACCAACCACGAACTCAAATGCGGTCCCTCACACATCTGCCACATATGGAAATATGGCCCTACCCTTCGACAAAGAGATTGGTTCGTAAAAACCCATAACAAATAGCCTTACTGAGCTTAGTGTTGTGCCCTACAATTCTAGAACCTAATCATACGGTAGCTACGACTACGAGTATGAAAATACCAGACTAGAAATTGTATATACTAGACACAATAAACTGACAATGTAAACAGTGGCTACTTACACTACTTTGGCCAAAGTTTCATATAAAAAGTCATCCATTCACCCACTATCCTAGCTTGATTTGTTTAATGACCATTCATGTACTATGATTACGTAATTCCCTTTGTTGGGTAATCATTAATCCCAAGAACAACCTATCTCTTAATAATAAACTACACATGGGTAAAAGCACAAAGATGAGTCCACGAAACGTGGAAGTTTTTGCCTTAGGCAAAAATCTAAAATCGACTTCAATAAAATAGGATCCCATTTTTTAGTAAATGGGATCTCATTTAGGATCAGGGTCTCGAGCCTAAATCCTAAACAGGATCCCGTTTTTAAAAAAATGAGATCCTGTTTAGTAATGGGTCTCAACTGGTCGTTGGGAAACGAGATCCCATTTTATAGTGGTATTTATTTTTAAAAAAAAATGAAACATAGTCATTTTCAACTGCAATAGCGGATGGGATCCTAATCGAATAAAAGCAACAACGACCTCCAGGTATGTCTCAACCCCATTTTTTTGCTTTTTTTAAAAAAATAATAATATAAAGCTAGATTTAGTATGTATTTTTTCTTTTTTATGGATTTTTTGGCATTTGTATTTACTTGTAATCGAAGAAATGTTGATTTGTAGGAATTAAAAGAAAACATGAAATGGAACCCTAAGATATTGAAAAGAAATGAAAGAATGAACCTTAAATCGTAATCAAAGAAAAACATTTATGTATTGAAACCCTAATTTGTTCAATCAAACAAAAAAAATTACATTCGAAAACCCTAAATTGAAATGAAACAAAAAGAAATTCCATTTGAAAACCCTAAAATGAAATGAAACAAAAAAAAATCCATTTGAAAACCTTGATTGCTTTTGAAACCCTATTTATCAAATCAAACAAAAAATTTGCATTTGTTCAAACCCTAAATTGAAATAAAACAAAAAAATCATTGAAAACCCTAATTACTTATTAAAACCCTAAATTGAATTTAAACAAAAAAAATTGCATTTGAAAACCCTAAATTGAAATTGAAAACAATTTTTTTTGCAAATTTGAAAACCCTGATTTCATGCTTGAATATTTGAAAATGGAAAAAATTCATTTGCATTACATATGGAGTCAAGTATGTAGGCATGCCAATGGATGAAATTATTTCATAGATTTAGGTTGATACATAGTAAATTAGGGTCCTTGATATTGAGAATCAAATAGGATTTGATAAATATTATATATTTAAATGTGTATTCAATAAGTTAGAGACATGTTGAGACACAATCAATTAAATGTTATGAACATAGATATAATTATATTAGAAAGCAATATATTAAACCTTACTTGTCGGACTAGTGGATCATTAAAATAGATATAAATTATGTGTTTTGTGCTCAATTAGTTTATGTATTTATTACCACATGATAAATTAATAGATGTAAATTTGTATATGCATAATTTATGATGCTTCATTATGTTCTATTGAGATGTTAAATTATTGTTTTTACCTTACAATGAAAATATTTAACATATACTTTGGTGTTTTATATTGTTTTCTAATGGCCAATTAAACGGTAATTGTATGTGGTACCTTAATTGAGTTAATAATATGGGCCTTATGCATCTATTATGATTCATACTATCTTACAACATGATACTATCTTACAACATGTGATATTATGGATCTTCAGTGAATAAACATATGTGTGAAGCCTAGGCTCAAACCCATGTTTGCAAGGTATCTAGCTAGAGCATTATAAAACTTGGTCCACAATATAAAGATCATTACTTAATAATTATATGGGAAAAAACTCTTAAAATAACTCTACATTGACTCACCTCTTAATTGTTTTGTTGACCTTGTTCCCAAGAATAATGTAGCTAGTTTAGGATCAATGAATCATTTTTCACTATGCTTGAATGCTTTAAAACAATCCTCAAATTTACTATGGATGATTTCCTTTCAATCTAGATAGAAAATCAATCCAACTATGGTCATAGGTTATATTTCCACTCCTTTTATTCATGGAATTTGAAGACGATTAGGGAAGGAATAGAAATTACCAATACTAATCAAGGATTTGATAACCAAATTTTAAGATCTAGCTCCAACAACTTGTCAAGACACATTTTGATTTTCTCTAAATATACACATTTCTATATATTCAAGGGCAGACCATAGAGACAATGCTAAATTGTCAAAAGTCGGCTAATTTATATGTGTGCTTAATTCCTTGATCATAGAATAGAAGTAATCTAAGGAAACGGTCAATCTATTCAAAAATTCAAAAAAAATCATAAACTAATGTTCTTGCATATGTGATGAATCAAAAATATTAACCCTAGATTACTCGCCATCCTATTACCCTAAACCCTAAACCGATGTCTTTAGGGGTCCTAATATGACATTTCTTAAGGGGATCAAAAAAGTTCTCAAATTTTGGTGAAGTTTCCCAAGGCAACCAAATTTAAAACAATAATATACATTCAATATCTAGTGATTAAACTATAGCCTAGGGCCTTCAACATTGTTAGGTTCTATCAAGTCCATTATTTAGAAGGAACTCATTTTGGAAGCCTTTTATGTTTCAAAATGTAACTAACATTGTAGTTATACCATGAGTAGCTTAACCAATAAAAAAATTATAGAACATTGCAAGGTCTTTTGAAGACCCTTTAAAATATTAACTTTTAGTAAACACATATAGTTGAGAAAGATAGTGCTTCATTATTTACAGTTTATTTGTAGTACCTTACTTCATAGATCCCCTTAAGCCATCAAATGTTTTTTCCTAGGATCTTACTTCATAGATCCCCTTAAGCATCCTATTACCCTAAACCCTAAACCCTAAATCCATCATTTTTTCCTAGGACCTTACTTCATAGATCCCCTTAAGCCATCCTATTACCCTAAACCATAAACCCTAAACTCTAAACTGTCAACCCTAAAGCATTGATTTTTTCCTAGGACTTGGATGAAATTTGGTTGCCTTAGGAAACTTCACCAAATTTTATTCACTTAAGCCATGTCATTTTGTCCTAGGACCTTACTACATAGACCCCCTTAAGCCATCCTATTACCGTAAACCCTAAACCCTAAACCCTAAAGCATTCATTTTATCTTAGGACCTTAATGAAATTTGGTTGCCTTGGGAAATTTCACCAAATTTTATTCCCTTAAGCCATGTCATTTTGTCCTAGGAACTTACTACATAAATCCCCTTAAGCCATCATATTACTCTAAACCCTAAACCCTAAACCCCAAAGGATTCATTTTGTCCTAGGATCTTAACGAAATTTGGTTGCCTTGGGAAACTTCACCAAATTTTATTCCCTTAAGCCATGTAATTTTGTCTTAGGAACTTACTACGTAGATCCCCTTAAGCCATCCTATTACCCTAAACTCTAAACCCTAAAGAATACATTTTGTCCTAGGACCTTAATGAAATTTGGTTGACTTGGGAAGCTTCACCAAATTTTATTCCCTTAAGCCATGTCATTTTGTCCTAGGACCTTACTACATAGATCCCCTTAAGTCGTCTTATTACCCTAAACCCTAAATCCATCATTTTATCTTAGGACCTTAATTCATAGATCCACGTAAGCCATCCTATTACCCTAAAGGTCCTAAACCCTAAACTCTAAACCCTACACCCTAAAGCATTCATTTTTTCCTAGGACCTTAATGAAATTTGGTTGCCTTGGGAAACTTCACCAAATTTTATTCACTTAAGCCATGCCATTTTTTCCTAGGACCTTGCTACATAGATCCACTTAAGCCATCATATTACCCTAAACCCTAAACCCTAAACCCTAAAGCATTCATTTTGTCCTAGGACCTTTAATGAAAGAAAATGATGTTTTTGATCCCCAAGTTTGCACTAGACACGAGGGGAGAGCACATGCAAGTATCACTTCCTTGGGTAAACAAATAAAAATGTGAATTCTTAGGTATTTTTAATCCACAAGTTTGCACTAAGCGCAAGGGGAGAGCATGTGTACCCTAGACTCTACTAGACACTACAAACATTCATTTACCTTAATTAGATTGAAGTGTGATTTAATCTATAAAAAGAAAAGACATAAGACCCTACAATAAATATGTCAGTAGTTTCAATGTTTGTTCTTCAATCCATTAGAGCTACAACTACACAAGAAAATGTTAGTAACAATTGCATCTCTGAGTGAACACAATTATGCCAAAACCTTGATTCAAATGTGAAATAGAAAGGAACATATGTGCAAAATAAGACAAAACCAGACAATAAAATTATACCTTTTGAAGAAAATGTGTCATTTTATGTGATAAATGTGCCAAATTGTGTTACAAATGCACCAAACTATGTGACAAATGCACCAAACTATGTGACAAAGGCATAAAACAATAAAATATTGTAAAGAATAGAGATTAACCCTAATAAAAAAGATGAATTCATTTTCTAGGGTTAAACACCTACAAAAACCACAATAAAAGATCAAGTAGAAAATGACAATAAAAATAAAAAGCAACAAATTGACAAAGATTAAATGAAATCACGCTCTCCAAACAAGTCAACAAGTTCCCTGTTATAAATGCATCATTATGTACAATAGATGTGCTACACTCAAACGCAGATGCACCAAACTAAGGTACAATTACACCAAACTCCTGAACAAATATGCCACAATCCTAAATAGATGTGCCATTATGGAACAATTATGCCAAATTATCAACAAATGTGTCAAACCGACCTGTAACCTTTCAAAAATTAAATTTAACTCACAAAAAGCATTAAATTTCAAGGACTTAAGTGGTTTCATTGGACGTGCCATAATGTATGACCAAGAAAATGATAGTGAATTTGAATAACAAACAACAAACAAGACAATTCACAATCAAATCTAATGAAAGATCACACCAATAAAGCATAAATTAAATCACATGAAATAGATACTATAAATGTGTGTGACCTCTTTATTGAGCGTTATTGTTCTCCTCTTTGCACCTTGGAGAAAAGTGTAATGATAATTGCTCTCAGATTTTGTAGCACAAAGCATTGTAATATGTGTATAGTTTCTTCGCAATGATGGGAGAGGAATATATGATAGGAGGGTTGAATTTATAGGTTTTTGGTGATGTTGATCAATAGTCAAGATCAAATGAGAGTAGACCAATGGCTCAAAATTGATGAGGAGTTAACATCTCTTGATTGTAGCTAACTAATCATATGGGTTAGTTAAGAGAATTGATTGACGGTTAGTGTGATTGATGGTTAGTGAACAAAATTGATTGATCAATGAACTCGAAGTGAGTGGGAATTGATTGGATTGATTGAGGAGTGGACTAAAAGTAAGTCTCAATCAACTGGTGAGGTGGAAATGCATGGATAATTAATAATTAAATGAATTAATTACTAATTACATGTGCAGAGGTGAAATAAATAAAATAATCAGTTTATTTATTCTAGTAGAGGATAATGTTGAGAGGAATAAATGGATAAATTAAATAATTAAAAAAATATATATTTAATTTGAGAAGTGGGAAATGGGAAATGAATTATTTAATTAAACTTAGGAAAGAGGAATAATTAGTGAATTAATTACATAATGTTAATTATTAAATCAATATAGAGGAAAAGTGATTGAAATAGATAATTTAATTAAATAATTTGAAATTATTCAATTAAAGTGGAAATGAAGGAAAATTCAAAATTAGAATAATTAAATTATCAAGATGAAAGAGAAATAACCATTAAATTAATTAAATAATGAATAATTAAGTAAGATGATAGAAAGTGATATGTTTCGAAAGAAATGTGGTAGTCAAATTTAAGTGTCTACACCTATCACTTATGTGTATTAAAATAATTGACCCATTTTAATAATATTTTTTAGTTGTTTGTATACCTTTCACTATTTTTTCTCATGTTTAAAGTATTTGTGACATGTTTATTCTAACTCAGAATATTATTAGACTTAATCAATTCTTTGTTGACATTTTAAAATATTTCGTTGTTGTGTAATAATAACATTAATTTCAAGTAGATAGTAGATACATATTCAATGTGTGGCCTCTTCATTTCTTGAGTTGTGCTCAATAAATTAATTGTTCTCTTTTGATATAATCTTTTGTAATTGAATTTTGTTTAGTGATAGATTAATCTAATTGTTCTTTTCTAATATATTTTTATTGTAAATAAATTTGGTTTGGTGATCTTAATCTTTTGGTATTCAAGAAAAAAAATTAGATATCAATGAGATGTGTTTCATAGTGATTTTAGTAGAGTCCCTTGCAAGATTATGTTTGAGCTAGTGAAATGCGAAATGTTTCCTTTGACATTTACAAATCTTGAAAAATGATTTCAACTACCTTGCCTTTTTGTCTCACATTATAAGAATTTCTATCTTCATTAGGGTTTTCATATCATTTTTTATATAAAATTCATTTGATTTTAAGAGGAGAAAATTTCATCTTGAAATTTAAAGAAAACATGCAACATTTGTTACATGTAACCAATTTGTTGAGGCTATTGAAACTTATGCTTCCCATTTTTATGGTTTTTCATAGACAATTTCTTGTGTTTCATTTTAAGGGTTGTTTGGGGTTTTACATGAATTCAAGGATTATTTCTTTATTTGATATTTTAGGATAATAATTTAGATAGAATTTTAATGGGGCTAAAGTTAAGTTGTTCAAAATTCTCATGTACAAAAGATGTATATCCAATTTACACATTAGAATGTCTTTACCATTCTTTACATTGATTTTTTAAGTAATTTAAGTAATTTTTGTCTTACATGTCAATGCAAATCAATAATTCCAAGCATTTTAATACAAAGATATATCTCCATCAAATACTTTACTCTTAATTTTTTAGCTCTTGACAACTAATTAAATTATGTATTAAGACCTGGAACATGTCTTATAATTTAGTGCTATCATTTCATTTCCAATTGACATGCAACTATCTCCTCAAATTTTAGGCATGGTTTCAAATTGCAATTTATTATAAGAATTGTAAGTAGCTGACCATTTCTTAATACCATAATTTCCATTATATAATGATAAAATTGCATTAATTCTACTTTTAAATAATTATTTTTATTTGCTTAAGAGTTGAGTTATTTTTATCAAACTTTAAAAGTTTTATTTATTTTAGTTTTACAATCTTAGTAAAAGATCAATGCATATTATTTAATAAATAAAAAAATCATTTACCTCAAAAGCTATTGGATTATTTTTTTGAGTCTTGCAAGCTTTACATAGATGAAAAATATTAATTATTTTTGTTCAATATTAGACGACACTTTACACTAACAATTACAATTTTTTTTATTTTTTTTATAAAATATCATATTATCTTCATTGACCCAATAAAATTGTAATACATAGAAATGGAAGAATCTATTGATCTCAATCAATTTTCCAACCACCCACTGAATTGATATGTCAAAGTTCATCTATAATTATTCAACAAACATTATTATCATTATAAAACAAATACTCGTCTTCAACAAATGTTATTATCATTATAAAGACAAATACTCCCCAAGCTACACTTATTTCTGATTATTTCTGAATAAAATAAAGATGACTTTTGAAACAACCCAAACTCTTCCTTAAAAAAATCCATTTAACAAAAAAACACATGTTCCCCATAAGTGCAAATCCTCCCCTCTTATGACCCATTTCCTTTGAATCAGTCCCAAATTGCCCAGGCTTAAGGGCAAAAAAAAATCCATGGCAGAGGTGTACTGTATATTTAATGTCTGCATCCCTGCACGACCCCGAAATGGACGGAGTTGAATGGTCGGTGCGTGGTCCCCGCCACTTGCTTTTCACGTTGTTTGGTCGTTTGACTGTGCTATGAAAAATCGTCTTACAGTAAGTTGCAGTCTATTTAAGCAGATGGTACTCTGGAATCTTATCTTCACATCCTCCTCTCCTCCATGGCTATGGCTGCAACTTCTCTTACAGCAGTGAGAAGCAGCACCAGGGTTTCCAAATTGCTTTTCTCGGGCACCGGTGGCCTTTCTTCGTTCTCCCGACATGACAAGTCTATGACAGTGAAGCGTGGGGGCTCTTTGGGGTTTTTAAAGTCTGAAAATTTGGGGCAGCGCGTATATCCTTTTACCCACAGGAAATTACACAGTTCAGCGCAAGCGTCGGCGTCTGAAACGCCTGCAAGTAGGACATATTTCATCCCCTTTTTTGCCTCCAACGGCGATTTTCTGTTTCTAACCCATGATCTTTGTATTTTCTTGCAGAATTGGTTCAGGAGTTGTATGTCTATGAGATCAATCACTTGGACAGAGCTAGCCCTGCTTACCTTCGTCTCAGTCAAAAGCCTGTCAATCATCTGGGGGATTTGGTGCCATTTAGCAATACGGTACGCCAAATCTTCTAAATTCTCTCCTTTGTCAGAAATTTATTGCTTTGCTATTATTTACAGCATAGATTGCAAAGATGATCAGTCTGTGCTATTAGATTCTTCAAACTATTTTTTTTTGGGGTTTAGATTTGGATCTTATTTGTATAGCCCTCTAGAAATTTTTAGCACAGGGTTTGTACTTGTTCACGAACAAGCACAGGATTTATTGGCATGATTGATTTAAAAATAGGGTTTCTTCTAAGCTTTTGTTTTTGTTTTGTGCAGCTTTACAGTGGTTGCTTGCAGAAGCGTGTAGGTATAACAGCCGGGATCTGTGTTTTAATCCAGAACTTCCCTGAAAAACAGGGAGATCGATATGAAGCAATCTACAGCTTTTACTTCGGAGAGTACGGCCACATAAGTGTGCAGGTCATCCTGAGAAAAGAATTTTTTTAAATTTTACATGATAAAAAATTAGTGAAAACTTGTATTTTAATTTGACATGATGAGAATCGGCATCTACTAATGCTTGTGGTATCGTGGATTCGTTACAGGGGGCGTATCTGACATACGCGGAATCGTACCTTGCAATTACTGGTGGGAGTGGGATCTTCAATGGAGTGAGGGGTCAAGTGAAGCTGAATCAGATTGTGTTTCCATTCAAGCTCTTCTACACATTTTACTTGGAAGACATTCCAAAATTGCCTGAAGATCTGCTGGGAAAGCCGGTGGATCCCTCTCCAGATGTAGAGCCGGCACCCGCTGCCAAGGCTGCGGAGCCCCATGCCTGTGTGCCATCTTTTACAGTCTGATGCTTGTCAGACTTACGACTGTGTGCCATTGCCATTGCATCATTTAAATTTAGGATTTCATACCTACTGTTGTGGTTTTACGGAATGATTTGAAGGAATATGGTGTGATCTTTAGCCTTGTTGGACTCTCTGGTTTTGTACATGAGTTTCCAGCACACGGCTTTGTTTCTACAGCGCTGCCACACATTTTGTACATGATTCCCATTTCATCATAAAAAGTCCAGGAGAGACCCCTTTCTGTAGGTTCTGAGCACGGACCCTTTATATATAAGCCTTTAAGTACTTTCAGTGTTATCCAATTCTCCATGGCAGGCAAAAGTAAAAAAATTCGTTTTAAAATAACACGATTATTTTGCACTTTTTATATTGAAAAAGTTGAATGATATGTAGGGCAGAAGGCCTCATGATCATGCACGCTACTTTTAGTGTTGTTCACATAGAAATTTGTGCCATCTTAAAGTGAGACTGGTTAGTTTGTGATGTCACAAATATAAATATATTATTTGCAATTTAATCTTCCTACAATTTCATTGGTGGCATCAAATCTCCAACAAATCAATGATAAATGCTAGTTTTATAATCATATCATACAATTGATGTGTACGAGGAGTTGTTGAATCACACGGCTTGTTAGAGGTGGTAAATGCATTGGAAGACAACATAAAACATATAATAAACAACACAACTTGCATTGAAGATGTCTCATCTCGACATTTATTTCTACCAATGATGACCTTCATCCTTTTTTTCATTGTTGTTTTTCATTCCACACCCTCCTACACACTTCTACCTATTGTATGACACAATCTTATGTTTTCTAGGAATTTTTACACCTCCCACAATGTTGCAAACAACATGGGAACATTGTGATGTTCAAAATTGACACAACCATGACACAAGTGAGTCAAAGTTTTGTGCAACACATTTTAATTACACCCTTGCTAGAAGCACTTGCTTAATCAATTAATGATAATAAATTTCCACAATCCATATTGTTGTATATAATTTGTTTATGGATTTGATTGTGTTGAAGTTTTTTTCATCAGCATTTCAGATCACCCTACGTGATCCATCATCAAGATGGTAGTATAGAGCAAGAGGAGAAAATGAAAAAAGCTTCAACACGTAGGGTGATTTGAAACGTTGATGAAAAAAGTTTAACACAATCAAATACAGAAACAAACTATATACCTACTTAATCACTCCTAATCTAATGGCTAGAGCCAATAGAGCGGTTGTGAAACTAATGGCCTCTATTTGTGGGGAAATAGAATGTTATGGATGGTATCTGTGGTTTTTGAATGGATTGTTCGTGGGTTGAGTTAATAGTTGTGGTTTTCTTGATTTAGTTGACAGCTTAGAGACTAAACCTTGTAGGAAATTCAAATTGGTGTTTATTGTATCCCATATAATCTATAAGTTTTGCCTTTTTTCTTCATGAAAGTGATTTATGAGTTAACCTAGAATTTGGAATATTCCTAAAATGTGGGTCCTTATAGTGTTTTGTCTATTTTTTCCATGATTTGAGTTTGTTCCCAAACAATTTCTTTTGTGTAGTTTTCTTGAATTAGCAAGTTTTCCCTAATTTCATCTAATATCGCTTTTATCTAGTCTTCCTTGACTCCAAGGCACATTGAGTACAATCACTTAATTGATGAAGAACGATGGCTTGTTTTGTTTGATTGTTAGTTGAATGTTGAATACTATGTGTCTCATGGTGAGATTCGAGGGCTTTCTTTCTTGGTTGGTTGAATGTTGAACATTGTTTGCTTGTGATGAAATCAAGGTTTTTCTTTCTTCTTATTTTTTGGATATTTTTATTTTATTTTATTATGTTTCTAATGCAGTTAAATATATGAATTCATTTTTTTTGTATTTTCTTGATTTTTTAGATGTGATCTAATTATCTATTTTAGAGGAAATAAAACTATTTTATTAGTGTAAAATTAGGATGGCTTTTCCCTAATATAGTTTTCTATGTTCTGGGCTTTTCAAGTTTAAATTTTGAATGTGGATTACTCTAATGGAACAAAATGCATCTAATTTAATAATACTAAAAATGAAATCTAGATCTAGTAAAGCGATAAGATTAGAATCTAACTAAGAGACAATAACATTTTTACTTTCCCAAGAACGAGAGTGTATGGTAATTACCAATCTAATTACTTTTTGAAAGCAAATAAAAAAATGTGTAAAACAAAGAGTGGCATCAATGCTTGGCTTATTTCCTCAATGATCTAACATAGTGTGCATCCTCCTTTATAATAGTTGGGCCCTTCACTTGATGACAAGAAAGACAACATGGATATTGAGGTCCAATACTAGTGATAGAATGAGTGAAGCTTAGAAGCTTGGATAACAAAAGCAAAAGGGTCATGAAGTCTTATACGAGCATAAAAACGCTAGTAGGGGATGGAATGCATAAATTTGGTCTTGTAGAGGTGATCCATTAGGGAACGAGAGCTAATTGGAAGATCATAGACGTATGATGGAGAGGGAACAAAAAAATGATTAAGATATCACTAGGAAATATTGGGAATGGACCATATATAGATTAGGAGAAGAGAAATAGTTAGGAGTGGTGGTTCAGTCAAACAAGAGATAATTCAATCAAAAGAAAAAAGGAGGTTGATGATGCAAGAACATTCGAGTCCACAGACAATCTTGCATTGCCCAAAAATATTTTCAATTTTGGTTTGTTTGGCTATTATTGGCATCTCTCTACATCAAAAAACTTTTAATTTGATTAGATTTGCAAAAAAAAAGATTTTGCCTTAATATAGTTTTAAGGTTTGGTTGGTGGTTTCATGAAAATAATTAAATTTGAAAACTCATGTGAATTGGAGCTAGATCATTTTACAGGGGTGTTTATGACTTGTTGTACCCAAAATTAAAAAATTTGCTTCATTAAGGCATTTTGGTAAAAATGGTCAAAATCTTGTAAAAATTATCGTCAAAAGTCAAAAAGGTCAAAATTTCTAAAAATAGAATTTCTATTTTTAGAAATTTGTAGAAAATAAACGGACCATAGGAATTTTCTTAGTTTATTGTCAAAAGGATGCTCACAAAATTTTTCTAAAAATAAGAATTTGCATGTCGGCCCTATTTTTTAGGGATTCACACATGTTGGTAAAAAAACTCAATTTTTTCAAAATCTGACGATCTGGGTCTCTTCAGAATGATATTGTCTACAAAACCCAGACTTCAATTTGTCGGCCCTATTTTTTAAGAAAATGTCTATAAATAGAATCTTTGTAGAAATGGCTCAAACTGATTTTGATCGGTTGATTTTATGTCATGATCATGTTGGTCCAGTTAAAATAGTCAAAAAGTCATTTTTTCTCTAGTGGGTCTATTCCACTTTATCAGAAGAAAAATTAGGACCTTTGGGGTCATCAATGGAGGATGGCCAGCTGTCAGGTGTCAAAATATAAGTCTCAAATGCTACACAGATCAATCCACGGTGAAATATGCTCGAAAAATAGTGAACGAAGGAAGGGAATCTAAAAATAGCCAAATTTGTGAAATTTATTCTAACACTGGAGACCTTGGGTGCCCCTGACCAAGAGAGGCGCCTCGGCTTCAATGCCTTAGAATATTTTAGTTTTTGTTTATCATGCATGTGAAATAATGAAAGTGTTCATAGTCGGCAAGCTGGTCACGCAGTCGACAAAGGTGGTGAATGCGAGGCAAAGAAAGAAAAAAAAATAACTCAAAATAAAAGCTAAGTCTGGTGAAGAAAAGCACCCTAGTTAGCCAGGGGCGCCTAGGATTTCAAGCAATCAAAAATATTTGTTAGGGTTTAAAAAATTGGTCATTCTTCTCAGATTTCTTTAGGCTTTTCACTAAATCTATCAATTGGTTCATAGGATCTATCAAATGGTCGGAATTGCAAATCAAACAAAGGTGTTCCATCAAAAGGATAAATTAAAAATCATCAAAATGTTTTTCTAGTGAAGATAGGCGCCCCAGTCAGCCAAGGGCGCCTAGGATTTCAGGCAGTCAAAAGCAGAATTTAGGGTTTGTAACCTCCAAGATATTTCTCTCATATTTGATCAAACTCTTCAATAAAGTCATTAGTGAGCTCAAAGGACTTGTCAAACACTGGAAAATGTAGATCGAATGGAGAAGAAAACAAGGGAAAAGTTGAAAATCATGAAATTTTGGTTGTCTGGAAGGCTTAGGTGCCTTAATTCAAGGAGGGCGCTTTTCTTCTCATGCCTTAGTAAATTTTCCATTTATTCAAAAATTTGTCAAAACATCTTCCTCTGCCAAGTTCCAGATCTCATGAAATCAGTTAAATACAGGATCAGAGGCTAGTATGAGATGTCATTCTTCTCAAATTTGATCAGGCTTTCCAGATTGGCATACCTTTAGTCAAAATTGTTCATCAATTGATAAAAAAAATGGTGCTCGAACAAGGGGTACCAGATGTCGGGGACACGATAAAGCTTAAAAGTTGAAAATCTTGGAAAATTTTCTAACACTGGTGAAGATGGGCACCTTATTTCAAGGAAGGTGCCCAAGTCAACTTAAGTTGGAAAATTTTTGAAAACATCTTTATGGATGCATGCTTTGGCTGCCCTATTTTTTAGGAATTCTCCATGTTGATGCAAATGAAGTCAGATATTTTTACATGCGGACTCAAATTTAGGGTTTTTAAAGTAAAGTGCTTGTTTCACCTCCAAAATTTATTTAAAGAAGCTTTGGACATCCATTCTTCTTTATTTTACAGGTTGACATCTAGAAGAAGAGAGCTACAATTTTCTTTTCATCAAGATTTGAAGGCTCAAACGAAGTGATTTTTCAAGAGTCTTTGTAGATTCAAGTTCGGGTTGCATAGAACAACGCTTTTCCATAATCTATTTTTCTAGGGCATCACTTTTCAGAAATAGGTCATCTTTTCCAATTTTCATCGATTTGGGTCTCTCTATTTTACATTCCTCTTGAAGATTGGTGAATTTTTTATGCAAGATTTTAGCCCTATTTCTTTTAGGAATCTTAAAAAATCAAATTTTTCAAAAATCTAACAATCTAGGTCTATTCTGAATGAAATTGGCCACAAAACCCAAATCTCAGTTTTTTTGCTTTTTTCAGCCAAAAATTGAACATCTTGCATGTTGAGGAAAAAGTCAAATTTTTCAAAATCTAAGGATCTGGGTCTCTCCAACACATGAATATCTACAAAACCCAGGCTTCAACTTTTTTTCAAGAAATTTGCATGTCGGCTTTTGCTTTTTGAAGATCTATCTTTTTTGGGGAAAACTCATTTTTTTGAAAAACTAACGATTTGGGTCTCTTTGCAACAAGATTGTCTACAAAACCCATATCTCAATTTTTTTTCAAAAGAATCTACCTTTTTCAAGGAAAACTCAGCAAGCTAGTTTTAGCTTTTCTGCAGTACTTGTTCGAACATAGTCGTGTTCACATTCAATCTTCAAGTTTTTAGACATGCAGTTCTCTCCAATAGAAATCAGGACCAAATCGTTCTTGCTTCACGATTTCTTGAAGACATTTGACACCGACTTGCATTAGGTACATCTAGTGCTTGATCTAAATACTTTGAAAGGCATAGACAACCTTCTAATCAAGAATCTTGATCATTCTGGGTTGCTTGCAGCGGCTTCTTTTCCCATCCCAACACAGAACATTGAGTTTGTGATTGCTTGTGTCAAGCATTAAAATCCAACTTCATGAGAAATCCAATCAGTGGATGGGCATATTATTTGCAACCTCAGGTTGGGAGACATTGAGAGATGTTTTGCAATTCCACCATGTGCGAATAACTTTATTGTATCTACTGAAGAATGTGAAAAGGCGTGGAATACGTAAAAGGATCAATGCCAGAAAAAGATTACACAAAGGTGGTTGAAAGAGAAGTGAAACACTTTCCCAAAGAACATTGGACGTGGTGAGTTCAAGGATGAATTTATAGTCATGAATAATTTGCTCAACTAAGTCACAGGTCAAGCAGAAGCACATAAGTTTCATCCTTGGATGTTCTATATCATGTCCTAGATTGTCAATAAAAGAGAACACTATGATTTGCTAGCATTAATCAATGATACTCTTCACCGCCAGATGATAGGGTTCTTCAAAGCCCATGAATTCCACATGATATCATACCTTGTATATCTAATGGCCTTTCAAGGAAAGTTTAGAGGTTTGAATGTCATTGAAACTCTAGGCGTTCAACATGTGTATGAGCATTACCCGCAATTAGAGTTTTCGCAGTTAGAGTGGCATTTCAAGCGGGTGAATGATCTTTTCCCGATGCATATGGTGCAATATCTTGACAATGAGTTGCATATACGATTTTCAACAAATGCTAGATTGGCAATGGCAGATTGGGCTAATTGGTTTATCCAATTTCCCACTTTGTCCTACATTAGAGTATATTGCTTCTCAGGTGATCCAGTCACGCTACCTAGATATCCAACAGATAAGGTAGTGTTCATGGAGTTCCTAAGGCAAGTACATGAAGTTCACTCCTTTTTGCATAACAAATGCAAGCCTGCATTCAATTTCCCATGTGAGATGAGCATATATAGATATAAATTAGCAGTTGATGCTAATTTGATGAGAAATGAACTATCAAAACTTAATCTCAAGGTTTTCAAAGAGAGGCGTTCATATGACCCTTGGGGTCTTTTGGCAGCTTGTCTTGGTCATAATCATTCACATAAACCTACAATTGGATATTTTTGGGTTAATTATGAAGATGAGTTCGAAGTGCACAAGCGTGATTACAGTAGACTTACTCTTCATCAAATTGTTGATTTCTTATCAGAAGATGTGGAGTGTTTTTCAAATGATGATGCAGAAGTTCTACTTCCCACGTATGCCAAAGATTAGGTTGATCAATAGCCACTTTGATCAATTGATTGGTTCGCCAAAGAGACCATCTTGATCACGGAAAGAACAAGCTGGATTGTTAAGAACAATAGACTATTCTTGAGTAGCAAGAGGACACGGAAGGTAGTAATTCCAGTTATAGAGCCGCCAGTGGTTCATCCATCACTACCTTCCTCTTCTAGATTGAAACCCAGAGTTAAAGCAATGAGAAATCCTCCTGAAGTTACCAAGGTTAGCAGAATGACAAAGAGCTTGAAAAAAAAAGAGAATCGACAAGAACAATCAACAAATGCACCGGAAGTTCCAGTTGAGGCAGTATTACAAGTTGAGGTAGAGCCTTCATCTCCTATTCTTCTACCATCACCGTGGCCTTCTCCTATTCACATAGACTCAAAAGTGGATTCACTAGTTCACAACGTCTCAACACTAATTGATCCACCAAGAGTGGCTAGAGCTGGAACCAATTCTCCCAGAGAAGTTAGTAGAGACCCTTGGTCTTGGCTTGAGAACCTCTTGGGTAGGAAGAGGAGAAAGCCTTCTTATCAATTGGACTTTGCAAAGTTTGATAACGTCTACCAGGATATAGCAGAGAAGAAACTCAAGAAGCAAGTTCACATGGAGAAGAATGTTGATAATGAGGTTGTCATTGAGATTTTCACACCACTAGAAGACAGGAAAGTTGATGAGGTTGAGGTTGATGACTTCACATGGGTCAAATCCAATCTTGGTAGAAGCACTCGACATGCTAATGTGAATCTCTTTGAGGTTGCAGCAGTTAACCTGAAGGAGAGAGTGCTCAAGGATAGAGAAGAAAAGGTAGCCCTCAAGGTTGAGAATCGACAACTACTACAATACATTTCCAATCTACTTCACGATACTTCACACATCACTGCTTTGCTTCCACAGATTTTGGAGTCATCTGTAGATCAACATCAGCTAAGTTAGTTGGTTATATACAAGAAACATCTAAGATATTGGATAGAATATTTCATCACTAGGGGAAGATTTATACTTGTAGAGATGTACCAGTTGAGGTACAATTCCCATGATCTTCAATCAGGGATCAGGGAAAGCTTTAGTGGCGAATCTTCGCCAATTGGCGAATTCTAGGAATTGGCCAAGTCAAAATTGGCGAATTTCTCGCACTCAACAGGGTGTCCAAATCGCTCAAAAATTTTGAAGTATAGGCCAATGCATGTCCATTCGCCAATGAGTTTTTTTAATGAGGCATATTTAAGCAAGAAATTCACCATTGTCAAATTACGTGTTTCAATTGGACCGACTAATATTTTATCCTGGAATCCCGAAAGCATTTAATAAAACACCTACATATTCGCCAATACTATTAAAACAACATTGTATCAGGACCCATTTCGCCAATTAAAATTTACAAATAGTTGCTTGTGAAGACCCATTTCGCCAATTAAAATTTATAAATAGTTGCTTATGAGGACCTATTTCGCCAATAACATTAAAAAATAATTACATTTGAGGACACATTTCACCTTGAAAATTACAACATATCGTTGTATAAGCACGCGGGATTCGCCAAGTTTTTAATATACCATTTAAAAATCCCACAGAATTCGCCAAATATGGAATCATGGATTGATATAAATACAATCGAAAGTGTCATTTATTCTTACACATTTTGTTCGGTTCTGAGGTTTTACTTCTTGATTCGGAAGTCAGTGAAAGTCGAAAACGTAGACTTAAAGGTGAGTGATCATTTCTTCATAGTGTTATTAGTTATAATAATAAGTTTTCTTTATATCTTTTCTATTCTTGCTTTAGTCTTAAAGATGATATTGAGTAGGGAATGGGATCTATATTATTATTCTCTATCCTTAAACAAGAAGACATTTTTTTCCATTTTTTATTTGAAATGTCGAAGTGAGATGAATATGTCAAGTGACTCGAGCAACAAGGGTAAGGCTCCTGCCGCTCCTCAGGGTGGTGAAGAAACTCTTACCGCTCCTTAGACTCCTGCCGCTCCTCAGGGTGGTGAAGAGACTCCTACCACTTCTCAGGCTCCTCAGTGTGGTGAAGAGACTCATGTCGCTCCTCGGGGTGGTGAAGAGACTGGGAGGCCATCAAAATGCCAAAAACTTAGATGTACCATACGGTCTTACTTTGGAATTGCTAAAGCTTCTGATCCATCAGGTCAGGATGGAGCTATATCATCGACTCTTCCACCAAATATTGGTAGCATTCACAATACCTCATCACCACCAGAAGGTCAAGTTGAGATTGTCATTTATTTAAATCAAAATGTATCAAATCAGGATGGCAATACCGCAAAAAATGTTCCAAGGGATACCATGGGCCCGATTAGCTAGAATGAGATAATTGACTTGGATGAGGATGATGATGTTGGTAGCAAGAAAAGAAGAAGCAAATAAAAAATGGGGCGCAAGTGGGAAATGACAAGGAATTTTCAAATTGGTTGGTTGTCAAAGTACCCATTCATGGCACCAGTGGGGATTGACAATGCAAATGATATTGAAAAAGAAACATTGGCCAAATGTAAGATTTGTAGGTAGAAATGTGCAAAATCCAAGATGTTGTAGCTAAAGATTGACACTATAGAAAAGCATATCAGTAAAATTTATGAAAAAAAAATCATAGACGGAAAGGAACAATTAGTCGTACGATGGAAATCAAAGGTAGAATGTCTTCATGTTAGGTATGTCGCAGATTACGAAGAGCATGAAAAAAGAATGTTGAACATTTTTGCATGTAAAGGTACACTTGAGGCTCAATTGGAAAAGCAATGGAAGCAACAAATATGTCAAAAACTATTCAGATGAGTGTTGTTTTTCATATTTTGTCCAGAGGGAATCCTATGACAGACTACCCAGAATATTCTGGTTTATTATCTTTTTTGAATGTTCCTCACTATCCCTTGTCACATTGGTCAGTAAATGTTGGATGGGAATGGGCAAACTGTCTTGCTGAAGTTGAAAAGGAATATTTAAAGGAGAAAGTAAAAGAGTCAAATTTCATTGTAGTATCTTTAGATGAAGTTACTACAGTAGACAATACTTCTTGGGTTTGTATGCATTTGTATACTGTAGAACAACATGTTCGCCAAGCTCATCTTCTTTGTGTTCATAAAATGAAGGACAATCCAACATCGCAAAATATATTTGAACTAGTCAAAAAATATTTGAATGAAATTGTAGGTATGGATGAGTTGACAATTGCCAAAAAGTTGGTGTGTGTAGGAGTTGATGGAGTTGCAGTGATGCAAGGTCAAAGGAGCGGTGTTTGCACAAAGTTACAAACTACTTATGCACCATGCATGCTTGGCATTCACTGCATGGCCCACATAATGAATTTAGCATTCAAAATTGTAAGCAAGTTTCCTACAGTATCAAAAGTTGAAAATCTAGTCCGTGAGATCCATGCATACTTTTGCCGAAGTCCCAAACATTTCACAGAATTTCAAAATTTTGTTGAGGGAATAACACCAGGAAACAAGCTTCTCAAGGATATCAATACCAGATGGATCTCCCTGTATGGACCATTGCAATGAGTTCTTTCAAAATATCAATCCTTGATTGGAGTGATGTACGAGCATCGCAGCACAGTAGACAAAGCTCCTAACCTCTTGCATAGGTTAAGCAATATAGAGACACTCTTGACTTTAGCTAGTCTTCTCCCCATGCTGGATGAGATGAACAATCTTGTGAAGAAATCCCAAGAAAAAACTATGTATATTAATGAATATGCCAATCTACGTAAACATACATGCTTGGCCCTCGATCACCTATATCTAGAGCTAACACAAGATGGCCCAAATTATTTCATGTGGCGAAAAATTACGTATTTGAATAATCCTAATAATTATTTACAGTTTAATGCAAGCGGGCACTTATGTATCTGTGTACGTGGATATGAGATACCAATGTACCATTGTAAGACAACCAAGCGCTCTAGCAGAGAAGTAGTTGTTAAGGAGGAAGATTTTAAAGGCATTGTTAAATCTGTTGGTGATAATTTGAAGGAAATTGCAAAATATGTTTCCTCAGAGATACGTGAAAGATTCCCTTGACATGAAATACTTGAAGCCATGGGTATTGTGTATCCTCATTTTTTGGCAAATTGAGAGAACCCAAAATATTTTCATGATCAAGTAAAAATCTTAATCGAACAATTTTTGAAAAGTGTAACATACGATGAGCAGAAAATAGAAGGAATTTTAAATGAAGCTAAGCTTAGAAAACAATATGGGAGATTTGCAACAGCTATGAGGGACCAGTATAAATTCATGGGCAAGGAGAAGGTTTTTGAACCGAGATCAATAAAAAAGGTTTGGAAAAACTTAGGTCAAAGTGAAATATTTTGTGGTTTGATATCAGAATATTTCAAACTTGTTGATTTATGTCAAACAATGATATTGGGGTCGGTGGAGGATGAGAGAATTTTCAGTACATTGGGGTTTTTGAAATCAAAGTTAAGAAACAAACTAGACAAGAATTTGGAAAATTGCTTGAGGTTGAAAGGAACTGTGTATAATGTCTCTAATTTTCCTTTTGAAAGGGCACTCGCAATCTGGAGGTCCACATGTGAAAGAAGAAGGACCGGGTTGTGCAACACTCCAATTCCAAACGCGGGTACTGGTGGTAGTGGCAGTGCGACTAGGACAAATGAAATTGACACAAATCATGCAATGAATGTTGAATTTGAGACACAGGCCGAAGAAAATGAAGAGCAGACTCGGAATCAAATTCAAGACAACTCTTTTAATTTATCTGATGATGAACGTCAGTTTAAGGACCCTGACTCTGTTTGGGAAATGGAAGAGAATTAGCAGCTTTTAGGTATTTATACTACACTTCATGGATCAGTTTCCATTGTTCCATATTGTAGTTGATGATATTTTATATTGTATTCAATGAAATTGTGAATCATTGCACTTCATGATATTTTATTTTATATTGCACTTCATAAATCATATTCCAACGTCAAACTATAGTTGATGATATTTTATGTTGTATTCCATGAAATTATGATATTTTATATTTTATATTGTATTTTATATTTTATATTAGTTTGTACATAGCATTCAATGAAGTGTCAAATGACGACGCCTTTGAAAGGCAAGATAAGTCCATAATGTCAAGTGGTTGCTGAAACTTGGAACCTTAGAACCAAAGTCTAAAGTTTCAAAGTTTTTGAAACCTCTGACCCAGTGACCCACTGACTAGAAAGATGACCAAGAAAGACTTGCAACTCAACAAAGTGAACCATCAACCAAGTCAGGGAATCGAGAAGTTATGAAAATTTAGAAATCTGCGACAAGGTTATAAAACTCTGAGACTAGTGACTAATCTTGTTTTGCTCCCTTATTTTGAGTCTATCGTCTCTCCAGCTGCAACATTTTACATGAATTATTAATGAAATCTTATCAATGATCTTTCATTAGTATTCTTTGTCATTAATATTATGCAATATGCATTGATGTATGTTTTAATTATGGCTCTGGTTTAATGAACCAGTCAAAGTACCTTGATTAAATCATTAAAGCATTAATTCATATAAATGTTTAGTGGATCTGCTAATTAGTCATGGATATTGAATATTGATGTGTGAATTGTAATGCAATTTCACTAAGAATATGGATGCCTGGAATTAAAATCACCTTATAGTTCATACTTCATATTTTAATTGTGTTAAAAGTAAAACTTGAGCATGTACTCAGCGATTCATCACTCAACTCAATGCTTATTAGATTAATAACATATTAACAATAGTATTAGTAGCATATACAACAATGAACATCAACAATCATTTAAAGTGTATCTAGAAGTTAAAACCACTACAGAATTTTTCTTCAAATGATATAATAAATAATACAGATAATTAAACATCAACACATTATTGAAGTTTGAATTTGAGCTTTTAAATTGATTATCACATGAAGGAATACATAGAGGCATTGCAATACAAAATCTTGCTCAAAGACAACTCTGCACAGAGCTAAGTTGGAACTTGGAAACTCATATTATCAAAAATTAAATCGTTGCATCACCTTTTCTAGCAACTTCCACTCTTCAGGTGTTGGAATTGTCATTTGTTCTAACTAATGTTATTTCACTTGAAGATTTGCTAACAATTCATGATTCAAATTGGAACCTATCTTTGATTCTTTAGTCAATTTTGCATTCAAGGTTAGCAATGGTTTGATGGAATCCAAATAGGTCACCACATCTGGGTTCTAGGAAAACTGGTCCAAATCAAATCTTCCTTGCATCCTCCATCTTCTTTCTGAAATCATTCTTTCCAACGAATCGCTCATTTGTGTCAAAAGCCTCTGGAAAACCAAGCTCTGTGAAGTTTCTTACCTTTTCATCCACTTTCTTCATCTTGTCTAGCCAAATGCAAATATTTCTCTGTTTCACGCATTCTCAAACACTTTTCAATGACAAATGACAACGTCATTGATGTAGCAAGTCGATTAGTAATCCCTTTTGATTTCAAAAAATTGTCACTGGCTTTGTAGACTGTTTGTTGAATTTGATTTGTTGATTTCTCTAATGCTAGCACATTTTTTTTGTCCATTAAATATTTGTTGATCTTATTATGATGTTGTTTGATAGCATCAATTAATTGAAACATGACACACAAATGATCAATCCCCTGCATTATTTCATCCTAGAACTTTTGTTTCATATGCCTCATTGTTTCTCTACAAAATGCAGATAACTTATTTTGACAAGACTTAATTTCATTTTTTGCTTCCATCAACTTTGCCTCCAATCTTTCATTTATTTTTCTCTCCTTCTCCAATTTTTGTTCCCACTGTGCATTTCCATTTTCAATGCTTAGTCTTAATTTTTCTGAAGTGGATTTTTCCTCATATTTCTTGTTTCTCTCATCTAACCTTTGCTTTAGTTCATTCACTGCAGTCTCATTCTGCTTATCCTCTTTGCTTGTTGATGTAGAGGCATATTTTTTAATTCTTTTTTCTAATTCATTGCTCTTGTTATTTTTTTCTTTCCTCTTTGCTTTCTCATTTGCTAGGTCTGCCTGTAACTTTTCAATTTGAGTATGCAACCTTTTTTTCTCTCTATCTTGCTTTAGCAATGACGTGTACACCAATTCATTGTTCTTCTTTGATACATTAATTTTGTCAGTATTTCTGAGTCTAGAAAAATCCAATTGAAAATTGTTCACCTCGAATTCAAATGGAGCCATCTGATTTTTTGGTTTGTTTTGAACTGTGGGAACAAGAATTGTGTTCTCCATGATTTCTTTACTTGTTTCAAATATGGGTAATACCATGGTTGTTGCAGGCTCTAAAGTTAGAGCAGACACACTCTCCATCAATTGCTTCTTTTCTTTTTTATTCAATTCTGATTTATTTTTAAACTCTTCAATGTAATCAAAACCTGGGGATGTAGGAACAATGGAATGCTTGAATGGCAAAAGAATAGGAGTACTTGCAGTTGCTAATGATGTCACAGCCAGACTAACTAGCATTGGGGGAGTGCCTAGAAATAACTCTTTTGTGGTGGATCCACTAGTAGTGTGACTTGGAGTTGGACCTGTCAAAATCCTTTGCCTCTTTTGTATGCCTTGATCACTTGGTGTTTCTGTGGTATATTGTGTTGTTGTCCTCTTGTGTGTAATTTGTTGTTGTAGCACATGTTGACCACTACTAGTACTACTACCCATACCATTGCCACCATAGCCAGTGCCAGTTGCACTAAGCCCTCCACCATGGGCATGTCCTAGTTGTGATTGTGTTTGACCATGAGGATGAGGATTTGAAGCTCTAACAAATTGACTTGTATGCCCTAGGTCTACTTTTTCACCTCCAACCCCAAGGCCAAATTTATCAACTGGTTTTATATGCTCTACATCTTTTACCATCCAAGGGCCTTGTCTTTGGGACCCCAAAGGACCACCTTCATAACCCATTTTTTTAGCTATGGTTGCTCCTATAGTAAATGCTTCTTTTGTGGCCTCACTTAAAACCAAGTTTGAAATTGGCATGGCTTTCTTCTTCCCTATCATCATCACTTTCTTCATCTTCTCATTCATATGGATGCTCTATATTCCATAATTTGCTAAACTCAAGATCTTCTTCGTTATCTCCATACTCTGCAAGAGCTCTTGGATCACCTAGCTCCTTCCTCATAGACCAAAAGGCAGTAATTTTTTATCATGACCAATTTTTTTTCTGTAACTTCCTTCTCTAGAGAATCTAGCATTTTTACTCTAGTAGATGGTTTATGACTTTTTTATAAAAAAATTTGTACCTCCTAATTGCCTTTCAATGCAATGCCATAATTTTTGCTAACAATTTTTCAAAAGAAATACCATTCTCAGCAGCACTTTTCTCCATTGCTACTTTGACCTCATCCCAAGAATCCTTGTTTCTCAAGTTTTCAAGCAAGGGTTTACTTTGATGTTGAATTCTACTTGTAGCATTCTTATTGAGCACAATCATTGATTTAATGGTGTCACATGGATCATACTGCTAGTGACGAATAGCATTAAAATCAAAAAAAATAAAAATATTATGTGCCACACTAAATGCTTTTCTCTCGAATGTGATCCCTCCACATGAAAAAGGTAAAGAAGGAAATAAGGTCTTCTTTTGCTGACCGGTAAAGTGTAGTTCATCAGTACTATGCATCTTCCTTACATATTCCAAAGCAAAAACCCTTTTTGTCACATGTATTGGAAGTTTGTATGGCTATACTCCTGATCCATAAAATCTTAGCACAGTATATTCTTCCATTAAGTACCAATCAGCCAATTGTATTTCTTTTCCTAGTTGAATACAATTTCTACATGACATAGGAAATCTAGGCATTGGAGTATTTGTAATTGGTTTATGCAATGGAGCCAAAAATTAGTCTACAAAATGACTGTAGTTCCTTTGAGAATCATGCAACCTTATAGCAGTGGTCCATTCATATACTGGAGCCATTTTCTTTTGCTTAGGATTACTATTACCATAGGGTTGAATCTGAAGCTTGTTGGTCTGAAACATTCCTCTGAATTTGAATAGAAAAAGATAGCACAAGTAGGTTGTGAACCTAAATGTCTTGGTGGAACCTCCTTTAATCATTAAAAATTGTTTATGCATGGATTCTACAATGTTCTCAATAAAATTGTATTTGGCATGTGGAACACCATAATGGATATTATACACCATTTCAAGGAGGCATGCACCCACTTCCAAATTGCCATCTAGTCCGAGGAAAAATGCTAGCATGGAAATAGTATCTTGAACCCATGGTTTAAAAATATCCAAATCATAAGGAGGCTTATGATCACCTTTCAATTTGTTTCTATCCTAAACTATTCTATTTAAGAAAGATTTTTTCTCCATTTCATCCACTGCTTCATAATCACTAGCAAGCTTTTCTAGGTCAATGTGGACATTTCCAAATTCTTCAATTGTAAACCCCAAGGCCAACACTTTTCCAATTTCTTCTACATTAATGGATAACAATTCTTCTTTGATATCTTTATTAACAATTTCTCTTTTGTTATCATCATAATTTAGGGCACAAACCATGATAAATTCTGGGCAAGGGAAAACCTCATATAACATCATGCGCCCTAATCCAGTTACCCACGGTGCACTGATACTATTAACTTGCATTTGCTTTTCCGCCTTATTCTCAGATGAAAATCTAAGTTCTAAGGTGTGCCTACCATAGGTTTCAGGATCATAAATATCATGGTATTCATCAGTGAAACCTAGGGTTTTAAGCAATTTAGCATAATGTATTTTTTTATCTGACATTGCTCTAGTGGTACTGGTGGTAGACATGTTAATACAATCAACAATATGAAATTTGTGAATTCCCTATTAGTCCTTATTTTTTCTTAATTCTTAAGCCTCTTAACCCTAAATCTAAACTTCAAAGTTTGACAAAATAAGATTTTAAGAAACGTCAAGCGATGAAACATAGCCATAAGAATTTTTTAACTTACCCGGATTTTGAATTTTGATTCTTGAAGTTGAAACTGGGTTGAAACTTGAAACTAGGTTACATGAATGGCTTTGTTGGAAGTAGAACTATGGAACCCAGAACAGGGTGGTGCACTGCAATGAGCAAACTAAAGACTAAAATCTCCCTGTGTGCGGACACTCAACTTAAAAATAAAATCACTTAGCAATAGAAAGTGTTGTTTTTTTTAATAGTAAAGTGAATGACACCAAAACGTCTACTCGTTACTTACGGACTACACTATACACAATTAGGTAGTACAATGTACATGGCTGACAACATTTAAAACAAGCCATTAATGATTTACTCATGCATTGACAACAAATTCTAAACCGTTGATCTTTGTTAATCTAACGGTTATAGGGTGATTTTAGAGGTTTAAGTTCACAAGCGTAGCGCTCTGTGCATTTCATTCCAGAATGCAACTACAACCATACATCAAATGTTCATCGAATGGTTGAGTAATTTATGATATAAATAATAAACATAAAATATGTGTTTTAAATTTGCTTTAAAATTTAATGCACTAGGATTGACATCAAGGCCAAGGGGCTGGAAACTTAACATTGCAAAGGCCTTAATAAAATGAATTACAATGTCACATTAATAGCACATTGCACAACCATTAATAGCACTTAACTTCCAAAGGACTTAATAAAATGAATTACAATGTCACATTAATAGGACAACCATTTATTTTATTATAACTAAATTACAATGTCACATTATTACATAGTACAAATACAAATGTAAGCACAAGTGCCAAGCTTCTACTGGACCGCTGGTGAAAAGTTGAAAATGTAAATGTGATACATCTATCTCTGAAAATAAATGGAACTTGTCAGGTCAACCATGAGCTCTGAAAATAAACACATGGGACTTGTCGGGTCAGCCATGGTCTTTGAAAATAAATGCATTGGGAAAGGGGGCCAAATCAAACTAGGGAAACGGGAGTTGTGAAGATACAAAATGTACTTAGCCCCTTTTAGAACCAGACTCATGCAAAAGATGAGGGGTTGTAAAATTTCTCCAATGCAGAAGATGAGCACTTAAAATAAATGCATGGGGATTTCCTGGTAGGCCATGGTGTCTCAAAATAAATGCAAGAGACTCTCCTAGCCAACCATGCAGATGATGAGGGGTAGTAAAATTGCTCCCATGTAGAAGATGAGCACTGAAATTAAATGCATGGGAATTTCTTGGGCAACCATGCAGACGATGAGGGGTAGTAAAACTGCTTCCATCTTCTACTTGTAGCTTTCATGCACTAGGATAGCACTTATCTCCATTAGAGCTCCTCATCCTGGTTCAAAACATGTCTAAGAAGTCAGGTGAACCAAATCAACTTCTTTCCAATTCCACCCATTCTGAACTTGAACAAAATTGGTCTTTTACTCTATAACTACATAACTGGAGGTAGGAGAATTTAGAGCATCCCTAATAATGCTGCATCATCTTCTTCCTAAATCCTTATTAAGTTATTAACCCTACAAAATGAAAACCATTATGACAATTAAATGAATGATTTTAGTTGTTCTCACTATCCTTATTTATGGGCCAAAAGTGCCACTACTAGCCTGGTCCCTTGTACACCTCACATGTGTCACATGTGAGGTTGTGTATAGTTACTACTGACTAGTAATAATTGCGATTTGCACAAACCAAAAAACCAACTTAATCGATACCTCAAGCTGGCTACATGCAAAGTTGCAAATTGTACCTCAAGCTGACAAGCTGTCAATTGTCAAAATCAATAGTGCCACGCAAGCTGTCAATTGTCAAAATCACTGGATTATTCACATCATCATCTACGATTCTACAGTACATCGTGCAGTTTTCAATATAAAGCTATCCAATCAATCACTCTGGCTATTCATATGGCATTAATCCGTGTCGTCGCCTAGTACCACAGCCAATTTGAGAATTTCAATAGAATAAATGAAAGGTAGAGTACTTCGACGCATTAAAAAGAGAGAATTAAATGTTTCATTTTACCTTAATCATTATCAATTCCTAATAAGTCACAATAAATTTCGCTCACTTATGATCAAAACTATATGTTGATAATTACTATTAGTTTTAAAAGCCACATTTAACATTTTTATATTGATCAAAGAAAAAGGGATTTACAAGAATGGAGCCACGAAAAGTATTTTAATTTAAGTAGCTATTGCTAAAGACTAAAGTACATAGTACATAACCAGCATGGCCAAAAATCCACTAACCGTGAAAAAAACCAGTCATAAAGTACATATTACAAGAACCTTAGAACTATTACATTGTACAATAAAATATAGACACGTGACACGTCACACAATTCATTACTAAATCTTTTTGTAACATTATTTGAGGCCATCAACCGGTTGTTTGAGTAGAATGTGAATTGAATTTAACAAATTAACAGCAGAGAAGAAAAGTGAATCACCCAAAACCTTCCTCCAAAACTCAAGACTCTTTTTAATGATTCAGTTTTCGTATCACATAGCAAACCCCATCTCATATTAACTAGGGCAAGAGCCTGCGTTGTAGAAGCATGCAATTCCACTTTACTGAAGATTCCACCAACAGGTGCTAACCCACTTTCAAAATTGTAATGCTCCAGCGCCAACTCGAACAAAGAAAGAAATAGAGTAAATGAAAGGCTACAAATAACATATTGCCAGCATCTTCACCAAATCTTTATCGAGCAAAATTTCCATGCAATTGGACAAGAAAGTTGAAGCTACCTCAGAATATAGAGCATGAGGGTTGTTTTGAAGCCATTCCCTTCCCAAAATTATTCTTATAGCATCCTCAACCTACACACAAGGAATTGTAAAAAACATACCAAACTTTTGTCTGTCATATGCATCGTCCCTTCTTTTCTCCCAAAAACATTTGGGTAGCAGACACGCCATGAAGACTCCATAATATCTCAGTTAAATTGAGAATAGAGAAGAAATAAATCAATGCCAAATATATTATAAATGATATGAAGAACATCAAGTTGGTGAAGTATATATAGAATAATAGAAGTTAGTACGAACACAATCAGTATGACATCACACTTTTCATTTTTAAATTCACCACTATCATTGATGTGAAAATTAACATTTATTTCAACACTTGAATCCTTATAAACAAGTGCTTAAAAGGTATGACTACGATAGATGACAAGATGGTTGCATAGTGCACATGCAAATAAACTATAATAATAAAATGATTTTTAAAATGGGGACATCGCTAGGTTGACAAGACTTTACCCTCAGGATTAAAGAGTTAAGATGTAAGGATTTTTCATAAAATATTTTGGTCTAACTTAGGAAATATTAAACGATAAACAAGAGCACGATGACCGACAGACCTAAATAATTAATAAAATCTCAACCATTGATTTCTGAAAATCTAATGGTTCTAGTGTTATTCTGGAGGTTTCAGTTCGCAAGTCTAGTGCTTCAAGGATTTACTTCTGGAATGCATCTATAGCCGCCCATCGAAAATTCATCGAACGGTCCCTCTTTTAAAACAAACTTTATGCACTTGCATAATTTAAAATGGGGGCATCTCTAGGTTGACGAGACTCGACCCTCAGGATTAAAGAGTTAAGATTTAAGGCTTTGTCATAAAATATTTTGGTCTGACTTAGGCAATATTAAACGGTAAACAAGGTTACAAGAGCATGATGACTAACATTCCTAAATAATTAATAAAATATCAGCCATTGATTTCTTAAAATCTAACGGTTCTAGTGTTATTCCAGAGGTTTCAATTTGCAAGTCTAGTACTTCAAGGATTTACTTCTGAAATGCAACTATAGTTGTCCATCGAAAATTCATCGAACGGTCCTTTTAAAACAAACTTTATGCACGTGCATAATTTAAAATGGGGACATCGCTAGGTTGACGAGACTCGACCCTTAGGATTTAAGAGTTAAGATTTAAGGCTTTGTCATAAAATATTTTGGTCTGACTTAGGCAATATTAAATGGTAAACAAGAGCACCAATATTTAAATGGTAAAATATTTAATGGTTCTAGTGTAATTCCAGAGGTTTCAATTTGCAAATCTAGTGCTTGAGAGATATACTTCCAGAATGCAACTACAACCGTCCATCGAAAATTCATCGAATGGTCGTGGTCCATAATGTCGCATGGTCGCTGAAATTTGGAACCTTAGAACCAAAGTTTGAAGTTTTGAAGTTTTTGAAACCTCTGACCCATTGACTACAAAGATGACCAAGAAACACTTGCAACTAAGGTTAGGAAAAGTACCAAAACCTGACTTTGGTGAATTAAGATAGGAAAGGTGGCAACTAAGGTTAGGAAAAGCAACAAAACCCCGACTTTGGTGAATTAAGATAGGAAAAGTGGCAAGGACGGTGCATTTATGAAGTGAAGATCGCAGAAAGATTTTAGCAAGTGGACATGACTAGAGGATCGATGGGTAATTAAGATCGATACGTGCAGAGTTTGGAAAATTATTACCTCTCAGCCCTCGATTAGTGAAGTTAATAATAGAGTTTGGTGTGGAGAAGAAGGCACACAAAAAGTATGAAAGAGTGGTTGTGGTGGAAGTATAGCTGCAGCAATTTTTAAATGGAGGCCAACTTCACTTTGCGTTTGAGGAGGCAATTAAACCCGTTTTATGGTGAATTTTCTGACAAAAGATTAATGGGTATGTTTTTATTCACTGATGGGAGGTTGGTACAAAGTGTGAGGATGATTTTGGGGAAATCCTTTGGAAATCTGAGGCATAGATACATGAATAACATGGATGTATACTCTTTGATTATAGCATGGGGTTTGGACTTGGGGGAATCGACAAGCACAGTGAGAGAAGTGATGGAGATGATTGTGCATAGAGATTTATTGGAAGGATTAGAATCAATACTTGAATGGGTAGTTCTAGGTGAAGGTTTCGACATCTGGGAAGGCTTTGAAAATGTGGAACTGGAAGGGGTAGAAGAATGCATCCCTTTCGTGTGCTGGCTGGAAGATGAGATTAAAATTCGATGCAGGGAAGAAGCAAGGTTAGGCTGACAAGCATTGAAGCTCTTTATAGAGTTGATGAAGGTGGAAGCAATTATAGCACAGGCGAAAGCGGAGGCAGAGCACATGGAAACACAGGAGAAAGTGGGGGAAAAATGTGTGAAAGCAAAAGGACAAAATGCAAGGAAGCGGAAGATGAAAGGCAAAGACACAAGGAAAGTTAGTTATGAAATGGGTAGCACTAGTTGAATTTGTAGTTTTTGTAGGGTTTTTGTAGAATTAACACAAGACTAGTACTAAATTTTTGGCTTGTTGAAATATGTAAGGTAGATACAGATAGTTGTGAACTGATTTTAGTTGGGCAAGGTTACTTTTTCTATTATGAAGCATGTTAAGATTCTTTTTTGAAAAAATTGTTATAGTTTTAGGTGATTTTTGGATGGTTGATGAAAACAATGAGGCAAATAATCTTTATTTTCATGCATTTTTTTTATTAGTTTGATATTATGTTTAATTCGCCAATGTTTTTTCCTTAATCATTTGAAAATAGGTTTAATTCGCCAAGGAATTTTATTTTTTAGTTTGAAAAAAAGTTTTAATCACCAACAAAATTATTTTTTTTGGTTTGAAAACAGGTTTAATTCGCCAATCGAAATATTTTATTGATTTGAAAATAGATTTTAATCACCAATAGAAAAATTTTAGTGGTTTAAAAAATTTGCATTTTGCCAGGATTTTCCACAAACTTCTAGCAATTAGAAAAGATTCGCCAATGGACATTATTTTTTTTTCACAAAAAATAAAAAATTTGCCACTAAAATTAATATTTTTATCGGGAAGTATACAAGATTCGCCAGGATTTTACACCTTCGTCGAGGGGGGGGTTTCTTAAAGTTTTCCCTATCAGGGATTCAAGAGTCAAAGCAGAACATAGTGGAAAGGAAGCCAATAGATGAGATCGCCATTTCTGACTTGAGGACAACTTATGATTCAATTACTACAAAAGAACACAAGAAGAAGATTTTTTCTTGGAGAGAACAACACCTCTTCAAAGTAAAAACCTACGAAGGAATATTTGTACAATTGACTGAATATAGAAAGAAGGTTGCTAGTATTCTCAATTTCGTAAGCACATTTGTGTCACAAATTCCTTGTCAATATCAACATGAAGATGGCACTTACCTCGATCTTGGTGAAGTACAAATAGAGTTTCAGAACCTTATCCGTGGAAGTTCTAATGGTGATCCTGTTGCCTGCGAGATGAATCATGTTACAACAATGTCAGTGAAATTTGATGAAGCAACTAAAAAGAGAAAATAATTTCTAAATCTAATTGCAGATGGTGAAGAGATGTTGCAAAGATAGTACATTGTTCTGAAGAGTATCATTGTTCTTGATGAAGAGGCAGTTAACAACTTTCTGGAGGATATGATATCCCAAGTTGTCAATGAGTGACCCACCAGTTGGAGCATGCAAATATTTTCAGAGATAGAACTCAAGTAAAGGCAACAGTTAACTTGATTCCTTTTCCAAGTTAAACTGATTGTTCTCATTCATGCTTATCTATTCTTTGGAAATATCAAAAAGATAATTGGAGCTTTTCTTTTGTTTAAATCAGTTAACTAATGTTTGTAGTCCAGTTAACTGTTAGTTATATTTTTATTAGATTAAGAAATAAAGCTTGCATGTTGGCAAGACTAATTGTTAAAAAAAAGGAGATTTTAGGGTTCCCTACTCCTTTGTTTGTGTAGAAATAAGGGCAGACTTGCCCATTTATTTTTAACCATGCTTGTGATAACAAAATTGTCAAGCCTACTTTTTCCTCCAAGTTTTCTATTTAGTGTCTGTTCAATCGTGTCAATTGTAATTTGGTTGATCACATATTGTATGCCTACATTTGCTATAATCTATTGTCCTAGAAGTTTGTTTACTGTTATAAATTGAGGAAGGAAGTCTCATGCCTACTTTTCTCTAATATACTGTCTCAATCTATTTCATCACTTTGTTTTATGTTTTGCTTTAATAATCTTTATTTCATCTTACACCTCATAAGTATAATGAGTCTTTCAGTGTGTTCTAGATGCAATCTTATTTAAGATTTTGTGTCAAATCAATCATTCCTTGTTTACTTCTAAATCTCTTGCTCTGAATTCACTTGAGTAGATAGAAGTGTCTTTAGTATAAGCTTAGTTGTAGTTGAATTTCCAGGAAAGAGAAAATATCAGCTATGACACAAAGATTTTTATAACCTTGTGCTCTCAAGCTGAGAGTAAAGAGATTGGCAAGTAGTTTAGTATTTCTTTTTAAGCATAATCAACAAAGAGAGAGATTCCCCTCCTAATTTGAAGAGTAGTATAATTGTGCATAGTTATCTATTTCCAATACACATTCCAAAGGTGTGAATTGAAATTCCAACAATTTTTTGGCACCCACCGTGGGGCACGAGGCATAAAACTTCAAGAAAGCTTACACTTTATGACACGAGAATGACCATATGGCGTCCTACTGCTCCTGTTCAACAACCAGATCTTACTTCTACTATTATTCAACAAAATTTCATGCTAATTGAAGGAGAGCAAACAAACATTATCAGTAGCCTGAGGAGTTTTGTATTTGAGAAAAGAGAATATCCTACTCAGTGGAGAAACATGGCTATTATCCTTGATGAAGAAGAATGAAAAGTTGATATTGCAGTCGGAAGACTAGTCTTACCACCTCCTACCTGGAAATAGATAATCTTGGCTTACAGGGTTTATACAAGGAGGAGAATCATGCTACAGATCCATCCTTTCAAGAAAAAGAAGTTGGAGAAGCATCCAACACAAAACCTGAAGAAGAACATGTGATCTAGCCAGAAGCAATGGGCGATAACAATGATAATGGAAATGGTAACAATAGCAATAATCAAAGACGTCCACCCCCATTACCTTGGGGTAACAATATTGGATTGTTAGCTTTGCAAGGACATCATGAGTTACCTAAAGGTTCAAGGAATCATTTTCCTTGATTTCACGGCGATGGGACTCAACACCCGGATGAACATATCTCTACATTCAAATTGGACTGCGTCGTCTTGCATGTACCACATGAAGAAATTTTTGTACGTCTCTTCGTAGAGACTCTTGAGGAAAATTCTGCTAATTGGTTTCATCATCTAGAGCCATGCATTATTACAAATTGGGCAACCATGAGAGAAATTTTTAGTAAGGTTCAAGCCTGCTAAAGATAGTCATTGTTTTTTTCCCAACTTTCAAACTCAAAGATGGAACTGACTGAACCTATGAGGGAATTTGCGGCAAGGTTTAACCGCCTAGTCACACGTCTTTCTCACACGCTCAATCCATTGCTGGAAATTCTCTTGAGTAGTTTCATAAATGCTCTTCCATTGAAGATAGCCTTTTTCCTAAGATCGGCTAATGAAATGGAATTGACAACTACACAAGAAAATTACATCAAGATTGAAGATAATATGATCATTTATGGGAAGATGAAGACGGATGCTATCAAGCCTCTGGTTCAAGGTTCTACAAATCCACTACTACAGAAGGTAGCTAATGAGATGACTATCCTTAAGAGGTAGTTACCTACTCAAGGGCAGCCTGCACTTCCCACACCACCACCACCATATCAACCTCAACAACTGTATCAACCTCAACAATCGTACCATCCAAAGATAAATAGTTTTCATCCTTTCAATAATTACAGGCTAGGATTTCTAGAACCTCCACCAATACAAATAGTTGAAGCTAAGAAATCTATGGTATTTTTTTCTTTTCATGAGACCAATGAACATACCGACTCTACATGTCCTAAAAATTTAAGAATGAATCAAATCATGGGATATATTGAGACTGCACCCAGTTCAAGTTTTGTACCTACACCAAGTTTGAATGTTTTCTTACCACAAATAGACAAATTCAATGGCGACTCTACTATGGGATACTTTGATAGTGAACCCGTTAATTAAAAAGAAGAAGAATATCGTCAATACTTTCTTGCAGTGAATCATGAGAATTTTTCAACACCTGTGTTTACACGTGCTCAACATTTTAAGGCATAGAAAGAGGAAGAGGATAGATGGAATTCAAAAGAAAAGGATAAAGAGGTGACTTCCACTTCTAATCCTAAACCTTCACATGAGAATACTAAAGTGGTTGCTCAAGACTTGTCTTTAGCAAATTTTGACATTGTAGATTCCATGATGAAGGCAAAGGTGCAAATTTCTCAGTTGGAGTATCTTCAGGACCATCTGGAACAGCTTGATTGAATTCTCAAATTTGTAAAGAAGGATGCTATAATTTAGCCTACATTCCTCAAATCATTCATGCCAATGGAAGAAAAGCCTAAACCCTTCTATATATCTTTGTATATAGGAGGATTCAAATTGAGCAATTATATCATAAACTCAAGATCCTAAGACAACGTCATGCCTCTACAAGTAATGAACGCATTGGGACTTTCATGCACTAAGGCACATGACAAGTGTTATTCGCTTGAGTCTAAGTTGGTGTTGTTAGTCGGTAAATTGAAGGATGCTCAAGTGAGGTTGGTAGCTTCTCCTAAAGAAGATAATGATGACCATCCTTGTGGCTGACATTCCAACCAGCTATGGGATGTTGCTAAGTAGAAGCTTCTACAAAGATCTTGAAGGAGAAATTCAACTAGATTGGTCATTTGCAACAATTCCATTAAAGAAAGGAAGTTTCAAGATAGAGCCTTAGGCCAAATCTTAATTTACGGTGGTAAAATCCAAAGATCCTCAAGCACAAGTGTTATATCAAGAAACGAGTCCTGGTACCTATGTTATGCTATCAGAAATAACTGAAGAAAGGCAGGACGTGTGTTTTGTAGACAAGTCAACAGAAGATCCAAAGATGTGGACCATGCAGTTTGGTGGGAATTGCTCGACAACAGGTTCAAGAGTGAGAGTTGTCATAATTTCTCCCGAAGGTCATTTATATCCATTTGCATACTACTTACAATTTGAATGTACAAATAATATGGCAGAATACAAGGCACTTTTACTAGGTCTCAACAATGCAAGAGATATGGGTATCAAACTACTCAGAGTTGAAGGTGATGTAGAGTTGATCGTGAAACAGATCAGGGATCAATTTCTCGTAAGGAAAGATCGCCTTCAACACTATAGACAAAGGATGTGGAATGCAATCGACTAGTCGAAGCATTTGACATCAAATGCATTCCTCATATAGACAATAGCAGAGTAGATTCCCTTGCAATATCAGTTGTTCTTTTCATGCCACATTTTAATTTTCGTTAGAATGCATTTGCTATTGAACTCATATACAGGCCAGTTGTCCCCGAAAAGTACGACAACTGGAAAGTCTTTGATGAAGATGATCATTTCAAAGAATTTCTTGGCATGGAAGATAATTTTGAAGGACTATTCTTTAAAGGTAGTTTGTCTCCTTTCAAAGAATCAATAACAGAAGATTCTGAAGAAACAGATTCATGCATTATCTAGTTGAAAGGTAATCAAATTCCCAAGGGTCTAGTATCCTTGGAGAATATATTTCACGGGCATGATAGATACGTCCAGGATCAAAGGAACTCAAGTGATAAGACCTCTGCTGAATATTATCAAGTGAACATTGGTACTAAAGACAAGCCTCGGCTTGTTAATTTTGGAAAGTGTTGTACTACAGAAGAAAGTGAAAGGTTCGTCTCTTTGTTCAAGCAATATCAAAATGTTTTTGTTTGGTCATACGAAGATTTGAAGGTCTTCACACCCAGAGAATTGTCTCATACAATTCCCCTGAAACTTGATGTTAAGCCCTTCAGGGAGAAGCAACGACACTATAATCTGTGAATTCAAGATACAATCTATGCAAAAATTCAGAAGATGGTGGATGCAAAGATCATTTTTCCAATTCATCATTCCACTTGGGTGTCAAACATAGTTCTTGTGCAGAAGAAGAATGGAGAAATCTAAATCTGTGTGGATTTCAAGAACCTAAACCAATCATCCCTCAAGGACAACTACCCCTTTCCAATCATAGAACATACCTTGCAGATGGTCACCGGTTCAGAAATGTTGTCATTACTTGATGGCTTTTTCTAGATACAATTAGATTGCAATGATAGAAGATCAATTCAAGACGGCATTCACTACCCCATGGGGTACGTCTGCCTATGAAAGGATGCCTTTTTTCCTTATCAACGTTCGTGCTACATTTCAAAGAGCCATGGATTTGGCATTTTGGGATTTGTAGAACAAAGTAATTGTTGTTTACCTTGACGACCTCACTGCTTTCTCAAAAGAGAGGGAAAATCATTTTTCACACTTAGTGAAAGTGTTTGAAAGATGTAGGTATCATTAGATTTCCTTGAATCCTAAGAAGTCCATATTTGTGGTGACAAAGAGTAAGTTGCTTGGCCACATCGTTTCCAAGGAAGGAACTCGAATTGACCCTAATCGGGTTGATTCGATCAGAAACCTGTCTCTTCCAATAAGAAAAATTAGGGTACACTCTTTCTTTGGTAAAGTGAATTTCATACGAAGGTTTGTGCCAGACTTCTTAGAGCTGACAAAAGGTATATCCACTATGATGAAGAAAACGTTTGCCTTCAAGTGGATTGAAGAAGGTAAGAAAGTGTTCATCAAAATAAAAGAAGCCATCAGTTAAGCACCAATGTTGGTCCATCCTAAATTTGATAAGGAATTTATCCTTTATTGTTACACATCGGAGCACACTTTGTCTACCATACTGACACAAAAATTGAATGAAGAAACTAAGTTTCCAATTGCTTTCATGAGTAGCAGTTTCAAAGACAATGAATCTCGGTATTCTCAGATTGAGAAGAACTCATATGTCGTTGTTAGAGCTGTGAAGAATTTTAGATTTTATATCTTGAACTCCCACACAATAGTATATGTCCTGATTCAACAGCTAAAATTGTGTTAACTCAATAGGAGATGGGAAAAAAAAGAGGTAGTTGGATCGCAAAGGTTCAAGAATATGATTTGGAGATCAAGCCAACTAAACTTGTTCGCAGGAGAGGTCTTTGTCAATTGATAGCAGAAGATGGTGATCAAGAGCACCAAGCTGATGGTGAACTTGAACTTGAAATTAAAGAGGACCTTCCCATAGTCCTATTGGTTGATTCTGTAGATGAATGGTATACTGAAATATGGTAATATTTAACTTATGGTGAATGGCCAAATCACATGGAAAAATAGTAGAAGAGAACATTGAAGTTGAAAGTGCAAAATTATGTGCTTATGAGTAATGTTCTATACAATTGAACACTTGATGGAACATTTTTGTTGCACATCAACAAGGACCAACAATGGCGTTTGTTGGCAGCATTTCACAGTGAAGCATGTGGTGGCCACTTTTCATCAAGGGTTACAACATTCAAATCCTGGGAGCACAGTTTTTCTAGCCGACTATGTTTCGTGACACATATGATTGGGTGCACAGATGTCAAATGTGTCAGCAATTTGTTGGCAAGCTTAAGTTGGCAGCCATTCCACTTAGGCCAATTATCATTGATGCTCCATTTCAGCAATGGGGCTTAGAATTTGTAGGACCTATCAACCCAGGTTCTAGTAAGGGGAATGCTTATATCCTTACAGCTACAAATTATTTCACAAAATGGGTTGAGGCCATTCCAACCAAGCATACTACCTCAGAATTCGTGTGTGACTTTTTGAAGGAGAATATCATTTCGCACTTCTGGGTGCCACATAAAATTGTGATGGACAATGCAACAAGTTTCTCATCTAAGGAGCTACTAGAATTTTGTTTTGATCATGACATCACTTTGTCACACTCATCAGATTATTACCCTCAGGTTAATGGACAAGCTAAGTCATCAAACAAGAACATCGTCACAATCATATGCAAGTTAGTTGATTCCAATCAATGAGCTTGGCACAAGAAACTTTATGACGCTCTCTAGGCTAAAAAATCACTCCCAAGAGAGTCATCGGCACTTCACCCTTTATTATCATTTATGGTATGGAGGTTATGCTACCTAATATACATTGGAATTGTTCACTTTACAGACGGCATCTGCAGTAGAAGATGGTGAATTCAAAGATCCAATTGAAAATTACATCTTGTACCTAATAAAGCTACAGGAAGAAAGGGTGGAAGTTGTTGATAGAATCACTTAGTATCAAGAGTGAGTAAAAAAAAATTGATAAGAAGGCTCGTCAGTGAGACTTCGAGATCGGAGATGAAGTTCTATTATGGGACAAGAGACATGAGCCCAATGGAATGCATGGCGAATTTGATTCCTTGTGGCTAGGGCCATTCAAGATCCATGAGTTCGCAGGGGAGAATTCCTACATTCTCTCGCACTTGGATGGAAGGCTCTTCTCACTGCCATACAATAGTTAATATCTAAAGCACTTCATTCCTTTGAGGATGGAGTGATTCTTCTTTTTTGTTTTTTGTAATGTGTTTCCCCTTTCCGTAATGTTTATGTTATGTCGTAATATGTTTCCCTATTCCATGAAGATTTTGTCGTGTTTTATGTGATTTTAAGGAAGTTCCAACTGATAGGTGATTAGGAAATGATCCTGACTCTATTGCCCAACTAATAAGACACTAGTCTTTGCTTAAATATCTAGAGATTCTTGGTTCTCCTATGCCATAAGTATCTGACATGGTCCCCAGACAGAGCCAAATGTTGTACCCAAAACTAAATTTTTTGCTTCATTAAGGTATTTTGGTAAAAATGGTCAAAATCTTGTAAAAATTGTCGTCAAAAGTAAAAAAAGGTCAAAATTTCTAAAAATAGACTATACCTGATTTTTCTGGGTTTATTGTCAAAAGGATGCTCGCAAAGTTTTTCTAAAAATAGAAACTTGCATGTCGGCCCCTATTTTTTAGGGATTCACGCATGTTGGTAAAAAAATCAGATTTTTCAAAATCTAATGATTTGGTTCTCTTCAGAATGAAATTGACTACAAAACCCAAACTTCAGTTTTTAAGCCCTACTTTTTAGGAAAATGTCTAAAATAGAATCTTTGTGGCTCAAACTGATTTTGATTGGTTGATTTTACGTCTTGATCATGTTGGTCTAGTTAGAATCATCAAAAAGTCAATTTTTCTCTGGTGGGTCTATTTCACTTTTTTCAGAAGAAAATTCAAGACCTCCAGGGTCATCAATGGAGGATGGCTAGTTACCAAGTGTCAGAATCTAAGTCTCAAACATTGCACAGATTGATCCACGATGAAATATGCTTGCAAAATGGTGAACAAAGGAAGGGAATCTAAAAATAGCCAAATTTATGAAAATTATTCTAACACTGGAGACCTTGGGCGCCCCTGACCAAGAGAGGCGCCTAGGATTCAATTCCTTAGAATATTTTTAGTTTTTGTTTATCATGCACGTGAAACAATGAAAGTGTTCACAGTCGACAAGGTGGTCACACAGACAACAAAGGTGGTGAACGCGAGGCGAAGAAAGTTAAAAAAAAAACTAACTCAAAATAAAAATTAAGTCTGGTGAAGATAAGCGCCCCAGTCAGCCAAGGGTAACTAGGATTTCAAGCAATCAAAAACAATTGTTAGGGTTTAAAAAATTAGCCATTCTTCTCAAATTTATTCAGGATTTTCACTGAATCCATCAACCGGTTCACATGATCTATCAAATGGCCAAAATTGCAGATCAAACAAAGGTGTTCCATCAAAAGGATAAATTGGAAATCATCAAAAACTTGAAAATGTTTCTCTCTGGTGAAGATAGGTGTCCCAGTCAACCAGGGGCACCTAAGGTTTCAGGAAGTCAAAAGCAGAATTTAGGGTTTGTAACCTCCAAGAGATTTCTCTTAGATTTTATCAAGCTCTTCAACAAATTCATTAGTGAGCTCAGAGCACTTTTCAAATGCTGGAAAATGTAGATCGAACGGAGACAAAAACACGGGAAAAGTTGAAAATCATGAAATTTTGGCTGTATGGAAGACTTAGGCGCCTTAATTCAAGGAGGGCGATTTTCTTCTCATGCCTTAGTAAATTTTTCATTCATTCTAATTTTTTTCAAAACATCTTTGTCTACCAAGTTCCAAATCTCATGAAATCAATTAAATATAGGATTAGAGGCTAGTATGAAATGTCATTCTTCTCAAATTTGATTAGGCTTGCCAGATTGACATACCTTCAGTCATAGTTGTTCATCAATTTGCAAAAAATGGTGCTTGAACAAGGGGTACCAGATGTTAGAGAAGTGATAAAGCTTAAAATTTGAAAATCTTGGAAAATTTTCTAACACTGGTGAAGATGGGCGCCTTGTTTCAAGGAAGGTGCCCAAGTCAACTTAAGTTAGAAAAATTTTGAAAACATCTTCATGAATGCATACTTTGGCCACCCTATTTTTTAGGAATTCTTTGTGTTGATGCAAACAAAGATATTTTTGCATGCAGACTCTAAATTTAGGGTTTTTTAAGTAAAATGCTTGTTTCACCTCCAAAATTTATTTAAAGAAGCTTTGGGCGTCCATTCTTCATTATGTTACAAGTTGACATCTAGAAGAAGAGAGCTACCATTTTCTTTTCATCAAGATTTGAAGGCTCAAACGAAGTGATTTTTCAGCATTCTTCATAGATTCGAGTTCGAGTTGCACAAAAGAACGCTTTTCCATAATCTATTTTTCTAGGGCATCACTTTTCAAAAACAGGAGGTCATCTTATCCAATTTTCATCGATCTGGGTCTCTCTATTTTACACTCCTCTTCAAGATTGGAATTTTTTTTATGCAAGCTTTCAACCCTTTTTTTAGGGAATCTTAAAAAATTAGTTTTTTCAAAAATCTGACAATCTAGGTCTATTTAGAACGAAATTGGCCACAAAACCCAGATCTTAGTTTTTTAGCTTTTTTCGGCCAAAAATTGAACATCTTGCATGTTGAGGAAAAAGTTAGATTTTTCGAAATCCTAGGATTTGGGTCTCTTCAGCACATGAATATCTACAAAACCCATAATTTAGCTTTTTTTAGAAAATTTGCATGTCAGCTTCTACTTTTTTGAAGATCTATCTTTTTTTGTGAAAACTTTAGTTTTTCAAAACACTGACGATCTAGGTCTCTTTGCAACGAGATTGTCTACAAAACCAATATTTCAAAAAAAATTCGAAAAAATATGCCTTTTTGAAGAAAAAATCAGCAAGCTATTTTTTAGCTTTTGTGTAGAACTTGTTCGAACATAGTTGTGTTCACAGTCAATCTTCAAGTTTTTAGACATGCAATTCTCTCCAATAAAATCAAGACCAAATTAGTCTTGCTTCATGATTTCTTGAAGGCATTTGACACCGACTTGCATCAGGTACATCCAGTGGTTGATCTGAATACTTTGAAAGGCGTAGACAGCATTACAATCAAGAATCTTGATCATTCTAGGTTGCTTGCAGCAACTTCTTTTCCCATCTCAGCGCTGAATATTGAGCTTGTGATTTCTTGTGTCAAGCATTACAATCCAACTTCATGAGAAATCCAATTAGCAGATGGGCACATTATTTGCAACCTCAAGCTGGGAGACATTGAGAGATGTTTTTCCATTCCACTATGTGCAGATAACTTTATTGTATCAACTGAAGAATGTGAACAGGCATGGAATGCACAAAAGGATCAGTGCCAGAAAAGGATTGCACAAAGGTGGTTGAAAGAGAAGCGAAACACTTTTCGAAAGAACATTGGATGTGGTGAGTTCAAGGATGAATTTGCAGTCATGATTACTTTGCTCAACCGAGTCACAGGTCAAGCAGAAGCACATAAGTTTTAGCCTTGAATGTTCTACATCATGTCCTAGATTGTCAACCAAAGAGAACACTATGATTGGCTCGCATTAATTAGTGATACTCTTCATCACAAGATGATAGGATTCTTCAAAGCCCATGAATTCCACATGATATCATACCTCGTATATCTAATGGCCTTTCAAGGCAAGTTTAGAGGTTTGAATGTCATTGGAACTCTAGGAATTCAGCATGTGTATGAGCATTACCCACAATTACAGTTTTCACAGTTAGAGCGACATTTCAAGCGAGTGAATGATATTTTCCTTATGCATATGGTGTGAGATCTTGAAAATGAGTTGCATATACGGTTTTTAGCAGATGTCAAAATGGTAATGGTGGATTGGGCTGATTGGTTTATCCAATTTCCCACTTTCTCCTACATTAGAGCATATGGCTTTTTAGGTGATCTAGTTATGCGACCTAGATATCCAACAGATAAGGTAGTTTTCATGGAGTTCCTAAGGCAATTACATGAAGTTCACTCCTTTTTGCATAGCAGACGCAAGATTCCATTCAGTTTCCCATGTGATATAAGCATATATAGATATAAATCAACAATTGATGCTAAGTTGATGAGCAATGAACTGTGTAAACTTAATCTCAAGGTTTTCAAAGAGAGGCATTCATATGACCCTTGGGGTCTCTTGGTAGCTTGTCTTGGTCAAAATCACTCACATAAACCTACAATTGTAGGTTTTTGGGTTAATTGTGAAGATGAGTTCGAAGTGCACAAGCACGATTACAGTAGACTTTCTCTTCATCAAGTTGTTGATTTCTTATCAGAAGATGTGGAGGGTTTTTCAGATGATGATGGAGAAGTACTACTTCCCGCATGTGCTAGAGATCAAGTTGATCAACAGCCACTTCGATCAATTGATTGGTTCACCAAAGAGAGCATCTCAATCGAGGAAAGAACAACCTAGATTGTTAAGAACAATAGACTATTCTTGAGTAGCAAGAGGACATAGAAGGTAGTCATTCCAGTTACAGAGCCACCAATGGTTCATTCATCACTACCTTCCTCTTCTAGATCAAAATTGTAGACATGTAAAATTGACCTAATGCTTATCACACATCCTGAATGACATTTTCTCATCATCGGTATCATTATCACCTAGTACCACTACATTTCGCATCAATTGCATCAAAAACCCTAATTTCCTCAATTAATTGAATAATATTACATTATTTAATTAATTTACTTTTTCATCATTTTTTACTAATTAAATAAATTTCATTTATTTAATAAAGTCCTGATCTAGCTTTATTCATTTTGATTAATTAAATAACATCAATTATTTAATTATATCACTAATTTACCCCATTCCCCTAAGTCAATTAAATTATTAAAACATAATAGTTTAATTAAATCACTTTCCCCTAAACTTGAATAATTAAATAAATTATTCAAACATCATTCAAAAAGGTCAAAACAAACAAATACAACTTTGTTTGCAAAATTCAAACATGATTTGCGCGTTCAACTCAAAAAGATTAATTAATTATCCTCACCCACTTTCATGATTGAGCAAATTACGATCCCCTGATTGCTCACTCTGATTGGCTGACCGATTCATCTATTTTTTGACTGATCCATCTATTCTTCAATCCCACAAAAGGCTCAATCTATTTCCTCAATTCCACTGAACACTCAAATTTATTTCATCAATCACACCGATTACGTAATCAAAATCCATTGATTATGTAATTACTGATACTCCGATACAGGTTTCTATTGGGCTTCTCTCTTTTGACCTCACACAATTGAGGGATTTGTTGTTAATATGTAATGGGTTAGATTAGGATGGGTTTTGCTTTTGAGAGACTCTGATCTTGATCTCATGTAAAGGGGGGATATTTGATATTATACTGTAAAGGGGGGCCTGATAGTTCTGGCACTTGACTGAACTTTTATGCTCTTTGATTTGTATTTTTTGTCCATATTATACTTAATATAAAAGAAATCCACTGATTCTTCCCATCTAATTCCCCTCAACAATTTTCAACTGTTGATCAGGATATTCTACTACGTGATCTCAATCGTTCATTTTGAAACACAAAATCTATATAACAATCCTTTTCATCTTCAAAAAATATTGAAGAATTAACATCTTTTGCACAATGAAGTAACGCTGAAATCATAAACAATTTCTTAAATAACTTTGACGCACATCTTCAATCAACACACAAACATTTGAAGCTTTTGCAACGCATCAATGGAGGCTTCGCATTGATACAACAATCCAACATCATTGTGAATACACTTCGACACGGGATGGTAACACTATGTTTTATGAATTAATTTTATGTTCTCTCCTTTGATTGCATTATTTGATTTCATTTCTTCGTAATTTCATTTTGTGAGTAATGGGTATGAATCTTAATCTTTGTTTTGAGTTAAATCTTTTTTAATTCATTTACATTGATTATCTTATTACATTATCGATTTCCCCCTTACACATTATGGTGCGCCCGGTGGGACCGTGGTCCTTAACACTAGTGTTTGTATGAGTTTTAATTGAGTAGTTTTAGGTTCTGAAATGCAGATCGCTCTTTCATTTCTATTACAGTCACCCTTTTCCTAACCATGATTGTTGATAATAGGGGCATTTTTTATTTTTCGAACCGCATTTGACAAACATAACAAGGTTGCTTTTTCCTAAGAATTTCGCTTTTGCTCTGTTATTTTTTTATCAGAAAGCTACAAGTAATTTTTTGATTTCTAACACTAACGGTTGCTTGGTTTGAATGTTTGAAAGGTTCTAACATTGTTTATTGCAGGATTTGTAGGAGCATGGAATATTTTTATCCAAGAACAAACTAACGATTTTATTGCAGAGAAGGCAAACGACCCAAGTCAATATTTTTGAAAGCTTTTATAGTTTAGGGAAAAAAATAATTTGGTTCTTAACAAATGAACCCCACAAATCACACGCTTTCAATTTGGTGCTTAAAAAGAATTATTCAAAAATCTTTCTAGTTTAGGAAAAAAATTTGATATGGTGCTTAAAAAGAATCTTTCAAAAAGCTTTCTAGTTTAGAGAAATTTTTGATTTGGTGCTTTTAAAAAGAATGTTCAAAAATATTTTTAGTTAAAACATCTTTCGATTTGGTGCTATAAAAATGAACCCCACAAACTTACACACTTTTGTTTTGGTGTTCTAAAAAAAGAATTTTTCAAAAGCTTTTGTAGATTAGAACAACACTTCAATTTTTGGTGCTAATAAAATGGAATGTTATCTTTTAACCAACGCTTTCAATATGTTGATGAAATGAATGATTTTTTTTTGTTGACCACATTAAGACAAGGATTGTTAGAAAAACTTAGTTTTGGGCATAAAACTGGACAAATACATTCTAACTTGCATACTGCTATCTATTTGTGTGAAATCTAGAATACTTCATTTTGGTGCACATAAAAACAAATTGCTATCTTGTTTACACTTCTTTTTTTTTTTGGATAGCATCGTTCAAGGGGTTCAAAAAAATATTGCAATGAATTGTATGTTGTGTCTTTCGTGTTTGACAAACTAAAGTGTCTATCCTCTCCCCTCAATTCTTTTGGCGATCTTGGGTGATGAAAAACATTTTTGAGTTTTGCACTCTTTTCATTTCAAAATTACCTTAAAGAGGGGGATTTTTATGAGACACATCCCGTGATGGAGAACTCATAAGAAAGGTCTCGAAGCACGTTTACTGGCAGGCTATATTAAAGGTTGCAAAATTGTAAGAAAGTAGCTTCAATTTGGGATGTATAACATACTGCACCTAATCCTACCCCTTAAGTGGAAGTGAATGGTTAAAGAGCCTTAAGTGGCCGAGCGGGATGAAAATAAATATACGTTATGGTATTCATAGTTTTTCATTAAAAACATTGTTTTAGAAGCCATCCATGTTTTTCAAAACATTCTTTGAAAGTAGTGCATCAAAACTTTGCTTCTGATAAGTTACTTACCAAGTTTGGTTTTTGGTTGAGGCGTAGAGCTTAAGAGTTCATTCTTAACATACCTCTACACTCCATAAATTGCATGTAAAATCATCCCTTCGGGGTATGAGGTAATCCTACCTAAAAGAAGTGTACCTACCTAGGGTGACTTGATTGATGCATGCTAAGGTTACTTTATTGACATCAAACACTTTGCTTGAATTAAAATGAACACATCAAAACAAGCATTGAACATGGTTATCAAACTTCAAACCCTTTAGACTTAGTGTGAATACTTTGAAAAGAGCCCTATATTTGCACTCCTAAAAGATATCTTAAATAAATATCTTTAAATAGTTTTCAAATATTTAGGCTTAAATTTCAAGTCACACTAAGAACAAAGTCAACATTGGAAACTATGGCTTTAGCATTTCAATTTCCATGAACTTTGAGTTTTTGTGGAAAGAAATGTGCTTAAAGTTATAGACATTTAGGGTTAAATAGTTTTGATTGTTGTGTTGTATTATCACTTCCCAAAATCTCAAATCAGATCAAACAAAGTCATCCAAAACTGCAAAATTATCCCAAACTACTGCCAAAACAGAAATTGATGAAAAATTTGAACAGAGGTCGCTATTGTTGCTATTCGTGTCACTTTTGAATTTAAACATTGTCGCAATTGATCTAAAATAGGGTGCTTTTTCTCTCTGCCTTATGACAATCATTGGTAAAAACTCTCACTTTTGAAAAACATAATGCACTTGACATAAAATTGTCGCTTTTGATCCTAACATTGCCGCAGTTGACACATTTTTCCAACCACAGTTGACTTCAAACTGGCTGCTTTTGACCAAAAATGTCACTTTTGCCTGCACTAATCACCAGTTAGGAAAATTTGAATAGAGGTCGCTTTTGAGAAATCTTACCACAGTTGATCTTATTTTTTCTGCACTTGATCTATTTTGCTAGCCGTAGTTGACTTAAAACTAGTCGCTTTTGACCAAGAAGTTCGCTTTTGTACTAACTATTTACCAGACATAAAACTTGCAATAGAAGCCGCTTTTGAGAAGGCTTACTGCAGTTTACTTTCAAATTTAGCTACAATTGACAAAAATCTAGCCACTTTTGACAGAGATTGTTGTTATTGCTCTAAGATTTCTTCTTTTTCCTTATTTCCTGGTGAAAATCAGGAGCTAATCTTAAACTAGTTAAAACTTGTGAGAACAAAAATAGTTAGACTCCCAAAACATGTCATAATTTACATCATTCCATCATCCATCTACAAAAAACAAACACTCCAAACTACGTTTAGGGTTCAAAATCAAAACAAACAACTTGGATAATTCCTTCAATCAAAACTTCTAAGATATCAACATTTGCTTGAACCTCAAGGCTAGTTCAAGTAGATTTTTCACAACATATCCTCTAGAAAAATGAAGTGACATATTGATCTAGGTCTTCAAAATTTTGAGTCCCAAAAATAGCTTCATTTACCAAAATCACTCACTTTATGACCATTTGGCATCCAATTGCTCCAGTTCAACAATCAAATCTTACGGCACCTATCATACAACCAAACCTCACATGAATTGAAGGTGAACAAAAAGACATCATTAGTGTTTGAGAAGCTTTTTATTCGAGAAAGAGGAAACACCAACCCAATGGAGAAATACAACTAATATCCTAGATAAAGGGGAACGAAAAGTGGATCTTGCGGGTCAAAAGGCCCATATTACCACCTCCTACGTGGATATAGATACCATCCTTTCAAAACAGAAAATCCCAAAAACACAATTACATTTCCTTAAAACAGAAAATCCAAAAAACAAAGCATCAGTTCATTCCATAAGTTATAAATTTCCAACTTCCACAAAATCTTAGCACTTGTGTATGAAAATCACGTGATCTTAGCATAGAAAAAAGATAGAAGCAAACAAAAGTAGCTCTAGTATGCCTCCAACGAAACCACAAATGACAGAAGTGACCAATGGGGTTATAGATCAAGTGACCTTATAACTCCTCAAAAGGAACCAACATTTAAAGCAACATCAAACCAACCACCAAGTGAGGAGGAAGTAATCCGTAGACAACAAGAAATGATGGATAGGTCAAACCAAAATCCCAAAAAAGTGGTCAGAAGAAGTGGATATTGAGGAAGAATTCTTTCAACACTCTAACAATCCCAAGGTACTTAAACTGATGGACAAACTCTTAGGAAAGGATCCAAATGCCTACTTTTTGAAATTAGCACAAAGTGGTGCTAAGCTACCTATAGACTTTAATGTGGAATGTCTTAAGGATCCTAACCTCATTCCCTTAGGGGATAAATCAGTTTTGCAAAAAATACCCAAACCAATGGATATTTTGAACATGCCACCAATCTTCTCACAGAGCAATGATCAACCTAAACAATAACCAATGGACAACCCTTTACTTAGGAAACCGTCCCAAATCAAGCAAGCAGTAGTGGCCCAACAATATCAAGGATGTCCACCTCAATACATGCCACAAGGTAACAACCCACCACAAGGACAATACATGCCATAGAATGCATCTTATTCCTTCAACCAACATACCAAATCAACAAGGTATACCACCAACACACTATTAGGGTAACGTTCAAAACAATATGTCCCATCAATAAGGTGTACCACCAATGCACTACTAGGGTAACCTTCAAAAACATTCGTCCCATCAAAAAGGTGTACCACCATTGCACTATCAGGGTAACCTTCAATACAATTCATCCCAACAACAAGGTGTACCACCAATGCACTACCAGGGTAACCTTCAAAACAATTCGTCCCAACAACAAGGTGTACTGCCAATGCACTACCAAGGTACCCTTTAGCAAAATCAACCATAGCAAGGTGTACCACCAACGCACTATCAAGGTACCCCTCTTCAACAAAATTAACAAGGAATTAATCCTCCTTCCCCACAATAAGGACTTAACCCTCCTTACATTCAACAAGGACTTAACCCTCCTTACATTCAACAAGGACTTAATCCTCCTTCCATCCAACAAGGACTTAACCCTCTTTACATTCAACAAGGACTTAATCCTCCTTCCATACATCAAGGACTTAATCCTCCTTTCGTACAAGGACTTAACCCTCCTTCCACCCAACATGATTACCAAGGTCCTATACCTCCACAATACCCAACCTATGACTAAACAAATATTTTGGCACAACAAGGCTACTACACACAGGGTCCACAAACAAATGTACCTTACATAGAGGTAGGCATGCAACTACAAGACCTAAATCAAAAGATATTAGACATCCAAATTGGAAAGCCAAAGAATACCTACACTCTACAAGATATATGTGTGTTCCCTTTTGATCGTTCTATTACTATGCTACCTTTCCCTAAAAATTTTGAAATACCAAAATTTAACAAGTACAAAAGGAAAGGCGATCCAGTAGAACAAGTGCGATATTTCTCGATAGCTTGCATGGAAGTGAAAAACAATGATTTCTACCTAATGATACTTTTTCCATGCAGTCTTATTGGTCACTCTATGGAATGGTTCTCCCATCTACCACCAAGTATTAAGAGCTTTTATGAATTGACAAACAAGTTTGTAAACCACTTCTCATTCAACATAGAACAAGATGTCACTATCACTGATCTCTACAAGATTAAACAAATCCAAGGGGAATCCTTTACAAAGATGGAGACACAAAGCTAGTAGGTGCAAGTGGCCTATTCCTAACAAAGAACTAGTGGATATCTTTATTTCAAATGTCCAAGCAGAAATCAATTACCAACTCACCATGTTGTGCCCCAATAACTTCGAAGAGATTATTGAAAAGGGACTACACATTGAACGAGCTCTCATAGAAAGGGGAGTCATTAAACTAAATAACTCAAAAGACAACCCTTCCAGTTCGAATGACAAACCCAATATTTGGGCCAAAAACAAAAATGTTACCAACAATGGAGTAGTTGATGCTAGAGCTATATGGAACATAAAAAATACCAATGGATCAGAAAACAAAGCCCAAGTTGGACAAACAAGCTACACTCCCAACAATGCACAAAATAATCAACTTAGCTATCCCCAAAACAATCAATCAGATAACCAACAGACAAATCAAGGACAACAAAGACAATACAACCAACCAAGGAGAAAATTTACTGCCTTAGGAGAAACACTTGAGACAATCATGTGCAAATTAGTTCAACAAAACCTCATCAAAGTCAACGGCCACACAAACTATGAAGAGCTGAGTCTTAAAACACCATGGTACAATGAAAAAAGACTTATGTGAGTTCCACAAGATCAAGAGACATACAATGAATAACTGCATGAGACTTAAACATATAGTGGAAGACTTAATTGACAAGGGAGAAGTTGATATGGAACATCATCTTGGAAACAAAGATCTCCAAATCTACACAAATCTAATTCCAAACCATGCTAAGAAAAATGGCAAAGGGAAAGACCAAGACTATCACAATGCCAACTACACCTATGGTGACACTGTCCTAGGAACCCTCTCCCAAGCAGATGATGCTAGGGTCAATGTGTTAACCATATGAGGCAGGGACCCCGAATGTAACGTAACTACTCATCGAGGGAAATTCATAATACAAGGAGCCCCACCTAAGCCCACAGCTAAACCATCCAATGACTATAATATTGTGGAACAACTGAAGAAGACCCTCACTTTGATCTCCATCTTAGAGTTGTTGAAATTATCACCTGCACACAAGGAAATACTAGAGAAAGCTTTGGAAACATCGATCCCTACTGACCTTAATCCTGATTAGTTTCAAGCCATGGTTGGAAAAATCATGACCACTCACCATTTTTTTCTTTTTTGAGAAAGACCTTCCACAGAAATCATTCCATAACCAATCCCTCTATATAGAGGTTGGTGTCCACAAACATAAGGTCAAAAGAGTATTGATAAGTAACAGTGTAGGCCTAAACATTTGTACCTTGAAATTTGTTAAATAGTTGGGGTATTTTGATGATGTAATTGACAAGGGCAAGAGCATCACTATAAGGTCTGTTGATGGTGTTTTCTGCACAACAACAACTCAGACAGAATATGAAATCCTATCTCTCTTGAAAGGTAAATCTCTATCAGCAAACCTCAAGAGATAACCCCAAGGTCTCTAATGTCAGGTCTTGACAATGCATAAACAACTCAGTGATAAATGTGAAAATGTTGGTAATCACAAAGGGACCTTACTACAAGCAAATACTGAATCTTGAATCTAGCAAATCTAGCAATGTGATGATACTTCAATCCTAAATCTAACCCAAATGATAAATAAATAACAAAATATTAGGGTTTCAAGGAGATTCCTAAATTAAAACTACTCTTAAGGTTAACAATCCAAATGATGAAATACTTGAAACAGACCAATCCCTCATAAACTAATTCCTGCTTAACCCAGATGAACCTGCAATCTCACAGAAACAGTGCAATCTTCTAAGGTATTAAGATTTTCATATCATGAACATTCATCCAAGACAACCCAATTGCAATTGAAATGAATAAATCTCCACAATTGAACTAAGCACAATAAATATAAGGTCCAGGCTAACTTTGCAAAGCAACTAACAATCAGCTAGCTGCAAAAAGTATGGACCAGGGATTGTTGCAAACACTTTAAGTATCAAATCATAAACACCATTGAATCATATCTAACATACATCTAATAACCTTGAGCAATTTCAAAAGATAGAATCACAAGAACCATGCAAGATAAGTCAACACAAAAGAGATCACCAGAAAATCACAATGCCTTCAATTGTATTGAATTGCCGAATTTCAGCAACAATTCTAATGTTGTGTTATAGCACTTGCTCAAAATGAACTAACTTCTAACTCTTCTCTATTACCTAATTCGCTCTTGTATCAAAACTATATCTATCTCTATCTGTGTATCTATATGTTACAAATGAGGCAGGATGCTAAATTTATAGAGAACCCCAAAGCATGTTGGCCAAGCTAGGGTTTACAATAATAAAATAGCCACAAACAAGTCAGCCCAAGGAGAATTCAAAATAAGATGAAATTGCATTAAATGCATGAACTCATCTAGGTCGGCCTGGGATCTCCAATAAAATTTGAACCAATACATGTGAAGGATAACGAATGAATATTAGGGAAGCACAAATTTCAATGTAGCCCTGTATTAACTGCTTCCTTCTATCTTTATCTATTTGATCTCGCACCTTCAGGAAGATTCCATCCAATTCGGCCAAGAGTGGAGTAATCAACACTTTAAATATCCTCTCCAAGTCAGCCACAGGTGAATTAATAAATCTTTAAACCATCTTCAATCGAATTAATCTCCTCCAAAGCCTCCTGGACAACCCTGTTAAATTCAGCCTGCACTCAACAAAAACTACCATTAATAATATCCATTATAACATGAGGATCATAATTAGCCCATCAAAAATAACATATTCATCATTCAAATAAATTCGAGCAAAGATCAAAATCATCCCAGAAACATCGTTAAATCACTTTCTTCAAAGTTCAGGATTTTCACCCCTCTGTGGAATCCAGGCCAAAAGGGAATTTTGGGGAAATCCAGGCCAGGCGAATTCTGGCGAAATAAGCATAAAATCAACAATAAATTATCAAAATGAAGGAAGGATGAAAAAAAACATTGTGTAATTTATCAGTTAAAAGCATGGAATGTTAAGCATTTATCATTAAATTCATCCAATTCACCCAATCTCTAAGTTCCACAGCGCTTCCCAGAAAATCCAGAAAAATCCAGTCGGACCAGATTTCCGCGAAAATAATAATACTGTATGAACTTCGGGGAAACGAGAGGAAGAAGGAGAAACTGGGAAAATCTGAGATCGACGGAAATCCGCGAAGAAGGTAGGATTCTAGATTTTCAACGCATTCCGGGAAAACGGAGGGGGCAAGGAAACTCAGGAAAATCCGCCAACGCAGGAAAATCACGAAGCTGAAGGAAAACCCGAATATCGACATTCTCACACGATCTCACTCAAATTGATTGAACGATCACAAATTTGAGGACCCTGGGTATGGAACCAGTTTAACTTGAACCTCCTACAGATCTTCCTTGAATTCTAGGTTCACTCGAAAGCAAATTAAGATGAAATGGCGATGCCCTAAGCATGAAACCCTAAATTTTGACCATTAACGCACATAACAAGCTTGGACTCAGATAACCCGACCATTGGGTTCTCACAAAGGTTATTTACGGCTCACAAGCAAGCCACCTCATGATGCAAATGAATGAAAAAGCTCATAATTTACTTGGGAAACAATAAATAAAGCAATATCAAGCAACCCTAGCCCCAGATGCTCAAATATACAGGACTATGAATTTCAAATACGCCCCAATAGAAAGAATTACTCACATTCGATAATCAAAATAGGGAAATAAACACATACCATGAATAAAATGTCAGTCGACTCCAGCAAAGACAAACAACAATCTTGAATGCCTGAGCAAGCAGCAACGATGATAACGCTGAGGGAATCACAACCAGACTCAACAACTCAAAGGTTTAGCATGCCAAACTCAGCCAAGCACCACAAGATTGATTACCCCAACTCAAGAGAACGCAAATGATAAAGCATAATGGCATAAAGCTCCAAAAATCAACTAAATTCAGAAAACTGACGGCAAGACGAAATTCTAGAAAAATCCGGCTGAGGCGGAATTCCACAAAGACTAGAAATCTCCAAACCACGGTGTAAATCAGACTGAGCCAGACTTTGAATGAAATCAGGGAAAATCCTGACGGGGCAGAAAATCCTGAACTGGCGCAAAAACCTGAATTTCGCCCAGAACTTAAGATTTTCAATATGCAACCTGGGGGAATGACTTAGGCAAGCAAGATAAGTGTTTAGCTCATGCCAAGGCAATGTAAATCCCCAAAATCAAAGGGCCAAAACAACAAGAGTGAAAGCAAAAGAGGGTCCCTGCTTTCAGAAGGGCGTGTGTGCAAACTGCACAACAAGGTCCTATGATGACCTCGAAAGGAATTTAGAAGGAATGATCAAGCTTCACATACAGATAGGACCAGAAACAATTGAAATAATGTGTCAAGTATTGGACCTTGAGCTATCATATAACCTTCTTCTAGGACGCCCATGGATTCATGCACTACAAGTGGTTCCTTCGACATTTCACCAGTGTCTAAAATTCCCTCATGAAGGAAAGGAGGTTACATTATACGTTGATCCTGAACCCTTCCACTACTATGCAAAATTGGAGGAGAAATATAACAAAATATAGCAAATACCTAGTAATGATATATCATTCCATTCCTTCTCATATGTTGACCCCTCAACACTACCATCAACTTCAGCTAAACCCCTACCAATTGAGCAACCAAAATCTGAAAGCAAGTTTCAAGTACTTGATAAAGGTAACGAAAACTATCATTTCAATCAAGCTTTTTGCATTGGAATGCTTCCACCAACACCCAAGGTTTATGGAGGGCCTAAGGAGATCAAAACATATTCAAACAGTAAAAATGGTATCCAAACCCACGATATTTACCAAGTGGGGAGATATGAAGGATGATGAAATATTCAAGGAAGACCTCTCATCAATGATCTACAAAGAAGGAAAAGAACCAGAACAACTACAACCCCTTCCTATTGATCCTAGCAATAAAGGGTATTAAATAGCTAAACAAATGGGATACATTGGAAAAGGTGGCCTTGGGCGACACAAACAAGGCATATGGGAACCTATTATAGTGGAACAAAGAAAGAAGAAAAAGGGACTAGGTTATGGTTCGATAGACATGGGTACTCCAAACACTGGATGTACCTCTCTTGAGAAAAGAGCTCCTACTGACATTAAGACATTGGATACCTACCATCGTATTAACAATGACTTACCAATCGAGGACCTATTTGAAAGCTTTAGAATAAGTATTGTCCCTACTCGACCTAGAAAACGTATATTTAAAGACTATACTTATGAAACAGACTTTAATGCATATGAATGGGATTCCCTCGCTTCTAGTGACGATGACCTAGATAATCAATGGGAGAATGATGCCATGACTATATTGACTATTTTGAAAACTTTTGTAAGATTTACAAATAACAATGACAGCCTACCCCTCTGCTACCCACAGTTAATAGATTAGGACCAACAACAACATACGCCTATTTTGGATCAATTCCAAAATGATGAAGCAATTGTAGATTTTATGGGCCTGCGAACCGATATACCATCAGGAGATCATAAAGAAGGGTTTGTCATGGAACCTGAATAGGAAGCATATTTCAGAGGGGAGATTGTGTCCTCTAGTCAAAAAATTAAAAAAGAACATGTAAAAATCAAAATGAGATCCCCTAGGAAAAACCACGATGTGGCTCTATCCGATCCTGAAAAGAGGAAAATAAAGGATAAATCTAAGTGTGAAAACCTCTCTAAGATGCCTGAAGATGGAGGATTCAATCTCCCTATTTCTGAATATCAACAGAAGTCAACACTCCTAGTTGGAGAAGTTGTATCCATCAATGTTGGTACAATAGAGAACCTAAAAATCACATACCATGTAGTGTCGCTTGATCCTAAAGAAAAGGTGAATTTCTCAGCATTCATCAATGAAAGGAAAATAAACATTGCATGGACATATGCAGACATGCTAGGACTAGATCCAACATTGGTCGTACACCACTTGGTTGTATTTTCTGGAGGTAAACCCACCAAGCAAAAATTACGAAAGATGCATCCACAAATAACACTTCTGGTAAAAGTAGAACTGAAGAAATTGCTAGACGTGAGCTTCATCAGACCAATTGATTACCTTGAGTGGATTTAAAATCTAGTACCAGTATCAAAGCCCACTAGGGGCATAAGAATCTGCATGGATTTTTGAGATTTGAACAAGGCATTCCCAAAAGATGACTTTCCTCTTCCAAGCATTGATATGATCTTAGATCTAATAGCAAGACATGAAATGTTGTCACTAATGGATGACTTCTCTCAATATAATCAGATAAAGATATCTCCTGATGATCAACATAAAACAACATTCACTCTTGCATGGGGGACCTTCTGTTGGAATGTCATTCCATTCAGTCTAAAGAAGGCAGGAGTAACCTATCAGCTAGCAATGACTACAATCTTTCATGATATGTTGCATACAACTATGGAAGATTAGTGGATGATATACTAGAAAAGTCCATCAAAAGGGAAGAACATTTGACCAACCTTGCAAAAGTGTTTGATAGGCTCGAACAATATAACTTGAGGCTCAATATGAAAAAAAGTATGTATTCAGAGTAACATCTAGAAAATTGCTAGGGTACATAGTATCAAGAAGAGGCAACGAAGTAGATCCTGCAAAGGTAAAAGCCATATTAGAAATGTGTCTTCCAAAGACATTGAAGCAGCTAAGAAGTCTACAGGGAAAACTATAGTCCATCAGGTGATTCATTGCGCAGTTGGAAGACAAGTGCCATCCGTTCACCCATCTCCTACACAAAGACATCACATTCAAATGGGATGGTAGATGTGATCAAGCATTCCAACAGGTTAAAGAGTATCTACTCACTCCTCCAGTATTAATGCCACCTATTCTAGATAAATCAATGATACTCTATGTATCTACAACACAAGCAGCATTATGAGCTCTCCTAGCACAACTAGATGACAATAACAAGGAAAGAGCGGTCTACTACATCAGTCAAACACGGATGGGATACGATTTGAACTACTCACCCATAGAAAGAGCATGTCTCTCTATCATATTTGTGACACAAAATTTGAGACACTATATCTTGAACAAACAAGTAAATTCGATCTCGAAAGTAGATCCCCCAAAATACCTATTGGTAAAAGTAGCTCTAACAGGTAGGATCGCTAAATGGGTGATGATATTGAGCGAGTTCGACATAGAATATGTGGATAGAAAGGACATAAAGGGACATATCATAGCAGACTAACTAGTAGAGCACCAATGGAAGATCACCAGCCTCTCACAATAGAGTTCCCAGACAAAAGCATACTGCTAACAGAATAGACAAGTTGTTGGACCTTGTACTTTGATGGGTCCCACACTCAATATGGCTCAAGAGCAGGTATTTTATTTCTCACACTATAGGGAGATAGTATACCTAAGGCATACAGAGTTGCTTTCCAATGTACAAATAATATCTCAAAATATGAAGTACTAATCACAGGACTGAAGATGGCCATTGAATGGAGGATAAAAGAACTGTAGGTTTATGGAGACTCTCAACTAGTGATCAAACAAGTAAATGATGAGTATTCAAACAAAGGATGAAAATTTGATGCCATATAAAAGGATGGCGGATAGCTTCAAGAAATATTTTTTCACCATCATCTTTGAACAAGTTCCCTGAATCAACAACAGAGCAACCGACATAATGATAACCATAGGTTCACTTCTCAATATTCTGAAAAACATTCCAAAGTAAAAATTCTTTGTGTGTTGTTGGTCCTAACTCACCATGGTACCAAGACACATTTGAATATATCCAGCATGGTATCATACCTAATGATTTGACAACGACCCAAAATAAAACCTTTGCACATAGGACTTCTCAATTCACAATCTTAGGAGACACCTTATATCGTCAAAGTTTAGATGGTATGTTACTTCGATGTTTTAATGTTGAAGAAGCACAAACTATCTTACAAGAGGTACACAAAGGAATTGTGGGTCCCATTCTAGTGGACCTAATGTAGTACAAAAACTGCTAAGAACAGGGTACTATTGGCCCTCCATGTAACATGCATGCATTTAGTACTCAAGAAAATGTCATCAATGTCAACAACATAGTGACCTTGTTCACGCACTAGCATAGGAGCCAAGACCTATCACAACACCATGGCCTTTTTCATAATGGGGATTATACTTGGTAGGTAAGATCTCTCCTACTTCATCAAATGGGCATAAGTTCATTATTGCAGCAACTAAATACTTCATGAAATGGATTGAAGCAATTCCATTAACATACATCATAGGAAAACAAATATCCAATTTCATCTTGAACTATCTGATCTATCGATATGGAATTCCCCAAACCATCATAACAGACAATGGAACCCTGTTCAAAAACCAAGAGGTCAAAGAGCTTTGTCGACAATTTTCTATCCAACACAGATTCTCCATGCCCTACTATCCCCAAAGAAATGGTCAGGCTGAAGCATCTAACAAAACCATCCTAAAGATACTAAAAAATATTGTTAATGATGTTCACTGTGATTGGCATTTGTAACTAAATCTATCCCTATGGGCGTACCAAACCAGTATTCACACACCTATAGGTGCCACACCATTTTCTTTGGTCTATGAATTTGAAGTTGTCTTACCTATTGAAGTTGAAATTCCCTCAATGTGAATATCACTAAAAGGTATGGTCAGCAATGAAGAGTATCGGGTTTCCAGATTAAATGAGTTGGAACTCGTAGATGAAAGAAGTTTGAATGCATTAAACCATCTTCAGGTTTATTAGAATTGGCTCAAATGAAGCTACTATAAAAAGATCAAAAACATAAATTTTTAGGTTGGTGACTTGGTACTCAAAGAGAATCAGAAGGTACATCTAAATCAAGATGGCAAAGGTAAGTTTGAACCCAATTGATTAGGTTCATTCATCATCACAGAAAGTTATGGCTCTAGGGCTTATCAATTGGTGACTCCTGAAGGGGAACCTTTAGTTGAACCTCTAAAATCAGCCATCTCAAAAACTTCTATACTTGAAACATGTCAGAATACCCCAAGCAAAAGGGTAAAAAATCCAAAAAAAATCAAAAAGATAAAAAAGAAAATAAATAAATAAAATAAAAAGCAAGAAAAACATTAAAGAGAAATAAAACGTTCTTTAAGTGAAAACCACTTTGTGTCAATTCTACAATAGGTATCGTAGTGAAAACTTGGCAAACAAGTGTTACGATTGAATAAGACTTGTGTCATTATCTATCAACACTATCTAAAGCATCCACTCATTCGTCCCATAATAAAACATGTATCCAACCATGGCTCGATAACCAGTCAAGTATTGAACCTAGTTGCATCATCAACATTCACCTCTCCTAATGAGGATAATATTGTCTTGAACTAGGGGCAACTCTCTGAAGTGAGTAGCGAATGTGATTCTTGTAAATCCCATCACGGTCGAAAACTATCAAAATAAAAAACAAGCCAAAAATATCAAAATCCCAAAACATGTTATGCTTTGAGTCAACACTAGTTGAACTACATGGTCTTTGCGTGTACAATGTAGGCAAAGCTTATCAGGCCTTGAAGCCTTAGGTCAGTCCCCTTTGGTATTTATCATGCTTTCTTTCAACTTAGTCAAAAAAATCCAAAATCCAAAAACATTCGAGAAACAAAAAAGATCAAAAACATGTTCTTATCAAACCAAGAAAACTACGAGCCTCTGCATGTACAATGTAGAAAAGGCTTATCTTTGATGAGCCCTTGAGGCCCTAGGTTAGTCCCCTGAAAACAACAAAAACAACATCAAATAAACCCAGAAAATCAAAAAGGTCCTAACTTCATTGTCAACAATCCACAGTAAACTTTTCGTCCATAATAAACAAATCATCACTACCCTTTGACAACGCAAACAACAAACAAAACAAACATCAAAATCAAAAATTCCAAAGTGGAGATCAAATCTATTGGACAACTATCAAGAGAAAACAATGCCTAAGTATAGACTACCATACCCAATTGAAAATCATACCAACAACATCCTGAGATATGTCTTAACGGATAAAACGTTCCTACAATAGACATCATCAACACTAGATAACAACATGAAACATCAACAAAAAATATGAAAAGTGATACTGCAACATTGTCTATCTTTTTATAGTCTTATCTTTTTGATTTATCGTAATACCACATTCCCAAGATCTCTCAAGGATGTCCATAAGGATTTAGAGAAGAATGAATGGTGGTATTAACTATCGATTTTTTATTAGTTCTATTTGTAAGATGTTTTTGTGATACTACCATGGTGAATACTTTCTTTGTTTGATGTATGGCAGTTGTTTTGAAACAATTCATGTAGCAATTGCATGTTAGGTATTTCATACCTCTCTATGTAACTGGTTCAAAAAAAATTTGACATAACTAAACCATATATTTTAACAAGGTTTTTGTATGTTTGGTATAAGTAAGAATATTCTTTATATGCCGAGTCAAATTCCACACAATGGATACAAAGTCACCTTGGTTATTAATACCCTAGTGCATCATATTTGTTTGCTACATCAAAAAGGATTTTTAAAGATATGAAGCCTCTATGCAAAGCAAAAGAAACTCATTAGTAACTAACAACATCAAATTTATATCCATCATCCAACATTTCTTCTAACCAACAACTCCATCCTGCATCATAATATCATTAGTTCCACATCCATCCTGCATCCACAATTTTGTCAATACATATCATGACCATAATATAACAATAAAAACATCATACATCATGTATATCATACATCACATGTATAAGATATCATAATCCATCAACTTCATACGTCATGTATTTCATACATCACAAGTATAGGATATCATAATCCATCAAAATCAATCATATACATAATAAATCACCATTCATCACATAAATATATAGATCATACATCCATCCAAATCATATGCATACATCAAAAAAGTACAAAAATCATGTATAATCATACATCATCATCCATAATCATCACATAACACATAATGAAGTCAAATAAAAATGTGTATATCTCATATATATCATCATAAAAAATGAGAATGTCAAGTACATCATCAAATAACATGTGGGATATCATATATAAAAAAATACATATATACAAGGCCTCAGCTAGGCCGATGAATGTATATACAAAATCATGTTTACAACAATATAAGTCTCTAAACAATAAACATCATAAAGATCAAGAACAAATAAGTCCTACTACCTGACCAAAGGAGGTGATCTCTCATGATCATGGCTCTAATGCGGAGAAGGTTGTGGCATAACTAGCGACCGATCTGGCTGCCTCACCAACTGATTTCTGGAATCGGCTGCAACATTACCTGCACTAGGTTCATTGAACCTAGGATGTTTATGTGCTTTGGGGATGGAAACCTCATAAAGAGTCTAATAATAAGAAGCCTCCTTCATATACTAATCATGCTCTGCTTTGAGGGCATCACACTCTGATCTGAGGGTATCCCTCTTAGCTGTAATAACCTATACCTACACCTCGATAGCATGATGACACTCACTCTCAATGTCCCGCTTGGCCTTGAAGTTGTCCCTCTACTATCTAGTCGTATCCCACTTTGTAGTCAAAGTTACAACCTGTTGTGCCTGTAGCACACACGCCCTGTTCAGAATGGGGACCCTCTCCTTTCACTTCGCCAGGTTGCTTTTTCCCTCACCTTATTTTGTGTTCCCTCCCTATTTTGAGTCCTAAGTGGTCAAGGAGTCTTAGAGTTAGCATCTTGAGATGACCAAGTTTCACCAACCTCGAAGTTTTCAAGCCTTTGGCCTCTGTAGGGTTCCTTTAGTAGTTTTCCTTCAAACTGTCATCCTTCATGCTCTATGGGTCCGCTAATGTTCACAGCCCTGTGCAGAACTCTATGGTATCTTCACCATTCCAAACTGCCAACTCACCCCATCTGCCCACCTCGCTGGGTTCTTGGCTTCCTTTGTCATTTTCTGTGTTGACCCACCAAGTGGCTAACACATGAATGTTGTCTACTTTGCAAACCCCACCATTCCCGTCGCCGGTTCTTTTGAATTATGTGCCCACCAACCTTAGTCGTCATCGTACCAACATTTATGACAGACATTTAATGCTTAAAGGTCTATAAATAGAAATTTTGATGGGTCATTTTCACCATCAAACTTTCAAAAAACTTGTCAAAGCTTGCAGCTTCCACCACCTTCGTGCCCGCAGGATCTCGCTGTCGTTCAAGTATCATTATTTGTAGTGTCTTAGCGAAATTCGTAGGGCTTTCTAGGTCGGTTTTCCATCACCATTCATGTTATGAGTTTTCTTGATTTTTACAAAAGTTGTTAAACTCTAAAAAAGAATGACACAAAAACTAGTTAGATAACATCATGGCGAACAAAACCCATGTTTTAAAACTTGAAAAATCTTTTAGAATTCGCCTCAGAAAGCCATGCGGAACTTCCACCTCCTGTTGTCATTCTTGAACCAGAGCCATCATGTCCTTGTGGTCCACAAAGATCCCACCATCGTTGCCTCAATCCTCAAGTAACAAGCTTCAAATGGCTGGCCTTCGTCCCCTTTGGGCCCACGTATGCAAGAAGGCGCTTCCTCATTGTCACCGTTCAGACTTAAATGAAAATCATGAGTTAAATAGGCTCTTTTCACCTCCACGAGTCCGCGAGTGTGGGCCTCCACCTATGGATTTCCCCTTTGTGCCTCGCCATCCATAACAACTGACTGATCTCGTCCTTCCAATAGGCGGGTCCCACCCTAGCTATCTTCGTTCAGGCCCTTTAAGTCGAAATGACTAAGTGATTAATCCATGCGGACTTCCTGTTGCAGACTTCCGTCCGCGGGCCCTTGTCGTGAGTTTATCATTTTGAACGGCCTTGGAAACCCATCCATCGGCCTAGTGGACTTCGCACTCCTCGCATCTATTTGACACTCTATAAGGGAAAAGACCAACCAAGCCTCTTGCTTGTGGGCTATCTGACGTGGATTGTCAGATCCGCACATCCGTCGTTTGACATGGGAAGCGACCTCCGCCTGCCCGTTGTGTGGGACCCAACCATCTTGCCTCCGTCTAGCCGATAGCAAACGAATTAACTTATACCAAGGATCCCTATGAACCCAACGATACAAGTCGCCTCCTACGGATTGTCGTCCCGTCTCCACCATCTGAATCAGTCGACGCTCAACGTCCTCTCACGGCTCCTCACTTGCTCCTTGTTAAACGAATTGAACTTCAAAAGTGAGAAGACGCCATCCTCACTGGTCGCGGGCCCCACACTGTGGGATGCTGCCTACGAGACTTCTCTCCACTAGTGTCATTTCAAACAACAAAGTCCCAAGCTGCTAAGAGGCCTCCTGCTCCCGCATTCCTTAGGCTTGCATGCCTGAATAACTAAGCTAGCAATCCTAAAACTTCAAGGATGATCAAGCACAAGCGCCAAAATAGCTTGACCTCCTGGTGGACCCCATCTCAGCTCAAAAAACTTCACGCGGGTAGAACCATGTGAGCCGCCATGCCTTGTTTGTTGTATGTTTGCAGCTGCCCTCAAAACGGCTACCAGCCCAGGGAAGTCTACACCCCTGGGCCCACATTGCCATATCTCCCCCAAACAAAAGGCAAATGATGATCAGAGAAGAATGTTATGATCTTTGAATGATGAATTACTCAATCTAACATGGATTTTGTAGGATTTCGCTAACATTTCTCATATTTTGTGCATGGATATGCTTACTGCTTCTTTGTTTGCAAGATATATGGAATTAGCTACAAGGCCTTTGAGAGCACCCGTAGAGAAGGAAAAAGGAAAGAAGGTTGCCAAAGCACCAAGGGGAAAGGAGGACAAGGATCAAATGAAGTACAAATTCCAAGGGGTGGAATCAACACTAAGGTCACCACAGAATGGGACACTGTCTAAGACACAAACCTGGGTCACATTGATATTGACGAATTCAGGCAACAAGTCATCGCCAATCCAATTATAGAGAATGCAAAGAAGATTAGGAAAAGTGGATTGGCTAAGGCTACTGGTTTCCCACCTACCCTCGTAGCTCTTGAACTAGTAATGGCCTACAGAGAGGCCAACCAAGAACAGACCAAGAGAATTGTGGATCGAGATGGTAAAATATTAGCTGACTTCTCCTCTGAATCTATAGGGAAAACTTTCCACATCCCCACCTTTGATGAGATGGAGGAGACATCAAAAGAATATGTAGAGAGCACATGGAAGGCTGACCCCCTCAAATGCAAGAAGTTGATCAATCAATATTGGCTAAAGGAAAGGAGGGGCAGTGCAAACAAAGTACCCCAGGAACTCTTTAGGAGTGATTTCCACGAGGATTACCATGATTTGGTAACCTTGTTGAGTAGGGTCATGGGCCTCCCAACTACAGCATACTTCCAAGAATGGATGTTGTATTTCATAGAAGAAATTATCAGAGGAAAAACCAAGTTCCATTGGGCGGGAATGATCAGCAACTACCTGCGTGAGCAGTTTGTGGCAGTAAAGAAAACCTCACAGTTCTACATGACCTCATACCTAGTCTATCTGTTGGTTGACCGCGTTCAATACAGAGGTCTATTTGTAGCACCAAGCCAGACTCTAGGAAGAGAACCAAAGTTATATGATAGGTACTCGCAACTTTAGTACTGCAACTTCAAGAAGGATTACCACAGGGTGAATGATGCCTTCATCAGGCACATTATAAGACTACTTGGAGGTGACTTCAAAAGGAGAGTCACTCATAGTGCAAATTCCTTCATCCATTGGTTCGGGTTCCTCTTTATTCAATTTCCCAAGTTTACCTATATCAGAATTGAGGGCTTCTCTGAGAGGTCATATAAGCTGCGTCGGTACCCAAATGACCAGTTGGTATTGCTTGAAATCTCCAGGCAGCTATACAACATGCACATACTCTTCTGAGTAACAAGCATAGGCTGGGGATTCCATATCCTCTCACATTCGGCCAAGGCATGTATGCAATCCTCGCATCCCAGTGTGTAGAGTATTTTGAGAAAGAAATCATTGAATACAACCTAGAGCTCCACACTGCCCGGCCACAGATGGATCTATATGGAAAGTTGAAGAAGATGGTTGGAAAAGAATATGCCCATCTACACAATGTTGAAGACTTCTGGGTAAACTAAAAAGATGATAAAGAAGTGTGCATGAGGCACTATATATGCATGATGGTGTACTTTTTCAAATAGGTGAACTTGTTCCCAGCGTTGGATCAAGTTGTGGAGGAAGAAAATGCCATTCTAGATCCAAGATTCGATGTCGTCGCCAACCTGTCGCTGTCCCTGATTGATTGGGATGAGGAAGAGGTAAATGACCTCGATATTCTGACAAAACCAATTGAAGCCCAAAAAAAGCAATGGATTGATGGGAAAATTGCTCAATTGAAACTTCAAGGTGCCACTTTAACCTATGGTGAGCTCGAGGACGAGCTCGAGAGCGAGACCGATAGTGGAACTACTGCTGCCCCATTTAGGGAAACCTCAAAATCTCCTCCAACTACCAGGTAAAAGAAGAGAAAAGAGGTGGCGAAATGCTAACCTAAGCACAAAGTATATTCGAGGAAGGCATCAAAGGGAAAGCCCTCTAAGAAATCCAAGAAATCAAGCGGATTCATGAAGATTCCCCCCATTCAGGAGGACCCCCTCCATGAGGAAGAGGAAGAAGAAATTGAGTAGCCAAAGTCTCCACCTACCACCTCTACTACTGCTATCACTACCATTACTCCTTCGTCGGCATCCCAGGCATTGCCTGCTTCTTCTCCACCTGCGGTGGACATTTTGGTTCACCTTGCTTCCACCTCACCTACTGCACAAATTATGGTGATAGATTCTTCCTCTACTACCACTTCTCCACTCTCTTCTTCCTCCATGTCTCCATCAACTATTGTTCTCTTGGCCTCAACAACAACAATGCCCACCCTTACTCTTCCAGAAGCTTTCACCAAGCATATACAAAACATACCATTGGAACTCTTGGGAGTATTGATGAACCTTGTAATGCAGGCTGCCCTTGCCCAAGTCATTGCTGGTCTCCATGTCCTTCCTCTAACTGAACCACCCAAAATGGAGGCAACAATGCATATTTTTGAGGAATTGGAAAGACAAGAGAGGGAAGCAACCAAAGAAATAGAAGAGGAAGTTGATGACTATCACGAGCACCTAGAGCATCAGCATCTAGTCATTGATGAGGTGGTGCATGAAGGGGAGGAAACACAATCCTCTGAAGAAGATGTTAAGGACCCCGACGCAAAATGCATTGTAGAAACTTCTGACCAAGAGCTTGAGGAAGAATTGACCAAGCAACTCAAAGATATCAAGGAGGAAGTTGAAAGGAAATCCTCTGAAGAGAAAATATATTCAGATGAAGAAATGGAGGTAACCACAGAACCTCTGACTAAAGAACAAGAGAAGAGCCCTGACCATGATGATTAAATGCCTCCCTCAGGGAAAGAAGAAGAAAAAGAGGAAAATAAAGAAGAAGATAAGCTTGAAGAAGAGGCCGAAACAAGAAGAAGTCCAGAAGCAGAACACCACGAAGAACATGGGCAAGAAGAAGAAGATAAGGGATCTGAAGGGGAAGATAGCCCCAAGGAAAATATAGCTACCATAGAATCACCAAAGGGAAAGGCTATATGCATTCGGGATTCAAACGAAGAAGAAGAAGAAAAGACAGAGCAAGAGGCTCTGGGTAACCAAGAACTGGAAGTTTAGCATACTCAGGAGGAGGAAGGTGATCACGAATCACCAAAAGAAGAATCCCAGATGCCTAAGTGACTGGATAAGCAATTACAAAAGAAGGCCCCCATCCTCATGGATCCCAAGAAGAGATTAGAAGCCATCTTGGCTCGAGCACAAATAGGGACAAAGAAGGAAAAGAAACCAAGGGTCATATCCCATCTGACGATGGATGCATTGGGATCACGGACCATGCAAATAGCTACTCCAGTGGTGGAAGGAGAAGGAGTCAGTTATAATATCTCCACCATTGACTTAGGAATGGCCACCAGGGAGAAAAAAATTGATCATCTCCAGGGATCCATCGCCACCATTTTGCATCAAATGAATAAGGACAAATCCTCTAAGGAGGAATTAAAAGCACAAATGGCAAATTTAATAGCCTACATACAACAATGGTCCTCTATTGAAGAACTACCAACAACCTCATCAGCCCCGCCTCAACTGCTTTCCAAGGATCATATCAACAAGCTTGAAAGAAGGAAGAATTGGACTAAGGCCATGGAGGAATGGTTCCAACAAGTGGTTTACAATGGAGATATGGGCATTGACCATGCTATCCGAACAACAAACAAGTTTTGAGAGGTGCAAAAATAGCTCGAGGGCACAAGGAAATTTTGTACTGACTTCCCAGAGTTGTATAGAATTACGTACCCCAAGCTCAAGGCTATCCTCAAGATGCCTGAGAGAACGTGGGAAAAAGAGTTGGCACTGATAAAAGATGATCATTGGCTCATGGAAACATGGAAATTGGGCCTCGATCATAGGAGGGAAATCTTGGAGCAGGTGCTCCATGAAGTGGAGCTTGATATAGATTGGGTCAAAGAATATCTAGCAGCCTACGGAGAATATTTGAAGCTCATGACGGACTACAACATGCCTTCCATCGAGCTTGATCCTCAAAAGATAAGGCCATATTTCCATAAGAAGATGGAAAGCGGAGCCACAGACACACTCACACCAGATTTTATGGACTTTGTTACTCGATCCTTCGCCCAATCAGAGCAAGTAATCAAGAACACATCAAAATGTGACAAGGATTGGGATGTAATTACTAGCAGGTCCATAAAATTGAGCTTTCAGGTGCTCCAATCCAATATAATGGAGTGGAGCAAGCTTCAGGTGTTGATCGGCAAGTTCGTAGAGTATGCTCCTATGAAGAAGAATGAAGGAAATCCAGTCATTAATGATGAGTTTCTCACAAAGTAGCTGCAATAGGGAAATCAGCTAAAAGACAAGGTGTTATAGTGTTGGCTACTAGAAGAAAAATTAGGCTAAAAGACAAAGATGTAATTTTAAATTGTAAAATATTGGGGGTAGGTGAAACCCTAATTTGTAGTGAATCATGGCCACATAATGAGATTAAATCTTGGCCATTCATTTTGATTTTTGGACACTATAAATAGGGGGTCTCCTCTCATTTTCAAGAGAGAGTTGAGTTGTTGTAAAGACATGCTGCTGAAATTCTAATAGAAATTCATTGCTTTTGGGTGGATTATTGAGTTTCATCTCATGTTTCATGATTCTTCTCCTCATAGTTAATAGATTTAAGTAGATTTACTTTTTTGTTCTATGTGTTTATCATGTTTCAGTAGATTGGTAGATGTTGATCATTGATATTGAAGAATTCTGCTATGTTGATGCCCTTCCTTGTTCATGCTTTTTGTTGTTTATTGATGATAAATAGCAGTGTAAAGCTAGTTTGAATGGAAATTGAATGTTGCACTCAAATTCTATCTTTTATTCATGCTTTATGGTGAATGAATGGTTGAAAATATGCAAACCTCAGAAGATTGCACTAGTTTCATGAGACTGTGAGTTAATTTGGTTAAGTGGAACTCAGTTTTGAGAAGGATGTCCACTGTAGCATCCTCCATTATCACTATTCATTGATAGTTTCAGGTCTAGGAACTTACTCTCTTCCCTGCCCTTTTGACTTTTCTTTCAAATAGTAATTTAGAAAAGTTCAAGCATCATTGCACATTGTAAAGCCAAATTTGATGACAAAAGTGGAGTTTTAGACTATTATTCTGAACTTGCAGCAATAGGACACAACTTCAAAATTTTATAAACTCCATTCAAAGAATCAACTCCCCTCCAACTTAACATACATAAGGCTGCCCTATGATTACCAACAAGATCACATTGAACCAATTGAGACATTCCAAGCAAGTTATGACCTGACACCTGAGAGACCTTGGGGTGATTTTTTGTAACTTATCTGTAGGAGATTGCCTTTCAAGAAAGGTGATGCACTTGTGCATTACCTATGTGGAGAAGTGAAAAAACACCCATCAACACAACCTACACCTCTACAGCATGTCTCTTGATAATTTCTACATCCCTAGCTACTGTCAATTGTGTTATCTGCACGACCATCACTACATCGCTAGGTGGAGGAGGAGGACCATGTGCCTAATCCTGTTGCATAGGATCATCATACTGATCCTGATCCCCATCTTGTCTCGCCCTTTCCAACTACTCCACAGCAATCCTCACTCACTGACGCTCACCACGACAGTCGGTAATCCCTACTCTACCCATGACTAGCACAACGCCAGTAGAATTTGTCAACCTCAAGGGAATTTTCTGAGCCCACCACTAATCATAATCTAGGGTAGTCCCAAGATCTGCATGACCAATAGGCCACCCCCATCCAAAGGGGGAAAGTGCTCTAAACTCAGCTACCGCATCATCATGATCTTCCTGTAATCCCCACACCTAAACCTCTCAGGTGGTCCTACCAAAATGAGTCTGGTAATCATTGGAAAAAAGGCTCTATCTCTCACCGAAATAGCAAAGCACTCGATCATGTAAATACCACTCAAGCAAAGAATGAACACAACCAATCAACCATCATGTTTATCTACAAAATGGGAGTTGCTCCTGGTCATCATGCCAAGCATCATAGTCCAACCATGGTCTCCAAACAAAACAAGGTATGCCATCTATCATGCGACGCTAGTAAGGTAGTTGCCTAGGCCAAGTGTAATGAAGGAAATCACCATATTTGTACGAATAAGGATCCTCTGGATCCTGATCCAAAATACCATTAGGCCTAGTAACTAGGATATGCTCCCATGCCCATACGTGAAGTAATGACATACCAACAGAAACAAAATTACCTTCTCGATAAGCGACCTCATTCATGTCTCTATAAACATGAGCAAGGAGACATGGGCCCCATGAATATTTGGTACCATGGTCAAACATCTTCTTGATGCATACACCCCAACCAACGAGAAACTATCTACCTCGCCGATCAAGAACGATGAGCCCCAAAACCAAAGCACGTAGAACCAATGAAATAGGATATGTGCTGCCCATGAACGAAGATAGGTCTATCTCTAACTCCCGAACTCGAAGGCACTTGACACCAAGTACTTGACACATAGCATGTGTACCCTGTCGAACAGAATAGGTCACAAAATCTCCATGAATCGGTTCACAAAGGATCCTTCATACGTCCTCTAGGGTGATGGTGGTCTCTCTAGTAGGTAAGTGAAAAGATGATGTCTTAGAATGCCATCGCTCCACAAGGGCAGTCATCATAGCTCTATGGCATCTAATCACAAGCATGTAGCAAATATGTTGTAATGCCATAACATCTAGAACATCTCACTCCAGCTCGTGGAACCTAGTGATCAAATCAAACAGCTCTTGCAATCGTTGCTCCCTCGAATATAGTGCTTTGAGAACCACCTGCAACCATTCAACCCATGACATTAACAATTTGTTGTGAAAACATGAAAGGAACCTCAAATTGCAAACAAACTAGATCAACATTCCAAAAACAGCAAAAGCAGTCACTGTTTGTCAAAAGCGGTGACTTTGTTGTCAAAAGCGGTATAGCCAACTAAAAGCGATCACCATTTTGTCGAGAGTGGTAAATATATTCAAAAGTGTTAAAATTGTCAAAAGCGAATATATTTTTCAAAAGTGAACAATTTCAACAAAGGCAGCCATTTTGAAACAAAAAAGTCAAAAGCAAAACTTTTAAGCAAATGTGAAAACAAAGGTGAACATTTAGGTCAAAAGCGAACATTTATGTTTGTATACACCTAAAAATGGTCACATCACATTGTTTGGTAATTAATTAAATATTTTTAATATTTAATTAAAATCTTCGAATTTCATCTGCGTATAAATAAATTTAAATAATTTATTTATATTTGTTCATTCTTTTATTTCGATTAAATAAATAAGTTTATTTAATCACTTTTCTTATTCGTTTCTTAATTAATTAAATAAACATTATGATTTATTTATATTAATTATCAATAATCTTGGCTTGAATATTTTATTCAAATAAAGATTAAATATTCCTTTCTTCTAAATAAATTCCTTTAATATCCATTCACAATTAAATATTCTAAAATATTTAATTAAATTCTTCTAATATCCATTCATCATTAAATATTATAAATATTTAATGTAATTTTTCTAAAGTCACATCACAATTAAATATTTCAAAAATATTTAATTAAATCTTCCATAGTTCTAAAAAATCAAAAATCAAATTCAATAAATGAAATTAAATAAATTTAGTTTATTTAATTAATTTGGGGATTATCTTCAACAGCCGTGAAACAAACTGCCGAAACAGAAAAATTAATTTCCTCTGTTCCTGTGCGAGCTTGTTCCCGTGGGTTGAAGACAAGCATCCATTCTTCTCTCCAACCTCCCAACCTCTTCCATCTTCTTCTCAACCTCTCCATCTCTCACCTTTCAATTCTACCAGACAACCTCACAGCCGTTGATTCTTGCCAGCTAGGATTGTGCCTGCAAAAAGCTATAAATAAGACTGTCGGGTCTTTGAAATCATATAGAAGCTTTTGATAGAATAACTATAGCCAAATTACAATAGCATAAGCCTTTTTATTCACAGTATTCTCATTTCATAGCAATAGAATCATGACATATCATAGCATATTCATAGCATCCTCCATTTACAGCCCCTGTGCATATCCGTCAGCATTCTCACCTCCACCAGCATATAGGATAGAAGCTCTTTCCTTTGCATACTCATTCTATAGATTGCCATTTGGAGAAGCTGAGCTTACACAATCTGAGAGCAGCAGCTTCGAACAAATCTCTACAGATAGAGAAAGATGGAATGCCTCTGAGGAAGCTCATTTCTTTGTTACTTTTTCAAATTAATTAGCTTTCTTTCAGTTTAAAGTTCTATTAATTGTGTGTTTTGTTTTCAATTTGGTTGCATAAATCTAACATACACATTTTTGGCGACCACGGTGGGAGCCTTTTCCCCCATTTTTAACATCTTTTTGCAGGTTTCTTTGACAGGTTACGGCCAAAAAACAGCGGATTAGCGCAAGAAACACGTTTCAGAAAGTTTATACCCAGTTCAGCGCATTTGAGCCATCCTGCAGCGCCCGTAAGAGTTCCTGCAGCACCCATAATCATTCCTGCAATGCCTTTGAGAGTTCCTGCAGCTCCCGTAAGAGTTCCTACATCGCTCGTGACAGTTCCTGCAGCGCTCATAAGAACTCCTGCAGCACCTATAAGAATTCCTGCAGCGCCCGTGAAGACTGTTATAGCGCATGTTTTAAAAACCTGCGACCTGTAATTTGTAAGTTTAATACAGTTTAACTGAATCCGACACAACCGCGGACAGTTAATAATTTTAAATTAGAAAGAACCAATCCTAGGGTAGACATTTCATTATTTCATTTTGGGCTAAAAAGAATTTCATGTTTGTGTGAAGCAACATCTTCACTTAGCATAGAAATTTTTTATTTTTTTGCTTAAAATAAATCCTTGTTTGTTTTGTTTTTGGTGATAGGCCTATGCTCTCCCCTTAACTGGGTGATCAAAATGACAAACTCACCTATTTCCTTTTATGCATTTTACAGCTTTATTAAAACCTTGTAGAGAGCCTGCTCTTGTGGGAAAAAGTACTCACCCAAGAGGAACGACTCAAGTGGGTTCAAGCCAAAGCCAGGCTATTCCACCCCACTCTAAAATTTAAAGTAAAATTGGGGAAACCCTCTTTTGATGGTAGTGTGCATTGATAACCATCCCCAAAGCCTTTGTCCTAAAGGTAGGGAGGTCTCTTGAGGGAGTCTATCATTTGCCGCACCGAACGGAAACCCTTACTACGAACCTAGTTTAGTATCTAACTTGTCAGTTTCCGAACATCATAATAATCACAGTGCAGGGGAGGGAAGAATCTACCCCCAAGATACTCACCATATAACTGCCAAGGATTGTTTGCTCAGGGGATCCGGTATCCACTTCCGTCACTCTGAGTACGCACCTGGAAAAGACAAAAACACGAGCACCCTTTTGGGGGTGACACGGCTGTGTGAGTCAACGCAGTTTTAAGATGTGGGCTGTTGATTACTATGATGACCTACTTGAGAACTAAGAGTGAGTCTGTTTGAAATGCTTATCATGTGTAAAACCTGTTAAAACAATTTTTGAAAAACATTTTGGTCATACACTTGATGTTTAGCATAGGACTTAAGACAACTATTTCACAACTTGTTTGATGTGTTTTCAATACACTAATTCAATTAAGATCATCCAACACTCACTATCACATTGATTACTCTCATGTTATGAGATTGGAAATCCACAACGTTTGTAAAGAAGTCCGTTTTCAAAAGGATTAAAAAGCCAAAGAAACCCCTTAACCACAAGAAACTATTGAAGAAGAGACGATTCTTGTATCAAAGCCGAAAAGTTTTACTCAAATATAGAACCTTTCTTCATAGGTATCATGATTGTGTTAGAGGTCTTTCTGATGATTATGTTATAGAACCTTTGTACTCACAAGCTTACTTTCAAAGAAGATCCCTTTCTCAAAGGCATAACCATAGTCAACGTATTCGTTTCAGTTATATTCCCCAACCTGCAGTTGAATATTCTACTCGTCCAAATCAAATTTTGCAATAGAGAACTCAGATCACATTAGGCATCCATCACAAAATCCATCCTTTTACAAACCTAAGATCAAAACTTCATAAAGTGCAAAATCATCATTTTCTAGATCTTTTGCTTAAATTCCCATCAACAGGATTTTCATCCTTTCAATTAGGGAACAACACAAGCTAAAGATTAGAAACCTTTGTAAGTCATAGAATCTTCATTCTATCCTGACTTTCATATCTATCACATAATTGCACTATTCCACTCTTTTGATCAAAAGTGAGTAGAATTTGGAACAAAACTTATGCCTGTCTTCACGAGATCTCAAAAACACATGGAAAAAGACGAGGGAGAAACCACTACAAGCAAAATGGGTGACCATACTGAAAAAGAAGAGGATACATTTAATGTTGACGAATTAACAAAAGAAAAGCTTCAAGAAGCAGAACAAGATCCCCAATTCCATACTCTTATGGAAAGGATTTTAGAACGAAACAAAGAAAGATATTTTCTTTCATTAGCTAATCAAGGAGCTAAGTCACCTCACAATTTCGACATAGAAGGGATTAAACAGAATCCTGAAACTCCTCTTAATGACTTTAGTGCCCTTACTCAACAGATAAAAGAATTACAAGGGAAAATCAAAGAGATGCAAGGGGGTACAACAAAGAAGTATGTTTTGGAAGACATATCTCCTTATCCATTTGATAGGAGTCTTCAAATGATCCCATTTCCAAAACATTGCGAAATCCCTAAATATGATAGGTACAATGGAAAAACTGATCCCATTGACCATGTGAGGGATTTCCGCAATATGAGTCTAGAATTTGCCTATGATGATACATACTTAATGTGATTATTTCCACGAAGTCTAGGTGTACAATCCATGGAGTGGCTTTCAAAGATCACTCCACCCATCAAAACTTTTGAGGAGTTAATAAATCAGTTTATATCACAATACTCCTATAATATCCAACATCAGATAACAATGCTTCATCTTTGTAAAGTGAAACAAAAAGTAGGAGAACCCTTCACTACATTCTTGCAAAGATGGAGAAGGTTATTCGCACGATATTCCCATCCTATCCCTGAAAAGGAAAAGATGGATATCTTCATCAATAGCCTAGATCAAGAATTAAGCTATATGCTTAACCTTCATTGTCCTCATAACTTTGAAAAATTGATTGAAAACGCAATCACTATTGAAGGGGCCTTGGTTAAAAGAGGAGTGATAAAACTTGATAATCCAAGTACATCCAACCAAAACAACAACGATAAAACAAGGTTTTGGAATAGAAACAAAAATGTTGTCAATGATGGTATAGTGGATGCAAATAATCTACGAACAAGACCATCTGTCTTCAATCTATCAAGTGCTCCACGAATCAATCAATAAGGAAACAACAAACAACAAGGACAAAACTCCAATCAAGAAAACATGACCAATCAAAACACCAAGGATAATCGTGGTAATTGCAATAACAATCTTGGCAATACCCAAATATCAAATCCATCCAGACCTCCATTCTTTTCAAATCGACGGAATTTTACCACTTTGGGTCAATCTCTTGAGTCTGCTCTCAAGGAGCTTCTTGATAATAATGTTGTCACCTTACCACCACAAAGAGATTATGAGCCACGAGTCAAACCACCATCGTGGAATGACTCGTATTATTGCAATTATCATCAATGTAAGGGTCATAGAACGAATAATTGTCAAGCTTTGAAAAATCTAATACAAGATTTAATTGACAATGGCACTATTACAATTGAAGGACATCATACCAATGATGATCATCAAGCATTTAAAGACCCTTTACCAAACTATCAAAAGGGGGAAACATCGGATACCAAAGCCAAAAGCATACATAATGTTGAAGACAATATAATCCGTCACATCTACGTAGATGATCAAAGGGTTAATGTTATCAAAATCAAGGGAAAACAAGAATATCAACAAGTTAATGTGACTACGAGGGGACAAGAAAAAGTTGTTTTAAAAGGGAGTTCATCTAAAACAACTATTTCCCCTCCAAGTCAATATAATCTCGTTGATCAACTGAGAAAAACATCAGCTCAAATCTCCATCCTTGAACTTCTCAAAATATCTCCTATACACAAGAATATTTTAGAAGAAGCTCTCCTAAACACAACTGTCAATACTGATTTGGATGTAAACAAATTTCAAGCCATGGTGGGACATTTGTCTTCCCCCACTTGTCTTTCATTTTCCGACAAAGATGATGCCTCTATGACACATCCACATAATTCCTCGCTCTATCTTGAAGTCATGATCCATAAACACCGAATCAGACGTGTCTTAATAGATGGAGGAGCCGGTTTAAATATTTGTACTTTAAAGCTAATAAATGCCTTGGGAATTTCAGAAAATTCTATTGATCCACGAAGGAAAATAACTATCAAGGCATATGATGATGAAGAAAGAGCTTCTAAGGGATTAATATTGTTGCCTATCAGAGTGGGACCTGTTGTGAAGAATACATTTTGTCAGGTTCTAGATCGGGATCTTTCCTATAACATACTTTTGGGTCATCCATGGATTCATGATATGCAAGCAGTACCATCAACGTATCATCAATGCATCAAGTTTCCATATGATGGACAGGAAATAACTATACAAGCTGATTACAATAGTACCCAAACTTGTTCAAATCTTCAAGCAACTCAAGATGCCTTTGTGCCACACAATAGGGAGGCTCTTGTTGTTTCTTCTTCCAATCTACAAGGACAACTGCAAGAATTGACAAAGAATCTTGACACTAAGCTAAATTTTAAAGACAAAGGGGTAGGTGAATATTCACTGTCTCTTTCTACTTTACCTCTTTCTCCTAGGTCACATGGTCAGCCAACCTTATCAAATCAAAAGATTGCAACAGCCTCTACATCCCAAGCTTCTGTGCCAATCACAAAGTTTGATGGAAAATTCATTAAAGTCAACACCACTGAAGAAGAAGCTGAAGATAGGGATATCCTAAATTGGCTATACAAAGATGAAGATGAATCTCTCTTGCACATTAAGTTACCTACAGAACAATATGGTAAGGGATACGCTATCATGCAAAAAATGGGCTATGAAGGAAATGGTCCAATAGGAAAGAGAAGAGAAGGAATTGTGGAACCAATTCAACCTATTTTCAATACATCCAAGTGATAAAACAACACTTGGATATGGTAAAAATAAAGAAGAATTTACTTCACAGCAAGCACAATCAACTCATGAAGGAGAATCAATGACAGATAAACCTCATGAATCAGTTTTCCAATTGCAGAATAGTTCAGATACTGATACCATACACAAATATGCACCTATTCTTATACAAGGAGAAGGTTCAAGGCCTCCACTTGATTATGTTTTACAAAGCGATCATGACTCAAGTGAGGACGATTCAGATTCTAACGCGATTGACGATCAACAGGAGAATACCATCATAGACCTTGTCTACCATGAGGATGATAGCCGCATCATGACTTTGACAATTCAAGACCTTACCCAACCTAATGATCCCATGCCTTTAGTTTATCCGAAACTTATTTATTGGGACAATGATGCACCTATCCATATCCCTATATTTCATGATGATGAGGACATTATAAATTTCCTTTGTTCCTCTAATGAAGAAAACAATTGTTTCATCCAAGAATTTCATACTCATGATTTTGATAAGGAGGGTGTCAAGTCTCTTAGCTGCAAAATAAATAAAATAAAAGATGGATCTATTGGTGAAAACCAAAAAATGGCAGTGATAGATCACAACAAGAGAAAAATAAAGAGCGAATCCGACAGTGAAAACCTTTCTGAGGCACTGAAGGATGAGAAACTTGACACTCTTCCCAAACATTATCATGAAAGATCTTCTATTTTGATTGAACCAACAGAATCAATCAATATAAGTACAACAGAGCAGCCAAAAATATTGCAAATTGCAGCGTCATTAACAGTTGAAGAAGTCCTGAAATTCATGGAGTTCTTGAAGGAGAATCAAATCAATTTTGCTTGGTCATATGCTGATATGCCAAGGTTAGATCCTAATCTGATAATGCATCATTTATCTATCAAAGCAGGGGAAAAACCTGTGAAGCAAAAACTCAGAAAAATGCATCCCCATGTTGCGTTATTAGTCAAAGAAGAATTAAAGAAGCTTTTGGATGTTGGATTCATTCGAACTATTGACTATGCAGAATGGATTTCCAATATTGTACCTGTTTCAAAGCCAGATGGAAGGATCAGAGTTTGTACAGATTTTAGAGATTTGAATAAAGCTTGTCCCAAAGATGACTTTACTTTGCCTAACATAGATATGATTGTTGATTTAACTGTTAGCCATGCAATGTATTCATTAATGGATGGATTTTCGGGATACAACCAGATAAAAATTGCACCAGAGGATCAAGATAAAACAGTTTTCACATGCCCTTGGGGTACTTATTGCTGGAATGTAATGCCATTTGGGCTAAAGAATGCCAGAGCCACTTATCAAAGAGCAATGACAACAATTTTTCATGATATGATGCACACATTCATGGAAGATTACGTTGATGATTTACTTGCCAAATCTCACACACGAGAAGAACATCTAGAAATTTTATCAAAAATCTTTACCAGAATGGAGAAGTTCAATGTTTGACTCAATCCAAAGAAATGTGTCTTTGGCGTTACATCTGGAAAACTCCTAGGATACATAGTTTCAGAAAAGGCCATAGAGGTTGATCCAGAAAAAGTACAAGCTATAATGGACATGTCGCCACCATGAAATATCAGTCAACTTCGATCATTGCAAGGGCGACTACAATCCATCAGGCGGTTTATAGCTCAACTGGTAGACAAAAGCTTACCATTTACACATTTATTGCATTAAAATGTCCCATTCAAATGGGAAGACAAATGTGAAGCAGCATTCAATTGGATCAAGCAATATCTTATGCATCCACCAATTTTAATTCCACCCATTCCAGGAGAACCACTCATACTATATATTTCAGCCACAAAAGTATCTTTGGGAGCATTGCTAGCACAAGAAGATTCTACAGGTAAAGAAAGGGCCATATACTATATCAGCAGAACCTTAACGAGTCATGAATTAAACTACAATTTCATATAAAAAGCTTGCCTTGCAGTGGTGTTTGCTTCTCAAAAGTTGCAACACTATATGTTGGCTCATACAGTTAAGTTGATAACCAAGATTGATCCACTAAAATATCTATTAAGCAGAGCAACTTTAACAGGGCGACTTGCAAAATGGGTAATGATCTTAAGTGAGTTTGACATTCACTATGTAGATCGAAAAGCTATTAAAGGACAGGTCATTGCAGATCAGTTGGCTGAAGCACCTTTACAAGAGGAAAATCCAATGCACATTGAGTTTCCTGATGCAGATGTCTTCACAACAACAATTCAAAAATCATGGACTTTATACTTTGATGGATCTTATACACAATATGGCTCGGGGGCAGGGATTCTCTTTGTTACACCTGAAGGACATACCATTTCACGATCATATTGGTTGATGTTTCCTTGCACAAATAACATAGCTGAATATGAGGCATTGCTCATAGGATTGAAAATAGCATTGGAATGGCAGATTACAGAGCTCCAAGTCTATGGTGATTCACAACTTGTCATTAATCAAATTAATGATGATTATCAAACTAAAGATGATAAGTTGCTACCTTACAAGAACATGGTGGATGATTATAAAAAGTATTTTGTGTCAATCAAGTTTTCACAAATCTCAAGGATTGATAATAAAGCTACGAACGCAATGGCTACAATTGCTTCCTTATTACAACTATCAGAAGATCAAACTAAGTATGAATTCTTGGTGGACCAATTGTTTTCTCCCGCCTATGATAATCTAGAGACTCAAGTCATATGTCATTTAACCGGTTCTGATTCACCTTTATATGGCAAGATTTATACCTATTTGAAAGATAACATCTTACCTCCAGATTTATCTCGAAACCAAAAAAGGAATTTCATAGGCCAATCATCTCGTTATACCTTAATTGCCAATATCCTTTACCGACGTGGTCTTGATGGTACACTTCTTAGATGTCTTGAACATGATGAATCTGAAAAAGCCTTACACGAGGTTCATGGTGGTATTTGTAGAACTCATTCAAGTGGTTTGACCTTAGCCAAGAAACTTGTCAGAATGGGATATTATTAGCCTACCATGGAGAAAGATTATTTTACTTTTGTCAAGAAGTGTTCTAAATGCCAGATCCATGGGAATCTTATTCATGCACCTGCACAGGAACTGCAACTTTTCACTCTGACATGGCCTTTTTCTCAGTGGGGATTAGATCTTGTTGGAAAAATACATCCTTCATCATCAAATGGGCATAAATTTATCATCACAGCTATGGAGTATTTTACAAAATGGATTGAGGTTATTCCTTTGACAACTGTGATGGGTAAACAAATATCTTCATTTATCCTGAATTATATCATTTGTAGATATGGAATTCCTAGTTCTATCATCACTGATAATGGAAGGCCTTTCAAGAATCAGGACGTTGATGAACTTTGTGAAAGATTTCACATCCAACACAGGTTCTCTACACCTTATTATCCACAAGGTAATGGTCAAGCGGAAGCTTCTAACAAAACAATCTTGAAGATCTTAAAGAAGACAGTAAATGATGCCGGTCGTGATTGGCATGTCCAATTAAATCCAACTTTGTGGGCATATAGAACCAGCATTCGCACACCAACAGGAGCTACCCCATATGCCTTGGTCTATGGAGCAGAAGCAATCTTACCACTAGAGGTTGAAATACCTTCGCTTAGGGTCTCACTAAAGGGATTGATAAGTGATGAAGACTACAGAGTTTCTTGTCTCCAAGAGTTGGAACTGTTAGATGAAAGACGTCAACATGCAGTTGATCATTTGAAGGGTTATCAACATGTTATGTCTCGTAGTTATAATCACAGAGTTAAACCACAGAAATTTCAAGTGGGTGACTTAGTCTTGAGAGAAAATCCATGTAATCAGCAAGACAGAGAAAAGAAAGGGAAATTTGAACCAAACTGGCTTGGTCCATTTGTCATCATTGCAGCATATGGTTCTGGTGCATATCAGTTATCTACATCAGAAGGGGATCTATTTGAAGAGCCAATCAATAGCATTCATTTGAAGAAGTTCTATGTTTAAAACCACTGAAAATAAAAAAAAATTAAAAAAATCAGAAAAATCTTGAAAAAAGTGCAATAAAAAAAACAAGTGGTGAAAACCTGGTAAACAGGCGCTACTTGTGATCAAAATAGGCTCCTCTATTTATTAGTTTATGTCTTGCATTCATTTTCAACATCATCCATTCATATCTATCATCTGTATATATCTTTCATTTCCATATCATATGACAGGGATCCTTATGTTTCATCATGGCTTGATGAAATTTGTACATATCTTTCATCCTTAGGTTATGTTTACACTGGGGGAAAAACGCAAAAACATAGACTGAACAAGAGAGGGGCAACAAGTTTTTTGAACATCGCAAATAGACACAAAAATGATTTGTCAAAACACAAACAAACATGGCTGCATCAAATCAACCGCAACATGCTTATTCAATGCCAACTGACATCAAAACAACATGATCCAAACAACTATCGAAACGAGAACATCAATGATGATAACCAAGTTGGATGATCTTAATCTGAATAAATGTTTGAAATATTTTAAGCAAAATTTGAATGGTTGTTTGATTTTTCTATCATATCTCTGGAGCAATTCAATGATGTATTAAACAAGAAAAGAAAGGAAGGAGTATGATTTTTATTTGTCTGCTATTTGCGAGGAAATCATTAGTACTATGCAAATTGGTCGCGAGACATGCTCTACTACGTATCATGGATGACATTTCGGAATTTGCATGGGAAAAGGGTTAACTCTTGTCTGTTTATGCAAGCAATACTCAGGTCATCTTGGTTCAATTATACCTAGATGTTTGTATTAACTTGCTATATTAAAAATCATGAAAGCAATACTCAGGTCATCACTGGTGCTAATATACCCTTTGATGCTTGTATTAACTTTCAACATTTCAATGCTCTATGATGATACAAAAAGCACAAATAAGCTCTCCAAATGGCAATATTGTATGAATATCCTGCATGGTTAGTATAGATTGCATTCATGTTAGAATCTGCATTTTGCATTCATAGATTTCCCAAAAAGCTGGCAAAGTATCAAATGGTTCATATCTTTTCACATACATGACTGAGTATATTTTGACATTCACAAAAACATTATTTCATACATTTTTCATATATATTTGCATCAGAAAATCATAAAAATAAAGCATACATCATAAACATTCATAAACATATATAAATTATATATCATCCATCATATTCATACAATCATTCATCAATAGATTTTCACTCATTTCATAAATCATGTATATATATACATCATAAGCATAAACATTGAGAAACCATCATATCATAAACATCATGCATATAAGAAAATAGATGCATTTATTTCATCATAAATCATCATTGCATTTCATATATCTCAAAAATGAATGTCAAAATGTACAAGGATGTCAATCGTATATGATATAACATCATCAAAAATGAGATCATCTCAGGGTGTATACAAATGTCTCAACAGAGTATCATAAAAACATCATGTAAAATGCACTAAGCAGTGCTATCCTCTGATGGAGCTGGTCTGGGACCTGTACCACCTGCACCTGATGGACCTGCTCCGCCTGTCCCTGATGGCCCTCCTCGAGGTAATGGCTATGTCACACCCCTACTGGTAGTACGAGAGCGACTATGAGTAGACCGTGACTGTGTATAACTCTCTCTCTACTCAAGTGGAACAACATCATGATATCTGGTCCTGTAAAACTTGGCCTCCCGAGTGGCTCTGGTCACCTCTCTCATCATATCACCAGGTAGGGTGCTAGCTGCTACTCTCTGTAGACTATCCACCAAAGCAATGGCCTGCTCACCCTGCTGTCTGGCCGTATCCCTCTCAGCAGTAACTGAAGTCAACTGTCCCTGAAGCTGTGTGATCAAGGCCTGTGCCTATGCTAGCTGAGTCTGTAAGCTCTGCACTGTACTCTGTAGAGAGGATATCTGACCTGATACTGTTGGATCTACTGAAGGAGAGGGATCTGTGTGTCTCATCCATGGTCCACCTCTGCCACCTCTCCTGCCACCTCTCCTACCACCTCTATCCCCACCCCTACCACCACCACCCCTACCTCCACCCCCCTCATCATCACCTCCCTCTGAATCATCCTCTCCTCCACTCTCATCATCATCACTGCCCTCTGAATCATCACCCTCTGAAGCTGAATCTCTCTATCGTCATCTCTGTGCAGCAACAGGAGTAATAGGCTCATCAGGATCAAACATACGTGGTGTCGGATGCTCTAATACATACTGGCTATACTCTGGTGTCGTCACTGCATCAAGGACATCAACTTGGTAATCCCACATCACCACTCCTAAACTAGTGAACTCTACAACCGCTGCCTCATATGAAATCCATGGACCCCATACTGCAAGCTCTGGTTGTCGCCGTGCATAAATGGCGGAACCCATAGGCATACCCTGAATCCGACCAAACTACCGACATACTCACCCAGCAAGAAATCTCTCAATAATCCATGGAGTACGCCCAATCAGGAATCTGGACATACACACATAGGGCATCTCCCTTGCATCCTTTGGCCATGCCTCACAATCTAAATATGGTCGCCAGCATACTGTATCCAAATCATCTAAGAGACACTGCCAATGCTCCAGTTTTCCCAATCTCGGCTGAGCAATAATATCAGCATATCTCCATCTGTACGATCGACCAGCTAGTCATTGTCCTCGAGTCAATGGTCGCAAAACAGCAAAGTGCTCCCATGCCCATATCTGTAATAACGAGCAACCGACAGCAAAGCTCCGGCCTCTACCATAAACAATATGATGTAACTCATCATATAAGTGAGCAAGCATGCATGTACCCCACGCATACCGTGTCCCCTGCATCACCATACTCTCCAACACCCGACCCCACCTGATCGCGAACCCCTTCGACCTATGGTCAGGGGCATAACACACCTCCAATGAATCCTGCCAATACAGATGGTAAAGGTGGATATGTATCTGTCATCTCGGCCCATAGGATGAAATATCCGGCAATATGATCATCTCTGAAAATCCTCCTCAACGCATCAGTGCCTCCAGCCTCTCGGCTATCAAATACCACTATCTCTCCCATCACTGGGATCCTCAAGATGCGATATACGTCCTCAGGGGTCACTATAATCTCTCCCGTCGGTAAATGAAATGTGTTGGTGTCACTATGCCACCGCTCTGCGAGTGCTATCAATAAAGCCCTGTTGAGGCGAACCTCAGGCATATCAAGCAATGAACTCAATCCACAAGCATCAATCACATCTTGATCTGACTGTAGCAGATGTGGAATCAAACCCCATGTACTCGGGAATGCCTCCCGTGATTGTAAAACGCCCAATCTCTCCTGTTGACACATCATCAAAGCAAAATCAATATCAAATCATCACGACTTATAAATCAAATCTAAACATCAAACTATTTGTTTTTCATTTTCATGAAAGCAGATAATCAAAATCACGTTTGTTTTTAACAACCTTAGAAGCAAACAAATCAATCAAACTGTTTGTTTTTCATCATCATGAAAACAAATAATCAAACCCATGTTTGTTTTTAACAACTTTAGAAGCAAACTTATCAGTCTTATTTGTTTTTAACAACTTTAAAAGCAAATTTATCAGCTATTATTTGTTTTCCAACAACTTTGGGAACAGATTTATTTATCACAAACAACATCCAATCATGGGCGCTACAGAATCATAGGCGCTATAGAACTAATCAAGGGCGCTACGCTATTTATTAAAGGCACTATTCTATCAAATGTGCTACAAAAATGATTAAGAGCGCTGCAAAATCTATCAAATGTGCTACGGAAATTATCACGGGCGCTATGAAAACTATTAAGGGCGCTAAAACACAAAATTTCACACTCAAAACATTGAAAAACGTGCAATGAATGGAAAATTTTCAAAAAGTAGGAGTTTCACGGGGTACATACCGGGGGTCCATAGTTTGCCGGCCGCTGATGTCGTTGGATGCGCTCAAAACGGTGCTGGTGAATCAGAAGTGCCATAATTATCTCTCCAGAGCTCAAAATTTACAAATTTTACTAGGTTAAAATGAAAAATGACATGGAAAATGACATTTTTAACTTATTTAAGGGTAAAATTGGTGGATTTTAACACATTTTATCACAGCAGGGGCAATTTTAGTCATTAACTTTCATTTCACATCTTTCTGGGTTAGTTTCTTCACATCATTATTTTCGAACGATGAATCGACATCTTGAAAATGATAAAAATCATCAAAATCAAAAATTTCACAAAAATCTAGAAAAATTCAAAAAAAATTCACAGAAAATCAAAATATTATCGATTCATCGTTTGAGGGGGCATATACCTATCAACATTCGACAATCAACATTTGGGGCAAATTTCAAAATTCTTTGAAGCAATGCGTAAAGCACATCACTTCAAAGAGGGGCAAAATGTATACACCTAAAAATGGTCACATCACATTGTTTGGTAATTAATTAAATATTTTTAATATTTAATTAAAATCTTCAAAATTCTATCTGCATATAAATAAATTTAAATAATTTATTTATATTTGTTCATTCTTTCATTTCGATTAAATAAATAAGTTTATTTAATCACTTTTCTTATTCGTTTCTTAATTAATTAAATAAACATTATGATTTATTTATATTAATTATCAATAATCTTGGCTTGAATATTTTATTCAAATAAAGATTAAATATTCCTTTCTTCTAAATAAATTCCTTTAATATCCATTCACAATTAAATATTCTAAAATATTTAATTAAATTCTTCTAATATCCATTCATCATTAAATATTATAAATATTTAATGTAATTTTTCTAAAGTCACATCACAATTAAATATTTCAAAAATATTTAATTAAATCTTCCATAGTTCTAAAAATCAAAAATCAAATTCAATAAATGAAATTAAATAAATTTATTTTATTTAATTAATTTGGGGATTATCTTCAACAACCATGAAACAAACTGCCAAAACAGAAAAATTAATTTCCTTTGTTCCTGTGCGAGCTTGTTCCCGTGGGTTGAAGACAAGCATCCATTCTTCTCTCCAACCTCCTAACCTCTTCCATCTTCTTCTCAACCTCTCCATCTCTCACCTTTCAATTCTACCAGACAACCTCACGGTTGTTGATTCTTGCCAGCCAGGATTGTGCCTGCAAAAAGCTATAAATAAGACTGTCGGGTCTTTGAAATCATATAGAAGCTTTTGATAGAATAACTATAGCCAAATTACAATAGCATAAGCCTTTTTATTCACAGTATTCTCATTTCATAGCAATAGAATCATGACATATCATAGCATATTCATAGCATCCTCCATTTACAGCCCCTGTGCATATCCGTCAGCATTCTCACCACCACCAGCATATAAGATAGAAGCTCTTTCCTTTGCATACTCATTCTACAGATTGCCATTTGGAGAAGCTGAGCTTACACAATCTGAGAGCAGCAGCTTCGAACAAATCTCTGCAGATAGAGAAAGATGGAACGCCTCTGAGGAAGCTCATTTCTTTGTTACTTTTTCAAATTAATTAGCTTTCTTTCAGTTTAAAGTTCTATTAATTGTGTGTTTTGTTTTCAATTTGGTTGCATAAATCTAACATACACAATGTTGACTACGGCAGAGAAACTCAAAAGCGGCATAGATATAAACATCAATAGTAGTCATTTTGATGCAAAAGCATGAAATTCATGAACCTATCGCTATCTCCAAATTTTTCTTCATGCATTAATTACTCAAAAATGACAAGATGAAAATAGGAAAGGAAAGGGTACATATCGGGGCACTAATGCCAATGGGCCGCTCGAACTCACGAACCACATCCACGTGATGTGGGGCTCCTTGAATCCTCACCATAGCTCCTTGATAATCATAAAATCACGAAATCTAGAGGCAAGAAATTACTATAGACTAAAAATGCAAATGAGGAGAATTAAACCTTAATTACCTATTTTAACCCTCCAAACCCTAATTTTTTACTAGGAAACCTTCCTAAGTTGAGATTAGGAGCTCTAGAGACAATATAAACTATCAACAAGGGTCATATAAGCTTAAGTTTTCATCCTCTACGCATCTGAACTGAAATGAAACATTGTCACGAGCCCGACCCAAAAATTAATATTTTTGGCCAATCTCTCAAGGGGGCAGCCCAGCATCCTACCATCATTTTGCTGACCACTGAGGCACAGTGGGGCATATAAAAATTATCAAATCTTGATCTTAACATCAAAATATTTGAAACAAAGCAACCAATACTTAGTCTCAAAGAGGGGGAAAATGTAGACATGTAAAATTGACCTAACTTTTATCACACATCTTGAATGACATTTTCTCATCGTCGAAATCATTATCACCTAGTACCACTGCATTTTGAATCAATTGCATCAAAAACTCTAATTTCCTCTATTAATTGAATAATATTACATTATTTAATTAATTCACTTTTTCATCATTTTTGACTAATTAAATAAATTTTATTTATTTAATAAAGTCCTAATCTAGCTTTATTCCTCTTGATTAATTAAATAACATCAATTATTTAATTATATCGCTAATTTATCCCATTCCTCTAAGTCAATTAAATTATTAAAACATAATAGTTTAATTAAATCACTTTCCCCTAAACTTGAATAATTAAATAAATTATTCAAACATCATTCAAAAAGGTCAAAACAAACAAATACAACTTTGTTTGCAAAAGTCAAACATGATTTGTACATTCAACTCAAAAATATTAATTGATTGAATTAATTAATTAATTATCCTCACCCACTTTCATGATTGAGAAAATTATGATCCCCCGATTGCTCACTCTGATTGGCTAACTGATTCATCTATTTTCTGATTGATTCATCTATTTTTCAATCCCACTAAAGGCTTAATCTATTTCCTCAATTCCATTGAACACTCAAATTGATTTCATCAATCACATAGATTATGTAATCAAAATCCACTGATTCTTCCCATCTAATTCCTCTCAATGGTTCAACCGTTGATCAGGATATTCTACTATGTGATCTTGATCATTCATTTTGAAACACAAAATCTATATAACAATCCTCTTCATCTTCAAAAAAGATTAGAGAATTGACATATTTTTCACAATGAAGTAATGTTGAAATCACAATCAATTTCTTTAAGAGCTTTGACACATATTTGATCAACACACACACACACACACACATTTGAAGTTTTTGCAACGCATCAATGGAGGCTTCGCATTGATAAAATGATCCAACATCATTGCGAATACACTTTGACACGGGATGGTAATGTTATGTTTTATGAATTCATTTTATGTTCTCTCCTTTGATTGCATTATTTGATTTTGTTTCTTCGTAATTTCATTTCGTGAGTAATGGGTATGAATCTTAATCTTTGTTTTGAGTTAAATATTGTTTTATTCATTTACATTGATTATCTTATTGCATTATCGATTTCCCCCTTACATAGAAACCCAAAGTTAAAGCAATGAGCAATCCCCTTGAAGGTACCAAGGTTAGCGGAATGATAAAGAGCTTGAAGAAAAATGAGAATCGGAAGGAACAATCAGCAGATGCACTGGAAGTTCCAATTGAGGTAGTATCACAAGTTGAGGTAGAGACTTCATCTCCTATTCTTCTGCCATCACCGCAGCCTTCTCCTATTCACATAGACTCAAAAGTGGATTCACCAGTTCACAATGTCTCAACATCGATTGATCCATCAAGAGTGGCTAGAGCTAGAACCAATTCTCCCAAAGAAGTTAGTAGAGACCCTTTGTCTTGGCTTGAGAACCTCCTAGGCAGAAAGAGGAGAAATCCTTCTTATTAGTTGGACTTTGTAGAGTTTGATAACTTCTACCAAGACACAACAAAGAAGAAACTTGAGAAGCAGGTTCACATGGAGAAGAATGTTGATAATGAGGTTGTCAGTAAGATTGATATACCGTTAGAAGACAAGAACGCTGATGAGGTTGAGGTTGATGACTTCACATGGGTCAAAGCCAATCTTGGTAGAAGCACCTGACATGCTGATGTGAATCTCTTTGAGGTTGCAACAGTTAACTTGAAGGAGAGAGTGCTCAAGGATGGAGAAGAAAAGGTATCCCTTAAGATTGAGAATCGACAATTGTGATATTAGATTTCCAATCTACTTCATGGTACTTCACACATCACTGCTTTGCTTCCATAGATTCTGGAGTCACCTGTAGATCAACATCAGTTGAGTCAATTGGTTATATATGGGAAACATCTGAGAGATTAGATAGAAGATTTCATCACTAGGGGAAAGTTTATACTTTCAGAGATGTACTAGTTGAGGTACAATGCCCATGATCTTCATCACTATAGAAGAACACAAGAAGCTTTTTTCTTGGAGAGAACAACTCCTCTTCAAAGTAAAAACCTACAAAGGAATATCTGCATAATTGACTGAATATAGGTAGAAGGTTGCTAGTATTCTCAATTTCATAAGCACGTTTGTGTCAGAAATTCCTTGTCAGTATTGACATGAATATGACACTTACCTTGATCTCGATGAAGTACAGACAGAGTTTCAGAACCTTGTCCATGGAAGTTTTAATTGTGATCCTGTTACCTACAAGATGAATCACGTTGCAGCAATGTCAGCAAAATTTGATGAAGCAGCTGAAAAGAGAAAATAATTTTTAAATCTGATCACAGATGGTGAAGAGATGTTGCAAATACAATACATTGTTCTAAAGAGTACCAGTGTTCTTGATGAAGAGGCAGTTAATGACTTTCTGGAGGATATGATATCCCAAGGTGTCAATGAGTGAACCACCAGTTGGAGCATGCAAATATTTCCAAAGATAAAACTCAAGTAAAGGCAATAGTTAACTTGATGCCTTTTCCAAGTTAAACTGATTGTTCTCATTCATGCTTATCTATTCTTTGGAAATATCAAAAAGATAGTTGGAGCTTTTCTTTTAGTTAAATCAGTTAACTAGTGTTTTTAGTCCAGTTAACTGCTAGTTGTCTTTTGTTTAGATTTAGAAATAAAGCTTGCATGTTGGCAAGACTAATTGTTAAAAACAAGGAGATTTTAGGATTCCCTAATCCTTTGTTTACGTATAAATAAGGGAAACATTTCCCATTTAATTTTAACCATGCTTGTGATAACAAAATTGTTGAGCCTACTTTTTCCTGCAAGTTTTCTATTCAGTGTCTGTTCAATTGTGTCAATTGTAATTTGGTTGATCGCATATTGTATGTCTACATTTGCTACAATCTATTGTCCCAAAAAAAAATTTACTGTTATAAATTAAGGAAGGAAGTCTCACACCTACTTTGCTCTTATATGTTGTCTCAATCTATTTCAGCACTTTGTTTTATATTTTTCTTTAGTAATCTTTATTTTAGCTTACACCTCATAAGTACAATGAGTCTTCAGGTGTGTTCTGGATGCAAGCTTATTTTATATTTTTGTGTCAAAACAATTATTCCTTGTTTACTTCTAACTCTCTTGCTCTGAATTTACTTGAGTAGATAGAAGCATCTTTAGTATAAGCTTAGTTGTAGTTGAATTTCTAGAAAAGAGAAAATCTCAGCTACGACGTAAAGAGTTTTATAACCTTGTGCTCTCAAGCTGAGAATAAAAATATTGGCAAGTAGTTTAGTATTTCTTTTTAAGCATAATCAACAAAGAGGGAGCTTCCCCTCCTAATTTGAAGAGCAGTCTAAGTGTGCAAAGTTGTTTGTTTCCAATACGCATTCCAAAGATGCAAATTGAAATTCCAACATGATTTCATTTCACTCAATGTGGCAAATTTTTATTGCCAGATTTATCACCAATTGAGAGAAATTTAAATTTCTTATTTTTGATAGGCAATTTACGTAAATGAAAAATCCTTGAGTTTTGTGAAATATGGAATAAAATAGTTAGACAAGGGGCTTTAGGAGACGATTTTAAGTAATTTAGTAAGTTTTTGGATGAATGTATGCTTCCAATCAAAAGTTACACAAAAAAGCGTGTTTTCGCATCCAATGCATCTTGTTGAAGTCATGTATTGTAATTCTCTCCATTTCATCCTCAAATTTATTTGTGAAAAATCATAAGGAAATATACAAAGCTCTTGTTGCTGCAAGGAATTAGTCATAATTTCCATCAATTGTAATCAAGCTACAGTTGGGAGGAGTCAATTTATTTCTTTAAAAGAAGCAATTACAAAATATTTAAGATTTATGTTTAAATTGTGTATACACCTAAAATCGGTTAGGATAATTAATTAATTAAATACAAGGTATTTAATTAATAAACCTCTTATTTCATCTACTTATAAATAAATTCTAAATTTATTTATATGGTTCATTTTCTAATTCTTCTATCTTAAATCACATTCTTCTAATTTTAATTAAATAAACAAATTTAAATGGTTTGTCTTATTTAATTAACTTTCCTCTTATTAAATTTAAATTCTAAAATTTAAAGTTAGTCACATGTCTATAGCTTTTCCTCCTTCCACCTCATCATGCCATGTGTCTCAATAAATTGAATATTTCAATTTGTTTAATTTGGGCTTTTTCCTCAACAAATTCTGAAACAAACTTGAGACACTTGGCTCTCTTCCTCCATTTATTCTCTCACAATTGGCAAAGTGTTCTATTAAAGGGAACCATCTCCTTTATTCCCTCTAACTTCTTCATTCTCCACCGTTCATCTCTCCAGCTAAAATCCTGACCATTGGTTGTTGCCACATCAGAATATGCCTTGGAAATCCTATAAATGCAGCCTCATTCTACAGCATTTCATATCCCACTCTTGAGCAATCTTACTTTGCAGAATTTTCATTAGAGCATTTGTGAGCATTTAGCATTTTTAGCATTTAGAATCATTCAGTATAATCATGGCTTTGTTGTTAGCTGCATCTTAGTCTCTTTAGTTTCATCACATCATTATCATAGTATAACCTTGATTTTCATACAGCAGCATTAGCATCATTATCATATCACTCATCCATCATATAGTTTATCAATCATGTAGAAAGGTTTATTGCATTTCCAGCATCTCGTTCTTTAGGTTGTCATTTGACAAGTCTTGTGCATACAAACAATCTGAGAGCCACAATGATTTGAAAAATCACTGGAGATAGAGAACAATGGGACGACTTTAGAGAATTTGTTTGTTTCCATTCGATTAGATTTGTTATTTGAATTATCTAATATAATGTTTCATTGATTGTGTGGTTTTATTACTCATTCACATATTTTACACACACATAAATTGGTGCCCACTGTGGGGCCTAGCCCCATTTTTATTGACGTTTTCTAGAAAATTTTGTTTTACAGATCTAGACGTGAACCTCTATGTAGCGCATCCAGTTCCTATTATGGTGCATCTGGAGCATCTTTCAGCACATCCAATTCATATTTTAGCACATACAGGGGTTCTTTTAGCACATTTAGTTGATATTTTAGCACATATAGTAGTTCTTTTGGCGCATCGATGTGATCTTTTGGCGCATATGATTTTTGTTTTAGCGCATTTGGTTTTCTTTGCAGAAACTTGAAATTCTGATAACTGATCAATACTTTATGTTTTGCAGGTACTTTTAAACGTTGTCAAAGACAATCATATCAAACTACTAATGGTGTTTGCAGGGGCTGGAGTTGTTTTGGTGCTTTCTTTTGATTAAATTAGGCATCTAGTTTAATTAAAAGGTTAATGAACACCCTGTCTATTGTGCTTGTAAAGTGATAGGCCTATGCTCTCCCCTTCACTAGGTGACCAAAATGCTAGACTCACTCTTTCATGTTTTGATAGCACCTTTAGAAGGCCTGTTGTAGTGGAAAAAAGTACTCACCCTATGGGAATGACCTAAGTGGGAACAACTAAATCCAAGTTTTCTGACCCACTATAATCAAAAGTGAATTTCAAGAAACTCACAATTCAATGGTAGTGTGCAAGATAACCATCCCCAAAGCCTTTTTTCTAAAGGTTGGGAGGTCTCCTGAGGGATTTTATCATTTTCCACACCGAACGGAAACCCTTACTATGAACTTTAAGTGTAGAAGCCAGCTGAGTCAGTCTCTGAACACTTTTAATATTCACAGTGCAAGGGGAGGGAAGAATCTGCCCCCAAGATACCATATAACTATCAGGGATTACTGGCCAAAAGTGGAGGATTTGACTTTGGTTAAGACCCAGGAAAGGCAAAAACACAAGCGCCCTCTAGGGGGTGACATGGCTGTGTGAGCTGACATAGTTCTAAGATGTGGGTTGTGATTATAAGTGACCCTTGACATTAGAAAAGTGTTTGATTTGTTTTCTCTTGTGCTATACTTGTGGAAATCGAAGGAATCAGATCAAATTCTTGAACATACACTTAATGTTTAGTTCCTAGGCTAGAAACAACTATTTTACAACTTGTTATTGTGTTTGGAATCATTTTTCAAGAAATCATCCATTTAAGAACACTTAATTTCCATAATTCAAAGACAAAGAAACCAGATGAAAATCATTGTTCAGGAAAGCATCCCCTGAAAACATCCATTTCACTGGTTAAAAGCAGAATAACCAGAAAAAATTTCAAAACAGTAAAACACTTCTAGTTTAGCGCATGCATGTCCTGTTTTAGCACATCTGATCCATTGTTTAGTGCATCTGAGTCATTTTCCAACACATCTGGTCCATTTTCTATTGCATTTAGGTCATCTTCTGGTGCATTTGTTCCATCTTCCAGTGCATTTGCAAATCCTTTTAGCACATTCACCTATAGATCACCAAGTTGAATCACAATTAGGGGCAGTTTAGTGCATCACTAGCTTGTTTTAGCGCATTTGACCAATTTTCTAGCGTATCTGAGTCATTTTCCAGCACATTGAATCCATCTTTTAGCGCATTTAGTGCATTCTCTAGTGCATTTGGTCCATTGTTCAGCGCATTAAGTCCATTTACTAATGCATCTAGGGGACAGTCTAGCGCATCAAGGCCATCTTTTAGTGCATCCATTCCATTTTCTAGTGCATTTGTACCCTATTTTAGTGCATCCAATTAATATCAAACTAGAGAACTATTTTCACCATCTATCTAAAAATTAAAATCACATTTAGGGATCCTTGTCAGAACAAAATCATTCCTCAATCATAACAGTGTCTTAAACTTGGCGAAATTGACCTTTGCAAGTGAAATTCTTCAAACCAAACTAAGATCTAACACCTTAAAGTGCCTAATCATCCAACATATCTCTAATTGTTAAACTAAGTTTCATCATCAGGATTTGTCATCCTTCATCACAAAACAACGCTGTTAACTTAGTCTCATCAATAGAATTTGTCATTCTATTTGACTTAGTCATTATCCTTGGTACTCCTCCAAACAAAGATCACAGTTTAGAGAAAACTATAACACTTGTATGCCCATTTTAACAAGATCATAAAGGCAGAAACTCAAAGAAAAAGAATTAGAGACTCAGAACACCATGGCTAAAGGTGAGAAAAATCCATTCCACATATTCCACCAACCTAAAAATGATGAAATCGCTAAGGAGGACATTCAAACAGCTCAACAAGATCCCAAATTCCACAAATTCATGGAAAATATTTTTGAAAAAGATGGGGAAAAATACTTTTTAATGTTATCTAATCAAGGTATCAAACTTCCACATGACTTTGATGTTAATCAATTGAAAGCACCTCCTAAAAGAATAGAAACTGATCCACCAAACACAAATCCAATGGCTGCCTTAACTCATCAAATGAAAAATCTGCAACAACAACTTCTTGACATACAAAGAGGAACCACAAAAAGATATTTGTTGCAAGACATTGCCCATATCCTTTTGATCAAACTATGAACATGATTCCTTTTCCCAAGCATTGTGAATTTCCAAATTATGTTAAATACAATGGTAAAACTGATCCTATAGATCATGTAAGGGAATTTTTAGACATGAGCTTGGAATTTGCACACTAAGAGACTTATTTGATGAGATTGTTTCCATGAAGCTTAGGTGGACAATGCATGGAATGGTTCTCAAAACTTCCACTAGGTATCAAATCATTCGAAGAGTTGGTCAATAAGTTTATCACCCAATACTCCTACAACATCCAACATGAGATAACCATGAAAGACCTTTGCAACACGAAATAGAAAAAGGGTGAATCATTTCTCATATTTTTACAAAGATGGAGAAGATTTTTTGCAAGATATGCTCGTCCCATACCTGAAAAGAAAAAGATGGAAATCTTCATTAATAATCTAAATGATGAAATGAGCTATAGACTTGAATTGCAATGTCTTTTCACCTTTGAGAAAATGATTGAAAATGGAATCAAAATCAAAGAAGCTTTGGTCAAGATAGGAGTCTTGAAAATTTACAATGAAGGAAACAACTCAACAAACTCCTCCAATCATTATAACAGCAATGATAAACCAAAATTTTGGCAAAGAAATAAAACTGTTGGTAACAATGATGGTGCAACCGAAACACAAAATTCAAAACCAGTCTTTAACTTGATAGCTTCTGCCTCTAAAAATAGTCCAAACAACAATCAGAATGCCAATCAAAATATGAATCAAAACAATATTGAATCTAAACCACCACCATATCGAACATCATCAAATCAAAGAAGATTTACACCTTTGGGACAGTCACTTGAATCAACATTAAAAGAACTTCTTGCAGCCAAGGTTATAACATTACCAGAGGCATGAGATTGGGAACCAAGAGTTAAACCTTCATGGTGGAATGATGCACATTATTGTGATTTTCACAGAAACTGTCAGCCTCCTACAATGATTCAATAACTAGGCCTTTACAGCCATGATTCAGAGATTGGGCATCTAACCTAAATAGCTATCTCAATCATCAAGAAGGTGCATTTAACTTGTCAACCCAGGGACATAAACTTGAAATGGGTCAGCATTGTATGTGCACTAGGAACTCAAAGTAGCCATTTCCACATTACAACTAAGGGAAACGTAATACTGGAAAGTAAACTGCTTGGAAAGAAATGAAGCAAGACTGAGCATCAATTAACAACTATGCTAAGCTAAAATGCATAACAAGAATAAAGATCTGCGCAAACAAACAGGAAACTACTATGTCTTCTTTGGCTGCAAGAACAGTCACAAAATAGAATTCTAGCGGTTGCAGGAACAGTCAATGCCAGATTTTGAACTAAGTACAGAACAAGAAATAATAACTAAACTAATTACTCTAAAGAACAGATTACTCACCAAGTGGGCCCCCTTGGATGAGTATCCACTAAGACTAATACAAACTCAAATGCTTAAACTCATACTATCATCTCATTCATTGAAAAATGTGTAAGCAGAGTAGCAACATGGTTGTATTGAAAAGTGGAGAATGCTTAATACATCATCAATATCATCTAACAAAAACAATCAAGAACTAAGAACCTCCAAGAAGAAGATTCAAATCCTTATTTATACTACCAGCTAAACAGGGCGGTCAACTCCCACTAACTAAGAGGATGCCATTTAGGGAAAACGAGGAAAAGAGTGGCAGAGCGATTACGTCTGCACGGAATCCATTCAGACATAAATGCCCAAATGTGGACTCAGTGCTACAGTAATTCCCTTGATTGCTCAATGCCATAAATACAAGGTAGTTACAATTGACTATCGTGGGGAATCCATTGTCGTCGTCCTTTAGTTGACTCCTTTGAATGATTCCCCTGCATGACCATCTGTCGGTCTTCTTCTCAACTTAGCATCCACAAATTGTGTCCTACATAGCAATGTCAGTATGCATAATAATTGCACATCTATAATCACCTTAAATAACATTCATCAACCATACGCAAAATCAATATAGATAATCCACATAATATGCCAATGTCATTAAAACTTCACAAAGATAGGGTTAAACCCAATGTCAATGGTTTGAGGGAAACATTATGCAAATATTGACACTCAACTGCTAAAGTTCATGACACTTCCAACAAATGGACTATAGATTCTACCCAAAATTTGACCAAAAAGGAGGCTCATCATCCCCCCCAACCTAACGTCTTGCTGGTCCTCCAGCAGTGGAAGGGTTGTTCTTTTGTTTGGTCAAAGCTCTAAAGTTTTCAACTGCTAGTTGGACAACATCTGTCTCAGTAGAGCGTGAGTTTGGATCCTAATAAAATCCTCCTAATCTATCTGTTGGTGTAATTAAATATTTTATACCTTGTCCTAGGTCTTGATTACACCTTAGTTAAGTTTACTTAGGGACCACATAGGAGGTTGTTGGAGATTTTCCACCTTTGGTGGAGTTGACATCTCATGCCTCATCACTTCCACCTTTTGTGGACACATCGTGTGATTATCTTTCCACCTTTTGTGGGAGATCCACCTTTTGTGGAGATTATCACATTATCTTTTTCCACTTTAGATGGAGTGATAACCTTTCATTGTTGTCACAAGTCATAAGATTACGACACTTGTCATAATCTTATGCCCTTCTATGTTCTCATCTTGGCTATATATCCAAGGGGTCTCCTATGTACTATTAGCTCATTACATTCTATCATATTGACAGAATACAGTTTATTCTTGTCATCTTGTTTCTATCTCTCTTATGCTTGTGCTTTCTATTAGGCCTCTAGATCTTGGGTGGCTACCTTCATAGCCAATTCTTACATGGTATCAGAGCTTTTGGAGTGCCTTTAGTTAGTCTTTTAGAGAGATTCTTGGAGGGTTCCATTATTGGCCTTGTGTTGCAGGTGCATTTTGAGAGCTTGTTGCATCAGATCTGAGCTCGCCATTGCGTCCGGAGTGTCCGAGATAGTCAGATTTGCCTTTTGTTTCGTCTCAATTGGACATTGGAGGCCAAATCTGCAAAGGGTTGAAGATCGGAGGTCGTTGCCAGATCCAGGAGGTAGCTGCCACTTTGGAGCATTTTCAGCCGAAAAGGACCTCGCCATCGTGCTCAGAAGGGCCAAGAACCTATAAATCGACTGCCAAATCATCCAAATCGGAGCAAGTTATCCGTCGAGGCAAAAAAAATTTAGCAGGCCGGCCGTACGGCCAACCTGCGCGTCGGTACGATTTATTTTCGAAAAAAAAAAAAAATTTATTCTGCGAAATATTTTTGTTGTAAAAAAATTATTATTAAAAATCAAAAAATCAAAAAACATTGTTTTATTTCGCAGTTTTAAATTTTGTAAGGTTTTAAAAAAATCAAAAAAAATATAGAAAAAATCTGCGTAGTCCGCAGATTGTACTGTGCAGAGGGCAGGGTACGACGTTCCCTATGCCCCCACCACAGTCCGCCACGCGGCAAATCCGGACTCGTCCGGCTGTGGCCCCCGCGGGCTCCGCACAACAAATCACCGGCGGTCAACCGGCAACAAGTCCTCCGGCGACGATTTCAACCCCTCCGGCAACCGGCAAAAATTTTGGCAGTTTTTTAAAAATTTCCGGCGGCTTCCAGAATATTCCCCAGCGAATATTCCGTGTACCGTAGATTCCGCGGGAAGAATATTCTGGCAACGTAGCGAATATTCCGGCAAATTTTTCCGGCAAGGCGACGGGCACAGCGACGGTCAAACGGCCGTCAAATATAAGCTACTAGTTTTCTGACGTCAGCATTGCACCAGGATGACGTCATCATCTTTTTGAAAATTTTGACCCCCTCACGGTTGAGCTTTTTGATTTTGCAATTCATCTTCAGAGGCTCATATCTTGGTCATTTTGAGGCCTTTTTTGGTGCAATTTTTTTTGATTTGGGCTAATTTTTCGTGTACATCACAGTGGTGCAATTATTTTCTGATTTTGGTGCACGGATTTTTCAGAAAATTGGATTTGTCTCAGATCTTGCTCAATTATCACCGTTTTTGCAACTTCCGGGGCTCCGTTCAGGCTCATACGAACTCCTTTTCAGGTGCCATTTTTTTTGAAAGTGCATGATTTTTTCTGAACTTCACAGTGGTGCTATCAGTTTGTAGTAATTGTGATCAGAAATTGTACTTTCAGCACTTGGTCATTTTTGGCCTATTTTGGGCATTTGTAAAGTTAAGATCTCAGTTTGATCTTTTGTATCAGTTATTTGAGTCTGATGTAGCCTACTTAAGGCTGTTGTAAAACACTAAAAATCAGAAGCCCACTTTGCTTGGCTTGCAAGTGGCCATTGTACACGCACTAATTATAAAGTGCCAAATCATCTTTTTTGGGGGGGGGTTCTTTGATTGAGTGAATTTGGGGGGGTGTCTTGAGTGATTGTGCCTCTCTCTCTATCTTGTTCTCTTTCATTTTGCTGCTATGGGTTCTCCTAAGTTTCCCTTGTTAACTCCACATAATTATGCTTCTTGGAAAATTGATGCATGGAGTAAGTTAATGGAAAAAGGATTAACTCATTATATTGATGGAACTGTTGTTGCACCATCTGATCCTCAAGCTAATCCTGCTGCTCATTTGGATTGGCTCACTAAAAATACTATGGCTCTTGGAACATTAAGGAAATATGTATCAAAAGATCTAATCTTTCAAATTGATAAGTGTAAAACAATTAAAGAAGCTTGGGAAAAGTTTGGTCAATTGTATGGCCAAGTTGATGAGATTAAAGGTTATCAGCTTGACAATGATCTCACAATGTTAGATCCCAAGAATTTTGATACAATCCAAGACTATGTCACTAAGGCAAACGAGCTAAGAGCATAGCTTAAGGATTGTGGCATTGATAAGAAGGATGCACAGTTGGTCTACAATTTGTTGGGAAAACTTCCATCAGAATATGCAGCATTTGTTTCTAGCTTCCAAACCCATCGCTTAACAGTAGGTAGTTCTTTCACAATGCCTACATTTGATGCTTTTACAGAAATGTTGATGTTAGAACAAGCAAAGTTAGTAAGCATGGGGATTCTCAAGTCTTCAAAGTCCAAAGCTTTGGTGGCCAATCAAGGGAATCAAGGGACTCAAGGAAAGGGTTCCAATAAGAAGCAGAAGCAATCTAATCCAAAGAACCAACAGGATAAAGCACAATCATCCTCTCCAAAACAAGGGAATTCTACATCTTCTCCCAAGAAGGGAAGTTCAAGCAAGAAGGAGAGACCAACTTGTTCATATTGCAAGAGGGTTGGTCATGATGAGCATCATTGCCACACTAAGCAAATTGATGAGTTGACAAACATCATCAAGAAGAACAACATCAATTTGCCATCTGCCTACAAGAAGAAGGATTCATCTTCTTCCACTTCCTCACAATCAAAAGGAAAAGGGCAAGCATTTGTGGCTACTTCAGGTTCTTCACAGCAATGGATACTTGACTCGGGTGCCACTCATCATATGGGTTCTTCAAGGGAACAATTTTCTTCTTTGGAGCAATCTAAGGTACCTCACATCTTCATAGGAGATGATACTCAAGTGGAAGTTGAAGGCGAAGGTTCGGTTGCCATGGATAATGGAGCATTTGAGAATGTTCTCTATGTTCCTAACTTGAGTGCCAATCTTCTCTCAATCTACCAAATCACTCACTTTGGAGATGGCAAGAAAGTTGAGTTTCTACCAGATTCAGTTGTGGTCAAAGAACTTAAGGATGATGCCTTGGTTGCAGTGGGACAAGCCAATCACAACACATGGCTTTACTCATTCTCCCACTTTGTACCTAAGTCTCCTTCTACAGCTTTGCTCACTCATTCAAATTCAGAAAGCAAGCTATGGCATGAGCGGTTTGGACATATCAATTACCGCTATCTTCAGCAGCTTAGCTCCAAGGCTATGGTTACAGGACTACCTCAAATCAGCTTTTCAGAAGGTGTTTGTTCAGGTTGTTCCATGGGTAAGCATCCAGAAGAGAAGTTTGAGAAAGGGAAGTCTTGGAGAGCTTTACAAGTTCTTCAGTTGGTTCACAGTGATGTAGCAGGTCCATTTCCAGTGCCATCATTTAGCAAGGCTCGCTATGTCCTCACTTTCATTGATGACTACTCTCGCTTCACATGGGTCTACTTTCTTGTTCACAAGAGTGAAGTGTTTGACAGATTTCTTGCCTTCAAGGCTCATGTTGAGAAGCAATCAGGGAAGCAAGTCAAGATTCTTCGCACAGACAATGGAAGGGAATATGTGAACAATAGACTTGAGGAATTTTGTACTCTTGAGGGGATTACTCTTCAACATTCAGTTGCATACACTCCATAGCAGAATGGTGTAGCTGAAAGGAAGAATAGAACCCTTAAGGAGATGGCTAGCTGCATGATTCATGCTCGATCTCTTGGTCCTCAATTTTGGGCAGAAGCTATCAGTTGTGCCACTCACATCCAAAATCGGGTTCCTCATAAAGCTTCGAAGGGTATGACTCCTTTTGAGGCTTGGTGTGGTAGAAAACCAATTGTGAGACACTTCAGAGTTTTTGGTTGTCCAGCTTGGGCACGTATACCTCCAGAGAAGCGCAAGGCATTGGAACCTCAGAGTAGACCTTGCATCTTTGTTGGATATCCTGAAGGTGTTAAGGCATATAGACTTTTGAATCCAGAGACACATGAGTTATTCATTGAGAGGAGTGTTCACTTTGAGGAAAGCTCTCCAAGCTTGACCTCTAATCCTCCTCTTCCTTCCTCCCTAGTGGAAAGTGATGATAGTGACTCCAATGATGATAGTGACTCCGATGATGAGTCTTCCTCAACTTTGACTCGCAAGATCACACCTTCGCATGGTCCACTTGTAGTTGAGGCATCTCGTCCTTCATCTCCTACTAGACCTCGTTGGGCTCGACAGACTCTTGAGTCAGCAGGTTCTCTTGTTGGGGATCCTTCAGATACTCGAAGGACTCGGTCACAACATCAGAATTTTCCACATGCTTATATTGCTACTGCTTCAGATCCACAATCCTTTAAGGAAGCTTCGGGCATTGCTGAGTGGGATTCAGCAATGGAGGAAGAGTATAGTTCCTTGATGCGGAACAACACATGGGATTTAGTTCCTCTTCCTAAGGGAAGAAAGATGGTTCGATGTAAGTGGATCTATCGGACTAAGTATGTAGCGGATGGAAGTGTAGATAAATACAAAGCTCGGCTTGTGGCAAAAGGTTTCTCACAGGTTCCAGGTGTTGACTATACTGAGACCTTTGCACCCGTTGCTAAGATGAACTCCATTCGCTTGACACTTGCTATTGCTGCAGCTCATGGTTGGGCTGTACATCAGATGGATGTAAAAAGTGCATTTCTTCACGGGGATCTTCATGAGGAAATTTACATGGAGCAGCCACAGGGATTCATACAGGATTCTTCATTGGTTTGCAGATTGAGGAAGTCTATCTATGGCCTCAAACAGGCCCCTAGGGCTTGGTATGCCAAGATGGATTCCTTTCTTCTCTCAGCAGAATTCACAAGGTGTCATTCAGATCCGAATGTCTACATTCTGAAACAGGATGATTCCCACTTGCTACTTGTGCTCTATGTTGATGATTTGATCATTACAGGGAGTACCTCATCCATCATTGGCAGTGTCAAATCTGCTTTGCAAGATAGATTTGCTATGACCGACTTGGGCCTTTTGCACTATTTTCTTGGGATTGAGATCACACAGTCAGCTTCTGGGATTTCTCTTTCTCAGCCCAAGTATGCTCTTGATCTTCTAGCTCGGTTTCACATGGCTGATTGTAAGCCTGCACCGACTCCCTTTCTTTCAGGAGTCAAGCTTGAGGCTAAGTGTTCTACTCCACTTGTTGATGCCACTTTGTATCGTCAGCTTGTTGGGAGTCTCATCTACTTGACTCACACACGCCCTGATATCTCCTTTGCAGTTGGCATGGTTTCACGCTTTATGCAGGAACCACATGAGCTTCATTGGAAAGCTGCCAAACGCATCTTGCATTACATCCAGGGTACACATCATCATGGGATTCATTATGCAGCAGGTACAGGACTTACCTTGGTGGGATATACAGATTCTGATTGGGCTGGCGATATTGATGATCGTAAGTCCACTTCTGGCTACAGTTTTCATCTTGGTTCTGGCCCCATTTGTTGGCAGAGTAAGAAGCAGCATGCTATTGCTCTTTCTTCGACTGAGGCTGAGTATCGAGGGGCTGTTAATGCCACTACTGAGGCTATTTGGCTTCAGAATATTCTCACTGAGTTTGGATTCACTCTTCCTCGTCTTGTAGTCATTCATTGTGACAATCAGAGTGCCATCCAGATCTCGAAGAATCTGGTTCACCATCAGAGAACCAAACACATAGAGATTCATATGCACTACATTCGGGAGCTGATACAGGAGCAGGTCATCGATTTGCAGTATTGTCCTACAGCAGAGCAGGTTGCAGATATCTTCACCAAACCCTTCACTGAGAGTATCTACCATCATTTGCGAGCTCTCTTGGGGGTGCGGGATGTTTCTTCTGAGGAGGTCACTTGACTTCTTCATTCTCTCTTATGGGGGGGCTTTTCCTCACTCGAGGTTTTGCCTTCTCATCTTTTTTCAGTTTTTGTATCTCATCTCTCTTTTGGGGGGTAGTTTTTTCCCACTGGGTTTTTCTATCTTTACTCCACTTGTGAGAGATTTCATTGCATTTGTACATGGGTACCTAACATGGCCTCGTAGCCGGGACCCATCTTGCATTGTTTTCCTTTGTGTACATTCTCCCTAAGTTGCACTTAAGGGGGGGTGTTGGTGTAATTAAATATTTTGTACCTTGTCCTAGGTCTTGATTACACCTTAGTTAAGTTTACTTAGGGACCACATAGGAGGTTGTTGGAGATTTTCCACCTTTGGTGGAGTTGACATCTCATGCCTCATCACTTCCACCTTTTGTGGACACATCATGTGATTATCTTTCCACCTTTTGTGGGAGATCCACCTTTTGTGGAGATTATCACATTATCTTTTTCCACTTTAGATGGAGTGATAACCTTTCATTGTTGTCACAAGTCATAAGATTACGACACTTGTCATAATCTTATGCCCTTCTATGTTCTCACCTTGGCTATATATCCAAGGGGTCTCCTATGTACTATTAGCTCATTACATTCTATCATATTGACAGAATACAGTTTATTCTTGTCATCTTGTTTCTATCTCTCTTATGCTTGTGCTTTCTATTAGGCCTCTAGATCTTGGGTGGCTACCTTCATAGCCAATTCTTACACTATCAAATTTGTTCCACCTTTTCCTTTCTGTAGCAATATCATATTGGTAGAATCTGTAGTTTGGTACTGGCCACATGAGAATGGGTGGCTGGAAAGTCAGGGGAAGCCAAAATCTCCCCTTTGTTCTACCAATCTCGATATACCTATCAATTCACTTCAATGTTGCAGCATAATTATGAATAGAATGGGGCTCGACTTGTTTTAGCTCATCTGTTAAACTATTCCATTGTTGGGCCAAGTATCCTCTTTTGTTGCTGCTTTGACCTCATATTTAGTGTAGACAACTTTAATCCAAGGCATGATTCTGTCAGCATAGCTTGGTTGAGAAGTATCATGAGCCATTCTCTGCGAATATCCCTTGGGTGGCTTGACTCAGCCCTGATGGCTAAGGGGATGTTAGATTCCATTTTCTTATAAGCATTGTTCTGCTCACCCCAATTAATCTCATTTTGTACCCAAGACATAAATTCTCACAACTGAATATCCCCAACATATAGCAACGATTTCTAATCACGATCTTGTGTGACAATAAAATTGTGCAAATAGAATTCACATAACAAATTTTTCATCTCAAGGGAAGCAATCCTGTAGGCATTGAAGAATTCGGTAGGAGTTTCAATGGAGAGGTTTAAATCTAAAACAATTTTTGACGACTTGAAGGAGAGATATTTCTCTCTCAAGTGTAGGGCATAAACCCTTGGAGGAGCTCTGCATTCTATAATTTGTGGCACCAGGATCACAATGTTATCTACTTTCTTCTTCAAAGTAGCAATCTCCTCATTTTTCTCCTCAATAACCTCATCCCTCTCTTGGATTTCCTTTTTCAGTCTCTTCCTCTCCTGTTTCCATTCTTCCTCCCTCTTTTCTATTTCTTTCCATAAATTTAAAATTGTTGCATGAACCATAAAATCACGAGGGTTATGAATTCCTACCAGTGTTTTTGTTGATGGTTGCTCCCCATACGGTACTATCTGCATGAACTCGGGTTGTCTAGTTATCTTTGGCTGTGGGGGTACTATTTCTTCGCCCCCTTCTTGCTACAGGACCTCTTGTTCCTATTCTTGGTTTTGCTCTAGATCTTGTTGTGGTTGCAGGAACTCCTGCTCTTGTTCTTGGTTTTTCTATAGGAACCCCTTCTCATCCTCAAACTCTGCAATAGTAGCAAGATCTGCCAGTGTTATTTTTGTTGATCTCTCAAAAATATCCTCTTCTTTTTCTTTAACATGCTCTTGTTCCATTGGAGCTTTAGTGTCCCCATGTGGTGTCTCACCATGCCCAGGGCTTTCTTGTGAAGGCATACAAAAAGTCGGGCCAACTGGTTTTGAATTCCTAGGGGTGCTCTTACGTTTTCCTTTAGTTGCAGGATGAATGGGGTCAGCCTTTCTCTTTCTAGCACTTGACACCTCTTTCTCTACAGGCTGTGTTTTGGTTTTTTCTTTTTCTTTTCTTGTTTCAGCCTCTTTCCTCTGTGCCCTGGTTCTTATTAGGGTTTGTATGGGGATATCATCATCAGAATCAAATGAAGAGATTACTTTTTCTGAATGCTCTGTTTCAGAGGAACTAATGTTTATGGATTCTTCTACTGCTGTAGGAGGATTCATACTAGAACTAGCACCAAAAGTTGAAGCACCAGGAGTGGCTTCAGCTATGTTTAATCTTCTGCTATCCCTTCAGGGTTGGGGTAAAACCATAGGTTGTAGTTCCTTAGGTCTAAATTGATCAACATTTAAAAATTCTTCCCAGGACATCTCAGATACACTATGCAAAGATTTCTTAACCAACAATTTTATCAAGCAATGGTGGGAGACAAAGTTATCCCTACCTTTTTTTGTTTCGGCTGCCATGATGGAGAGAAGACTGTATAGAACATTGGGCACGTTCATCCTCCTTTCGTAATGTGGCTCAAGAGCTTGAAATGTACCGAATGCAGGTTTGACAAATGTCCCTCACAGGTGATATACCTTATAATGTAGACAGTTTCCTACTTCCATGGTTCAGGTAGAGATGTCCTCTTTGCACCCTATTTATCTATGCTAATTGGTGGGTTGCCATGTACTGTAAATTCTGCTCTAGCTGACCTGGCATCCCTAGAGGTAGGGTAATGTTCGCCATCAATAGGTAACCCTGAAACTTCTGCAATTCTCTCCTCGGTTGCCACAACTTCTAACCCTTTTATTGTGGCTCTTCCTTCAGAGAATGTTTGAGCGAATTTGAGTGCAATGCCCTCATCAAAGCCATCCAGCTTCATAAAATAATTGAGCCTTCCACAGCGTTGAAATTCTGCCAGGCATTGTGCATCCTGCAACAAAACGTCATGAAATGAGGGCTCATTCTGAATTAAGCCACCTCCCATTATCTGAAATCACTCACTCTGCAAAATTTCTTTCCTCTACATTTTTTGTCTAAAATCCAACGCCTTTCTGCTAAATTTACACTACCAGTGTCAACTAAATTTCCTTCTTTGTCTCTATTTTCACCATTTACCGCTTATAACTCAAGACTACGACAGGGCAATTAAGGCGAAAAAAAGGGTGATAAATGAGAGCGAATTTGGCGGCTCAGTTAACATCACCTCACACATGCGATCCAGATTTTCAAATCAGCTTATTTAAATTTTTTGACGTAGCCAAATTATGATTTGACACATGAGTAGTATATTTTCATTTTTTTTATTCCCCCCCAACCTAAATTTGGACATGTGTCCACACATGTGAGAAGGGAGTGGTGAATTGACAGGAAGTAATGACATATTATGTAATCACCTATAGTAACGTGCCATGATTAAATAAATGCACCTAAAAGGTAATTAAAAGATGAGAATTACCACGTACATACCTGAGTGTGTGAAGGATGCGTTGCAAAGATCGTGGAGAGAAAGTATTGTTTCTCCTTTTTAGAAATAATTGAGCAATAAATGAAAGTGAAACGAAGTGAAGTGAGGCGGAATGAAATGATGGAAGAGAGAGAAAGGTGATATGGATGGACGGATGGGCAGATGGGTGAAGAAATGGATTTCCACTAAAGTGGAAATCTTTATTATGAAAAGTATGTACCTTAATTTAGCCAAAAGGTGGGACACTAGGTCCACCACTTTCGGCTGCAGGAAGCTCATATGTTGAACCCCGGGTGAATTGCAGTAGGAACTCTTCCTCAATTTTTGCAGGATCGACTTGGATTCCTTTGTAGTGGCCAAGAACTACACCTTTCAAATAGGCATACGTTCCCCATGGGTAGGTGAAGGTCGTCTTCTCCTGGTCCTCAGGTGCACTTTGAATCTGGTTGTAGCCACTGAATCCATCTAGGAAAGAAAAGTACCATTTTCCTACAAGCGATTCCAAAACTTGATCAATGAAGGGTAAAGGAAAGTGATCCTTCTTGGTGGCAGCATTAAGTTCTTTGTAATCAACACAAACTCGCCATTTTCCTCCCTTCTTTAGCATGATTATTAATGGAGACACCCACTGGCTGTCTGAAATAGGATCATCTAACAATTTCTATAGTTTTGTTTTAACAAGTTCTCTCAATGCAGGGTTGATTCTTCATTGAGGATGCCTTACTGGTTGACAATCTTCTCTGATGTAGATCCTATGAGTGTAGAGCTTAGGATCCAATCCTTTCATATCATGATAGTCTCGTGCAAATGCATGTTGATGAGACTTCAGTAAGTCTGCCAATTGCAATTGTTGTTCTTCACTTAACTTGTTGGTAATATTCAAATATCTTCCTTCAAACACCTACACTTGAATAGTCAATTTTATCATAGTTGTTTTATTAACACATGGTACCTTGAGTTCATATGGCAACATAGTATGGAACATGCATGTCGCTACAAGAGGTTTATCTACAGACATAGTGGTTGCAGGAAGTTCGTCCGTAGGAAGAATGTCTGCAGGAACAATGGTTGCAAGAAGAGCATCTACAAGAAGAATGTCTGTAGGAATAGTGGCTGCAAGAAGAGTAGGCAGAAGTTGACTAACCGAAGTAAAAGATGATGCTTCCTCTACTACATAATGGTTCTGAATTATACTAGATAACACTTCACCTTCGTCTTGAGGCTGCAAGAAAGGGATTCTACCTAACATCATGAGTTATGCCACTAAGTTAACTTCCTCGGCTTCCTCACCAACATGTGGCCATACAAAATCCTCTTCATTATGGGTTGGCTAAGCAGGAGGATAAAGAACAAGCTTTTTAGTATTCTTGCCATCAGAAATAGTCAAGTCACCTGACTGACACCTAATATAAGCACCTGTTGCTACTAACCATGGCCTTTCAAGAATGATAGGATATCCTCCTAGGGTGGCCTTAGGAGAGAGAGTTATTAGGTTTGCTAGATACTCCCAAGAATATAGAATTACCACAAGGTCTTCTACTATATTATCAAGCTTCACAATAGGATTATCAGCAAGTTATAGGACAATAGGAGTAGATCCCATGTTGCTACAGGATGTCCTTAGTCATCACATTGATTGTTGCCCCCAAATCAATCAAGGCATTCTTCACTTGAATGACAATTGCTACCACAGGATTACCTGGGTCATTGTACTTGGGAATAGTCACTTTTCCAAGCATGATGTCAGTGAGTTGTTCTATCACATGGACTATAGTCGGGTCTTTCTTCTCTCTACCTGGCTGCTTGAGGCATGCTTCCTTGATCGCCTTGCCATATATAGGAATATATTTTATGGCCTGAAATAGGGGTATCTGAACACATGTATGCTTTAGCTAATCCAGGATGTCAAAAGTGGTATCCTCCTTTTCTTCCTTATGTTTGGCAACTTCCAGTCTCTAAGGAAATGGTGGCTCTTGTGCAGTCTTCCTGGTTGGAACTGGTTCAAGATTTTTAGGTACAGTTGGCTAAATAGGATCATTTAGAGGTTCCTCTTCCTCTTCCATAGGTAGCTCAGTGATGATGGGTGTGGAAGGATTTGGTAAAGTGGTTCCTGAACACAAGTGGATGTTACTTACACTCACAACATATGCAGGGAATTGATTTGAATCAGCAGAATATACTAGATGTTGTTGTGGTTTGTTATTTGGGTTGGGTGTGGGCTGAGCTAGGAGCTAAGTAGGTTCGGGTGCATTAGAGCTTGAATTAGTAGGTGGAGGTGTTACAGCAGGTTGTTGGGGTTGAGAAGATGGTTGCATGCAACTAGTTGTTTGGTTTGGCCCAAAACAGATAGTGGATCTGGTGGCATACCTTGTCTTGGAGCCCATGGATTCCTTTGTGCAACAAAGTAGACTTGATCTTCCTCGGTTTGAATTGGTTTGAACTCAAGTGGAATCTTGTTGTCAATGTTAGCTACCATCTTGCATCTGCAATCCCTCGTCTTTTTTTTACAATGAGGGCAGTATTTTGTCAACATTGCCTCTGCCTCCTCATGTTTCTTTTTGGCCTGAAGTGTATCCAGCTGAGTAGCTAGATTGTTTACAATATCCTGCTTGAAATCTGCCAACAAATTAGTAATCTCCATCCTTGAAACTCCACTGGTAGATGACTTACCCACAGAATATTGGTAAGCTCTCCCTTTCTTTGAAGCTACTCTAGAGTAGTTCTGACATATTTTCTTGATATCTTCCTAAGGAACTTGAGTGATATCTCCTCCTACCATCAGGTCGAAAGCATCAGTGCAACTCTCATTGATTCCTTTCAAGAAAAGCAGCTTTTGTGATTCTTCATTGAGTGTATGGTGTGGAGATTTCTACAAGCACAACAGAAACCTTGAAATGTAATCTTCCAAGCTCTCATCTTCCTTCTGCTACATCCTAAAGATATCACCTTCTCTCATATCATTTCCCCTACAATATTCCTTGTATTTTTCAAGGAACTTTGTCTTCATGTCCTCCCAAGTCTCCATAGTGTCTCTACCTAGACTCATAATCCATCTTAGTGTAGTTTCTTTTAAAGTGGTAGGAAATAGCTTAAGCCTAGGAGCATCAGTGGTACAGTCATAACTCTTGAAGAGTATGTCAAACTCAAACAAGAAGGTATCACCCATGTCTTCTTGATGGATTCCCAAGGCAAAGGGGTTATCAATCTAGTTTTGATCTTTAGTGGAGGCTTCGGAACTAGTCAGATCAGGATATGTGTCAACAAAAAGGGAAATGGTTCCCCTTCTTCTTCGTTTCTGGGCAGATTTGGAAGCTCAACTAGTTGAAATGGATTATAAGCATCTCTTCTTCTTCTATGCATTCGATATCAACTCAGCATCAGCTAACTCACACAAAGAATGAGCAAAATAATAGCATATCATTACATGTCTAAGCAAACAACTCAAGAGAAGTGCTATAGCAAAGAAACTATCAATGACTCCAAAGAACTTCCTAGCTTGACACCATCCTTGGCAATGGCGCCAAAAATGTCGGCCTCCTACAATGATTCAATAACTAGGCCTTTACAACCATGATTCAGAGATTGGGAATCTAACCTAAATAGCTATCTCAATCATCAAGAAGGTGCATTTAACTTGTCAACCTAGGGACGTAAACTTGAAATGGGTCAGCACTGTATGTGCACTAGGAACTCAAAGTATCCATGTCCACATTACAACTAAGGGAAACGTAATATTGGAAAGTAAACTGCTTGGAAAGAAATGAAGCAAGACTGAGCATCAATTAACAACTATGCTAAGCTAAAATGCATAACAAGAATAAAGATCTGGGCAAACAAACAGGAAACTACTCTGTCTACTTTGGCTGTAAGAACAGTCACATAATAGAATTCTAGTGGCTGCAGGAACAGACGATGCCAGATTTTGAACTAAGTACAGAACAGGAAATAATAACTAAACTAATTACTCTAAAGAATGGATTACTCACCAAGTGGGCCCCCTTGGATGAGTATACACTAAGACTAATACAAACTCAAAAGCTTAAACTCAGACTATCATCTCATTCATTGAAAAATGTGTAAACAAAGTAGAAACATGGCTGTATTGAAAAGTGGAGAATGCTTAATACATCATCAATATCATCTAACAACAACAATCAAGAAATAAGAACCTCCAAGAAGAAGATTCAAATCCTTATTTATACTACTAGCTAAACAGGGCAGTCAACTCCCACTAACTGAGAGGACACCATTTAGGGAAAACAAGGAAAAGAGTGGCATAGCAATTACGTCTACAGGGAATCCAGTTAGACATGCATGCCCAAACATGGACTCAGCACTACAGTAATGCCCGTGATTGCTCAATGCCATAAATACAAGGAGGTTACAATTGACTGTCATGGGGAATCCGATGTCGTCGTCCTTCAGTTGACACCTTTTGAATGATTCCCCTGCATGACCATATGTCAGTCTTCTTTCTCAACTTAGCATCCACAAATTGTGTTCTGCATAGCAATGTCAGTACGCATAATAATTGCACATCTATAATCACCTTAAAGAACATTCATCAACCATATGCAAAATCAATATAGATAATCCACATAATATGCCAATGTCATTAAAACTTCATAGAGATAGGGTTAAACCTAATGTCGATGGTTTGAGGGAAACATTATGCAAATATTGACACTCAACTGCTAAAGTTCATGACACTACCAACAAATGGACTATAGATTCTACCCAAAATTTGACCAAAAACTAGGCTCATCAGAAACAAGGGCCATAAAACAAATGACTACATGCAATTGAAACATTTGGTACAAGATTTGATTGATAGCAAGGAAATATTTGTATAAGGACCCCAAACAAATTTTGATCATGGAGCATTCAAGAATCCTTTACCAAACTATGAAAAAAGGGGAATCCTCTTCATCAAACACCAAAGGAAAAAACGTGAACTATGTCTATGATTCTACCATTCTTCATATTGAGGTAGTTGGTGATCAAAACCATGACAAGCAAGACCTTATTGCAGTTGATAATCCAATTAATGACATCACAATTGAGCATGAACAAGACATTGTTATGGCTGATAATCAAAATGATGACATTATTGCACCATAAAATCAACTTAATGGCACCCACATCAACACCAAATCAAATCAAATTAATGATATTGTCCAATAAATCTAATCACAAATGTTGTTGCAACTGATAATCAGATTAATGTCATTAAAATCAAAGAAAAACAAGATTATCAACCAGTCAACACAACCACAAGAGGGCAGGCCAAAGTAATATTGAAAGGAGCTGCATCTAAGACACCGGTTGCTCCTACAACTCAATACAACATAGTTGATCAATTGCAGAAAATCCCAGCTCAAATATCCATATTGGAACTCCTCAAAATTTCACCAACTCACAAAGCAATTCTGGAACAAGCTCTAGTAGCCACCACAGTACCAAATAATTTGGAAGTTTGTCAATTCCAAGCTATGGTGGGACACTTGACTGCACCTCATTGCCTATAATTTTCTAAAAATGATGATGTATCACTCACCCATCCACATAATGTTTCCCTCCACATTGAGGTTTTAATTCACAAACACCAGGTCAAACGTGTTCTAATAGATGGGGGAGCTGGCCTAAATATTTGTACTTTAAAAATTATTCGTGCACTTTGATATTCAGAAAATGCAATTGATGCTAGAAGAAAAAACACTATAAAAGCCTATGGTGATGAAGAGAGATCCTCCCAAGGATTGATAGTGTTACCAATTCAAGTGGGACCATTTGTAAAAGATATAATCTGCCAAGTGTTAGACAAGGAGTTGACATACAATATACTCTTGGGACGTCCTTGGATTCATGAGATGCAAGCAGTGTCATCAACGTATCATCAACATTTGAAATTTCCTTTCAATGGACAAGAGATTACCATTTCAGTTGATTCCAACAATCCTCAATACTGCAACATGCTTAAAACAGTCCAAGATACTTTTGTGTCACATAACAGGGAAGCTCCCACTCCTAGTTCATCTAACAATGAGAGACAATTAAATTCCTTGTCAAAATGGGTTGAGAAAAAGGATCAGTCAAAAGATAAAGGTATCAATGATTCTACTCCATCAAGTAATGAAAGTCAATTAAATTCTTTGTCAAATTAGCTTGAGGAAAAGGTTTAGTCAAAAGACAAAGGCATTAGTGATTCTACTCCATCAGATCATGAAAGTCAACTCAATTCCTTATCAAAAAAATTCGAGAAAAATATCTAGTTGAAAGACAAAGGCATGGGTGAATATTCAATTGTGCAGTCCTTGTGTCCTTCATAGTTGCTACCTTCACCAAGATCCTATGGGCAGCCATCCACATCAAGACAACAATCCTTACAACCAACCACGCTCTTTGACGGTAAGTTTGTAAAAGCAGGCACTCTAGTGGATGAATCTGAAGACAAGGATGTTTTAAATTGGTTGTACAAAGATGAAGAAGCATCACAAGCACAACTTCCAATGTGCTAACAGAGCCATATGGTAAAGGGTTTACAATCCTAGAGAAGATGGGATATAAGGGAAAAGGTCATGTCGGCAAAAGAAAAGAAGGTATCATAGAACCAATACAACCTATCATAACCAATTCAAAGGACAAAATAGGACTAGGATACAAAGAAGAGTCAAAGGAGGAAACCAGGCAGCAGATTGTTGAGAGAATCCTCCAATTGTGAGACAGTTCTGAAACAGATTCCAATGAGTATGAATAGGACTCACTCTTTGAAGAATCTTGTCAAGACAAAGAAATTGATTTGATACAAAGGTATGCACCAACACATACGGAGAGACAAAACTCAGGGTCTAGACCACTTGAATTTTGATCACAACATATTGATGACTCTAGCGAAGACGATCAAACTTCGAGTGAGATAGATCCTTCGGAGGAGAGTAACATCATAGACCTTGGCATCACTATCGAACACTTTAATGATGTTGCCATCATGACACTTACCCCTTTTGACCTTAACCAATCTAACGATTCCTTGCCATTGTTACACCCTGAACTAATTGACTGGGACCAAATCGAGCTACTTGATATCTCCATCTTTCCAAATGATGACGCCATTGCGAACTTCCTTTGCTCTGATAATCCTAAAACATGTTCCACCAACAAATCTCATAACGAAGCTTCAAACAAGGGGAGTGCCAAATCTCTCAGCTGCAAAATGAATATCAAAAATTGATCTAATGGTGAAAACCATTTAATGGCAGTATTAGATCAAGAAAAAGTAAAAATAAAGAGCGCATCTAACGATGAAAACCTCTCTGAGGCACCGAAGGATGGGAGATTTGACACTCTTACCAAGCACTATCATGAGAGATCTTCAATACTGGTTGAACCTACACAATCCATCAACAATTGTACAACTGAAACAGTGAAGACCCTACATCTAGCAGCATCCATGACAGAGGAAGAAAAACCAAGCTTCACCAAAAAATTTGAAGAGAGACAAGTCAACTGCAATTCCCCACCACACAACCCCAAAGGACAACTAATACATCAACATTTATGGCACAATTTTTCTTTTTTTAAGTAACTAACATACATCATAACATTAACATACAACACTTGAAATGAAACTATACATATACAACATACAACAAAGTCCCTTGGGGTTACATGACTGCATTGCTTTTGAATAGCACAAGCACCATCATAAAGAATGAACAAACAACTTCTATTACATTACATGATATATAAGCATCCACTAGTATCCATAAGATAACATGAACATGGATAATACATTAAAACATGAAGTTCCTTCGATCAAGGATTACATTAGTACAGTGGTACTTCCCAACATGAATTGGGAACAAGTACAATAACATGAAATAATACATCTGGAATGTATGAATACAAATTTTCAAGGTTGGATCCATTACTGGTATATATCTCTGAAGTCACTGCAACTGGTACATCTCTACACAACTCGATCAACGGTTGGGGACCCAATGGGGTGAATAGCACGTTCCACCTGACCACGTGGACCCGAAGGCCCACCCCCCGTGCTAGGAGAAGACAAGAAGGACCTCAATGAATACCATCAAACGAAACAAGGATTACAAGACTTCACAATGAGAACAACAATAACACAAGATAGCATTCATCACAAGAAATAACCAATCCAGGATGTAACCAACATATGAAATAACCAACCCAAGACAACATAACCAAGCATCAACAAACACATGACAACATTCACTTCCAGAGGCTCAAGAACAACAAGAGGGGAACAAAATCATACAAGGTTGTTAAAGGGTGGAGTGTACATGCATAGGTAGTCACGGGTTACCCTGATGTAACCTTCCTAGGCTGTCAAACCCCATCCTGGGTTTCCCTGGTAACCTCTACCGACTGTCGGACCCCCATGCTCACTATGTGGGATCAACATACCTTGCAAAATTACTATGTAGAGGCAAGGCAGTTGATCTTGCCATTCTAGGCCTTCCCACTCATCCCAAGCCTAAACGAGCACTTGGGCCCATGAGTGAGGCTACATTATCTGAATTAATGTGTGAATTTAACCAAACCCCCTAATTAATTAATTAAGTTATCACTTGATTAAACTCACAATGGGTTGCCCTGGACCAGCCACTTTGGGCGCCGACCCCCATTGAGAGCCACTCCCCCAACTAACAACAAAATCTCAAAATCACAAACGGGCAATCCAACTTGCACAAGATACCAAATCCCAACAAAATAACTGCACCAAGTGAGGCATGCACCACCTCACACTAGAAATTTAGAGCAACGAAAACCACATTCAAGTGTAAGGCTCAACCCACATAAACAAAATCCAAGTGTAATGTCAACCATCATCAGAATAAAAAAATCATGGAACCACCCACTTTCAGGTGAAACAACACAAAATTCAAATAAATACCTCAAGCTTGTTATGGGTTGTCCAAGGCGGATCCTCCTAGATCGCCAGCCCCCATACCAAATCATGCAAATAAAACCATATCCCCTCTAACCTCTAGAAGACTCTCAAAATGCCACAAGGTTTCCCCCATCAAAGAAATGACAACAATAACAAGATCACAAAGAACTATTTTCTATCCACCATTTAAGTATAAAATTGTGAATAGAAACATCACGGTGAAATCCTCATGCTCAAAAGAAGACTAACATAGCCAACTCACTTGCAAAGTCACCCACATAAACACCACAGGGGAAACAATCTGACATTACATCCATAAAGCTTGCTTTTATAGACAACTCACATTAACTATGCAATTCAAGAACAACTTCTATAAAAGATCGTCAAACTCAATCCAAAACTACATAATCAGCTTGATGCAAAATCAATCCACAAAATCCAAAAAATATTCTTAATATCCATTGGCCAAAATGGCTTCCTCCATTAAACGATAGCCAAGAATCATCCACAAAAAAACAAGATCAACTTAAATTTCCAAAATCACTCACATAATTCATAACAAGGAAATAATCAACATTGCAACCCTGATCACATTATTTAACTAAACTCACAATAACAAGCAATCATGAAACAATTTCCTAGATAAACATCACTTCCACTTTTAAACTGTTAACATTACATTACAAACAAGAATACTTCCTTTTTGAAAATAACCAATATTTTCCCAAATTCCACTAATCTAACACGATAACCGATACAAGCGATCAATCTAATATCTCAACCACAAAATACATTGTTTCCACATTTCATATTCTCAATCAGTTAACTATCAAGATAACATGTCTACATGCATGCAATTTTCAACAATCTTTTAATAGTGTAAATCAAGTAATGAAGTGGATCCAATGTAAGATTTTGTAAGTAAAAGTGTGGGAGTAAATAAATTGTAATATAACTAAATAGAAAAGGTATAGCATATGTGTGTACATAAACATATATATATAGATCTTCATAATATTTATGCATGATTAAGAATATACATTCATATACCACTAATGAAACATATTTATATCCATAGTAGATCTATGTGTCTATAAAAGATACTAGAGCAAATTACTATAATATTCTATTTATTTAAGATGCCACTCGCAATATTAATACATTTTATCAAACTCCAACTTAGAACATTCCAAAATTATCTTAACTTGGTATATTGAAAAGGATGATTATTAGGATTATAATCTCGTGATTTTATATTAACATTACAAAGAATCCTTTTTAACACTTAAGAAATGTGTATCTAAAATCCATAAGATTATTTTATCATGAAGCTAAGCTCTAATAAACATATATATAGTAAGAGGTTATATTTAAATATATATATTTCCACCCAAGATGAAGACTAAAATAATGAAATGCTAGTATTTACTTTTAGAAACTAATAGAACCCAATGGTCAATAAATTAATCTATTAAGGACATAAATCTCTCAATCCCATTTCCTATATATTTCACTCTATGACATAATTATCTGTTAGAAGAATAATTATCTGTTAGAAGAATAAGAAGATTCCACCTACCTCTTTTGAACTAATAAGGGTTATTCTATTACTATATCAACCACATAATATTACAAGGGCATAAGAATCAACTTTCATTATACCTATTCATTCATGGTGAGATCATTTAAAATAATTAAAGAACTATATTAACACCTTGACCCTATATTTAGAGAACTTTCCAAAATTGAAGAGAGTTCCACCAAGTTTATAGGAGGATGGGTGACAATTTTCAGTCTTGAGCTTGCTGCTAACACAAAGATTGGAGTTCAGATAAGAAGGTTTTGACTTGAATTCTAATTTTGTTTGTTGATTTTACTTGAAGAACTAATAATGCCAAGTCCTGCAAATAGTTGTGTTTCCCTATTTACAAATGGAGTTTTCTTACCAATTATAGATGTTTCTTGATTGTGTTATGAATTCATTGATTGTATGAAGAGTGTGGAGCTGTATGCATGTTCTAATCCATGTGAATACTTTTCCCTCCAAGTCTCGTGACTATAATGCAATAAATTGAGTGTCATGTTATTTACCAACGATCGGACCTCTAACCATAACGAATACAGTTTACAATACACAACAGAGATCAAATTTGATGACCGTATCACATGAAAGGGAAGTATTTGGACAAACAATCAAACTTTATATAGAATTAGTAAGATGTAACTTAGCATATCAATGGAAATTTCAAACTACGAAGCTACAGAACAAGAAGCCCCTAATAAGGCCGCAGCTGAGTACGGGCATTCAAATTTAGCAGGGTATGCAAGCTGATGAAACACCTCAGGGATGCCATGCCATGGCTTAAAGTTTTTGTAGGACATCACAAACAGATTGCTAAAGGGATTCAAAACTACCTAACATGCAAAAAGTAGAGCCTCAAGTCCGAATATGGAAATCTAGCAAACCACAAATATAGACGGTATGCAAACTATGGACGCATAGACAAGGCACATGAACCATTTGACAAAATGCCTCAAAGAAAAGTAGCCTCATGAAACGCCATCAACTGGCAGTTAAGAAAACAAGGTGCGCCAAAATCAGAAGGAGAGGTTTGATTTAGGACATGCACTTAATGCCCTACTTAAATTCGAAGGTTAAACTAGTATAACAATAGAAATCTACAGATTACCACAAATTGTCGAATGAAAGGAAAGGAAATATCAATTTCAGGAATACTAATCTGATTATCGATTGCCTTCAAAGATTTACACAGTGAATACAATGGCGAAACCCATGACATAAACATTGTAATCAGATTGAATGTTTTATATGTACTAAATATTAGGCTTATAATGAAGTGAATGCAATTTTTTTTTTTCCAGGGAGGAAAGCCATTATAGGGAATAGTTATCTATTTGCTCAAAATTGAGAGTAAGAAACCAAATATAAGGAAGTTGAGGATAAATCGAATGCTAAGGAAAATCATGGAAATATATATATATTTACTTAACCAAGCGCAATACAATTAACAGGTGGAAGGGTTTGGCCTTGATCAAAAGGGTTCAAGAGAAAGCTTCAAGCAATGTCGGTAACAAAAGTAAAATAGCCACTACAAAGTTTCAAGGAATGTATGAAAACAAAATACAGATTTGCTTCTCAAAACATGTTAATTCAGACATTTATTTTCAACAAAGAGAGGTTTGAGACACCAAATAAAATCTGTAATCTTTTGTTTGCCAAAGTGGAAACTATTGTCGAGACGTTTCTTTCAAATGGGATGAAAAATGCGAAGTAGCTTTTAATCAACTGAAGCAATATCTGATGTCACCACCCATACTGGTACCACCAACAAAAGGAAAACCACTATTACTCTACATAGCAACAACAGAGGTATCTTTGGGTGCTCTAATGGCACAGGGAGATTCTACAGGAAAAGAAAGGGCTATTTATTACATCAGTAGAACATTGAATGGCTATGAAATCAACTACACATTCATTGAAAAAGTATGTTTGGCGATAGTATTTCCTACTCAACAACTTCAACACTACATGTTAACTCATATTGTCAAACTCATAGCAAAAAAATGATCCATTGAATATCTACTCAACAAAGCTGCCTTGACAGGAAGACTAGCCAAGTGGGTACTGATATTGAGTGAGTTTGACATTCAGTATGTCGACAGGAAAGCAATCAAGGGCCAAGCGATAGTGGATCAATTAGCTGAAGCACCATTACAAGACGATCATCCAATGAGCATTGAGTTTCCAGATGCAGATGTCCTTACAGTGTCAACACAACAGTGGATGTTATACTTTGATGGATCTTACATGCAACATGGATCAAGTGCAGGAATCCTATTTGTCACGCCTCAAGGACACGCCATTCCAAAGTCCTACAGGTTAATGTTTCCCTGCACTAATAACACAACTAAGTACGAAGCATTGATCATTGGTATCAAGACATCCATAGAGTGGAAAATCACAAAGTTCCAGGTCTATGGTGATTCCCAACTAGTCATTAATCAGGTGAATGATGACTACCAGACAAAAGATGACAAGTTGATGTTGTATAAAATAATGGTGGATGATTTCAAAAAGTACTTTGTTGAGATCAAATGTGAGCAGATTCCAAGAGGGGACAACAAAGATGTTGATGCTATGGCGACCATTGCTTCTCTCCTACAGATACCAGAGAAATGAGCTCGTTATGAGTTCATGGTGGAACAACTGTTTAACCCTGCCTATGATAACCCTGAATCCCAATTTATATACCATTTAGTCGAGGTTGAAGCTTCTATCTATGGGAAGATCTACACCTATCTAAGAGATGACATCCTACCACCAGATTTATCCCAAAACCAAAAATGTAACTTCATCCAACAAGCGACTTGACATACCTTGATAGTTGATGTACTTTATCGACGAGGTCTTGATGGTAATCTCCTTCGGTGTCTTGAATGTAACAAAGCTAAAACCGCTTTGCGCGAGGTTCATGAAGGTATCTATGGAACTCATTCAAGTGGACTAACTCTTGATAAAAAACTCCTACGCTTGGGGTATTACTTTCCGAATATGGAGAAGGAGTCTTTTCAATTCGTCAAGAAGTGCCAAAAATGTCAAATCCATGGAAACCTAATACATGCACCAGCACAAGAACTGCAACCATTTGCCTCAACATGGCCTTTCTGTCAATGGGGACTTGATATGGTAGGAAAAATACATCCATCTTCATCCAATAGGCACAAGTTCATCATCACAACCACAAAGTACTTTACAAAGTGGATTGAAGCTATTCCCTTAACCACAATCATTGGAAAACAAATTGCATCCTTCATCCTAAATTACATTATCTGTCGGTATGACATTCCTCAGTCCATTATCACTGACAATGGTAGACCTTTCAAGAATCAGGACGTCCAAGAACTTTGTGAAAGGTTTCATATCCAACATCGATTTTCCACACCTTACTATCCTCAAGGAAATGGCCAAGCAGAGGCCTCAAACAAAACCATTCTGAAAATCTTGAAGAAAATTGTCAACGATGTTGGATGTGACTAGCACATTCAATTGAACCCTGCTCTATGGGCTTACCGTACTAGTATACGCACCCCGACATGAGCCACACCATATGCTCTAGTCTATGGATTAGAGGCCATTTTACTTATTGAGGTTGAACTACCATCCCTACGAGTGTCTTTAAAGGGAATTATCTCAGAGGAAGATTATAGAGTATCCAGGCTATAAGAGTTGGAACTGTTGGATGAGAGTCATCAGCATGCAGTGGATCACCTGAAAGCCTATCAGCAGAGGATGTCAAGAAGTTATAATCACTGAGTAAAACCAAGAACATTTCAGGTTGGTGGTTTGTTCCTGAAAGAGAATCCTTGAAATCAACAGGATTGAGAAAAGAAAGGAAAATTTGAACCAAACTGGTTAGGTCCTTTTGTGGTCATATCAGTCTATGGATCTGGAGCCTATCATTTGTCTACACCTGAAGGGGACTTGTTCGAGGAACCCATCAATAGTATGCATCTCAAGAGGTTCTACACCTAACTTATCCAGTGCACGGTAAAAGTCCTGAAAAAATACAAAAAAATGAGAAAAAGTCCTAAAAAAATCATCACCTTGATGAAAACTTGGCAAACAGGCGTCTTGGTGACAGCAAAAAAAGTTAAAAAGTAAAAAATACAAAAAAAGCAAAAAGTGAAAAATCATAAAATCTAAAAAAGTGCAATAAAAACAAGTAGTGAAAACCTAACAACAGGCGCTATTTGTGATAGATTAGCTTTTCCATCTATTTGAGCATGTGTCGACCATTCACTTTCGTCATCATTCCACCTGTCATCGGAAAGCCTCATGTACATATCCTGACATTGCAGTCGTGTCTCACCCTAGATTGGGGGCAAAATCCTGAACTCACAGGGGGCAATAAACTTTGAGCTTAAACCAACAGACAAATAGCAGTCAAAAAATGTCGCCAACACAACGATCATAGTGCAACTTAACATTGAACATCAATCATCAAACTTTACACATCAACCATCCAAACTAACAGACAAATCAATCAATAAAAACAAATCTAAATGGATGATGTTTGAATCATGGTTTTATCACGCTAGCATGAATGTTTAACTGTTGTACTTTGATTTTTTGTTATCATATCTCCGGAGCACCTCGAGGATGTCTTGAATTAGAGGAGCTAGGATCGAGAATGATATTTTCTTTGTCTGTTGTTTGTGAGTTAATCATTACTATTGTGCAAATTGTCGTGGGACATGCTCTACAAAGTATCATTGATGACATTTTGAATTTGCATAGGAAAACGATTAACTCTTGTCTGTTTTACACAAGCAATGCTCAGGTCATCTTAGTTTAATTATACCTAGATGCTTGTGCTAACTTGCAATATCAAAAATCATGGAAGTAGTACTTAGGTCATCATGGTCTAATTATACCATCAATGTTTGTACTCACTTTCAACAATTCAAAGGCTCAATGGTGATAAAAGCACAACAAATCAGCTGACCAAATGACAACTTTGCATATTAGATTTGCATGGTTAAATTAGATTGCATCCATATTAGTTTTTGCAGCTGTATTTATAGATTTTTCCAAGGCTAGCAAAATTTTCAAAATGATGTTATCTCCATCATTAATGGATTGAGTACATTTGACATTAACGAAAACATATGATTCTTGTGTAGTTGCATAATCATTTGCATGTCATACATACATTACAAAGCATTATCACATCATTCATCCATCCATGCATTACATCGTAATATTTGTATTAGAAAATACAAAAATGAAGTGCATTACATATCATTTACATAATCAAACCCATCTCATATAGCATAAAGCATCAAACATATAGAATCATCATCATATCATCATTGCATCCATACATAATCATCACATAAGCATATTAAACATCATATAAGCATCATAATGTAGAAATTAAATGCATCCATCATAGGTATCCATCACATAAACACATATAGATCAAAAGAGTATCCGCTTCATATCATATAAATCTCAAAAAATCATAATGTCAAGTGTACAACGATATCCAAATATGTCAAGAGGTACATCGTCAAAATGGCAGAAATCATCAATGTCCTCGGCCAAAAAATTAGTGTATACATCATGTCTCAAATACATCATAAGTGATCATAACGGAGCTATGTGTTGCTCCCCCCAGACAATGTTGGCCCTATTCCTCCTACTGCACCACCTAATGGTCCTACCCCTGGATCTCTGCGAGGTGGTCTAGTGACACCCCTACTGGTAGTCCTAGAATGACTGTCTTGACCTGGTGGACTGAGCATAACTAACTCGTTGCTCTGCAGGGACTGCCTCATGATACTGCAACCTATAATACTTGGCCTCCCTAGCAGACTGTCATACCTCTCTAAGGTAATATGCTATCGAGGCACCCTTGGCCACTCTACAATCTCTCTGACAAGGCCTCTGCCTGCTCACATTGCTACCTCAGGGTATCTCTCTCTGTGGTGAGCATAGCAATCTATGCATGTTCATGTGCATGTGCATGTGTTTGTGTTTATATTTGACCCTGTATTTGTACCATCTGAACCTGTAGAGTCTATACCTGGGCTTGTAAAGCAACTATCTGAGCCTGCTGCTGCTATGAGGGCAAACAAATTTGAACATGTTGTTGTGTTGCAGCCACCAGGGATCTCCTCCAAGGCACTCTGAGAAATAACACTAGTTTGTCACCACCATCACCTCCATCACCATCTCTGCCACCATCACCATCACCACCACCTCCACCATCCCCATCTCCATCATCTCCATCGTCATTGCTATCTCCCTCCTCCTCCTCATCACCTCCTCCACCCCTCCTTTGTCTTGGTGCCTACTCATCATTTAATAAAGGTATTGGCTTGTTCGGACTAGATATCCTCGGGAAAGGATGTGAAAAGAAAGAGTGGGCATACTCCTTTGATACGACAACCTCTATAATCTCTAGATGGTACTCCCAAATAACTAGTTGTAATCTGAGGTACTCCTCACACACTACATCATATGATAAAATAGGTCCCGACTCTGGAATGTCCTGTTGTCTACGTGCATATAAAGCAACTCCTTGGGGCATACCCTGTACTCGCTCGTACTGTCGTAGTACTCTCCCAAGAAGGAATCTCTCTATCACAAATGGTGTCCTCCCAATCAAATATCTAGCAGTGCACACATATGGCATCTTTGTGTCGTCCTTCAGCCACTGCTCGCAATCTAGGTAGGGCCTCCATGTCACGGTATCCAAGTCATCCAAAACCCTTCGCTAGTACTCTAGTTTTCCTAGCTTATGCTAGACAACTGGACTTGTATATCCATGAATGTAAGGCCTCCCAGTCGGATGTTGTCTATCGGCCACTGGATGAGTGACAGCTATGTGCTCCCACGCCCATATCTATAGTAGTGTCACCCTCGCTAACAAACTGGCCCCTTTAAGATAAACCACTTGGTGAAGATCATAGTACAAGTGTGCTAGCATGTAGGAGCCCCAAGCATATCTAGTACCCTGTGTGATCATTCTCTCTAATGTCCAACCCCAACCGACTAAGAGTCCCTTCGACCTACAGTCGAGACATAATAATCCTCCAATAAAACTACCAAGAACACATGGTAGTGTCACATATGCATCAATCATATCCCGCCATGGGATCTCATATCCACAAATTTAGACATCCTCGAAGACTCTCCTCAATGCATCAGTACCCCTTGCTCCGTGGAATCATAGACAACTAACTCGCCAACAATAGGAATCCTCAAGATATGGTAAACATCCTCTGGTGTCACTATCATCTCACCAGTGGCTAAGTGAAAGGTGTTGTGATCATTGTGCCACCTCTTTGCCAAAGCAGTCAGAATTCCCCTGTTAATCCTATGCTGGGGCATATCTATCAAAGAAGTCAATCCACATTGTCCAATCACATCTAGATCATCCTTCACTAGATGTGGAATCAAATCCCAGGTCTTCAGGAATCGCTCCCAAGACTGAAGGATCCTCAACGACTCCTATCATCATAGCATATCGCAAATCATCAATCTTATCAATCAACCTATCAATCTAATCAGCTTTGATGAGATTTTGATTACATCTCGTGAGCATCTATCATTGATCCTCACCTATCATGAGGTCAATTATCATTATCCTATCATTGATCCTCATCTATCATGAGGTCAATCATCATTATCCTATTATTGAATCTCACCTATCATGAGATCAATCATCATCTAATCTATCAACATCATCAAACAACATCACAACATTGGCTGACGCGATCAATCATCATCAAAATCAAGGAGTCTAATCCAAATTTCATCAATTTGGTCTAAATGCGTTGAAAATATTGATGTGCTAGAAAACTTCATCGATGCGCTGGAACAGTTCCTCAATGCGAAAAATCTATGAATGCGCTACTAAAACCCATCAATGCACCATTTTACTCTATCAATGTGTTGAATCTCTCAATGCACTAAAAATATCACCATATGCACTAATTTATGCAATCTATGCGTCAACTGACCTATTGCGCTAAATCATTAATTAGATGCGCTAAATCTAGGTATGGATGTGCTAATTTACTATATGCACAACAACTTTGACTATATGCGCTAAAAATTTGACTCTACGTGCTAAAAGTCCCTATTGCCTAGAACAGTCTACTTATGCACTACATTGGGTATCCTATGCGCTAAAATGCTAAAAACTGACTTTCAAACATTAAAAGTGAAGGAAAAAATCAATTCAAAATTCACGAGGAGGTTTTTCGGGGTACATACTGTTGGAAATAGGATGCCATTTAATTGCAATCCTAAACATTATTTATTTCATGTATCTCCTAAGTCCTTGGAATGTGTTCATTAACACTAGGATTAGGAAGAGATTAATATTTGATGAAATAATCATGTTAATTGACATTTGTAATTAATTCTAAATGTTAGGAGCATGTGAGGGCATCCATTATGAGTTCCTAAATAATAGGGGCACATGGGGTGCCCACATGGTAGGTGACACTCACCTTGAGTTCAGTTAACTATTCGGAGTAAGAGATAACACTTCTGAATGCATGTAAAGATCCTAGGAGTTAAGGTTTGATGTTTGCATGCATGAAGTTCAGTTCAGTTTAGTTCAGAACCAGTTTAGTTCAGTTTAGTTTAGTTTAGTTTAGTTCAGTTTAGTTTAGTTTAGTTCAGTTCAATTAAGTTCAGTTATGGTTAAGTTATCTTCAATTAGTTTTAGTTGAATTCTAGTTGACTTCAGTTAACTTGGAATGCATGGCTAATGACTTGAGTTGCATGACAGATAATAGGGACTACCTCTAGTTAACAGGGGATGACCATTCTTGCATGAATGGTGTTGAGAAATGTTTCAATTAACAAGAAATGACTTGGACCCAACTTGGGTGCCCAAGTTGGCTTCTTGGAATTAACTCCTTTGCATGTTGAGATATTTCAGAAAGCTCAGTTAAGTGGGACCACTTTTGGGCGCCTACTTTGAGGACGAAGCCTTGAAGATATTTACAGAACAGAGGTTGAGTTGCTACTTCAATTTGGGATGCCTAAATGCATGAAGATGAGGATTTGACATTGTTCTTCATGACATAACTCTATTTGCATGAGATAGGTGTACCTTTTAGGGATAGGGCTTGAGCATTGTAATTGTAACTTAGTTGGAGTTTACAAAGTTGATTAAAGCCTATATATCTCAAGCCAAGTTGAAGAGAGTTGGTATCAATTTTTATTGCAGGTGTGAAGAAGTTTTGGTGAAGGAAAAAGAAGCATTTTCAAGCAAGAATTGGAGCTATTGTAATCTACTTTAGAGATTGAATAATAGAATAATTCTTGGTGGATTTTTTCCCTAAAAGGGTTTCTCCATGATACATGCTTGTGTAATCTTTCTAATATCCTATCTACTTCTTCTATCAACTTTTGTCTACATTCTACAAACAGTAAAATGGATTAATCAGATAATCACCCACAAAGAACATGTAACAAAAGGAAAAGCTTATTTAGATCAGCAATATTAAGGTTTTACAAAGTATTAAGCTAAGAAAAACACCTCAATTTTCAACACATACCGGAGGTCCATATGAGGCCGAGCAGTGACGTCAAACTCGCTCGAAACGGAGGGTTTGGATCAGAATCACCATCTTGCTAAATTTGCACAAAGTTGCTCTAATCACTCAATTTTCAAAATCCAAATGACACAAATGAGCTCAAATCACATCTTTTTAACCTTTTAAAGGGGTAATTAAGTGGGATTGATTTTTTTTTTTTTAAAAGGGTCTTAAAAATTCAAAAATTCATCGATTTATCTCCCGAGGGGGAATATATCCATCATCACTTGAAAATTAGTGTTTGGGGCATATTTAATTTTTTTTTATCAGCACTAGCAGAAAATTTTTCTTTGAAGCAATGTGTAAACACATCACTTCAAAGAGGGGAAAAATGTATACACCTAAAATTAGTCAGGATAATTAATTAATTAAATACAAGGTATTTAATTAATAAACCTCTTATTTTGTCTACTTATAAATAAATTCTAAATTTATTTATATGGTTCATTTTCTAATTCTTCTATCTTAAATCACATTCTTCTAATTTTAATTAAATAAACAAATTTCAATGGTTTGTCTTATTTAATTAACTTTCCTCTTATTAAATTTAAATTCTAAAATTTAAATTTAGTCACATGTCTACAGCTTTTCCTCCTTCCACCTCATCATGTCATGTGTCTCAACAAATTGAATATTTCAATTTATTTAATTTGGGCTTTTTCCTCAACAAATTCTAAAACAAACTTGAGACACTTTGCTCTCTTCCTCCATTTATTCTCTCTCACACTTGGCAAAGTGTCCTATTAAAGGGAACCATCTCCTTTATTCCCTCTAACTTCTTCATTCTCCACTGTTCATCTCTCCAGCTAAAATCTTGACCGTTGGTTGCTACCACATCAGAATATGCCTTGGAAATCCTATAAATGCAGCCTCATTCTACAACATTTCATATCCCACTCTTGAGCAATCTTACTCTGCAAAATTTTCATTAGAGCATTTGTGAGCATTTAGCATATTTAGCATTTAAAATCATTTAGTATGATCATGGCTTTGTTGTTAGCTGCATCTTAGTCTCTTTAGTTTCATCACATCATTATCATAGTATAACCTTCATTTTCATACAACATTAGCATCATTACCATATCACTCATCCATCATATAGTTTATCAATCATGTAGAAAGGTTTATTTCATTTCTAGCATCTCATTCTTTAGGTTTTCATTTGACAAGTCCTATGCATACAAACAATTTGAGAGCCACAATGATTTGAAAAATCCCTAGAGATAGAGAACAATGGGATGACTCTAGAGAATTTGTTTGTTTCAATTCGATTAGACTTGTTATTTTAATTCTCTAATATAATGTTTCATTGATTGTGTGGTTTTATTACTTATTCACATATTTTACACACACAAATTGTAATCAAAATAATTATATATTTGTAACATGCCCAATCTTTAACGTAAAGAATTTACCTATGTTTTAAACCATGTGTGAATAATATATGCTTGCAAAATATAGAAATATTTTTTTTCTTTTCAATTTCAATAATAAGATGCACATTTGAAATAATCCCATTTCACACTTTCATTGCATTTACAAAATAAACATTACAAAATCCCAAGTAATGCTTTCGTATTCCATAATTCCATTTCAATGATAATATTTTCCCATTTACAATTTCTCAATAAAAAAAGAGATAAATGAATACATACATAGCTTCCATGAGATTTTAATGAAATAGAGATACAAATGGTCCAGATGTCCATGCTGACATACATCCTCAAATTTCGATCACCAACTGTATGAGGGAGAGCATCACTCAAGGGCTTTTCTGCTCACCATGGACTTACTGTGGTCCCCCACACATCTACCTTATTGGTAAGATGGCCCAACCCTTCGACGAAGAGATTGGCTTGGTGACCTCATACTTCTAGCCTCCTTGAGCATAGTCTTGTGCCCTACATAACTAGAGCTACCATAAATTGGCTCAACCTACATGTATGACATTCCCTGCCTAGTATGCAAACCTAGCTCATAGTGAACCGATAGTGTAAAAAGTGGCTACTTACACTACTTTGGCCAAAGTTTGATTTAATCAGTCGCTCAGAAGCGAAGTCATATGTTCACCCACCCCTTAGCTTGATTTGGTATTTGACCATTCATACTCTTTTCAATCATAACATACATTCAATCCTAAAGGTAATGACATAACAAAGTGACCAACTAGGTTACTCCCATCCACAAATTATCCTAACCCCAAGAACAACCAAGTTAAGCACCCATGTTCAAAAACTGACATCTTAAACAAAGTACTTCAAGATAACATTATTTCCCCACATTTAATAGTCCATGTAAGCATATATATGGTGTATGACAACCTGGATATAGATCAAATAGTGAACATATTCACACAATTCCATCATAGAGAATATATACATACATACATACATATATATATATATATATATATATATATATATATCAATAGGGTTTCATCAAAAAAAATTCCACCAAATTCAGGAAAGCCAACCAAAATAAGAAATAACTTAAATTCACTCAAGCAATCACAACTTGCATATAATTCATCTTTTTCCAATCACATGCATTCATAATATATATATATATATATATATATATATATAGGGTTTCATAAAAAAAAAATTCCACCAAATTCAAGCAAGCTCAACCAAAATAAGAAATAACTTAAATTCACCCAAGCAATCGCAACATGCATATAATTCATCTTTTTCCAATCACTTGCATTCGTAAACAAATATGATTTCAACATAAAAGGAATAGAGTACTAAAATTAGCATGCTTGAAATAATAACCCCAAAAGATTATGTTGCTTCCTAAGCTCAAACCCTATAGTCACACTTGCTACTACTTCTAAACTCAACCTAACTCCAATTCTAGCTTCTCATAAAACTCTCAACCAATGCAAATTCACAAAGCAAACTCTCTTTCTCACTAAGCACTCAACAACTTACTTGCTTATAAAACTACAATAGAGTTACAAATGAATAAGAAAAAATCAAAATGAGTAAACAAAAGCTAGAGAAGCTACCTCTATTTATACCAAAAACTGAGAAACTCAATGCTGCAAATGAGATCCTAAATCCGCCACCTTTTCTCTTCTTGCTACCACCACTCAATAGTAAGACTAATTCCTCCTCTAAATGCATCGACTCAGCCAACCAAAATGAAATGTGGCTTCTAAAATACTCAACTTGCAAATATATAAATAGTTTCATTATTTCCAGATTATCTAAAATGGATGAGTTGCCTTGTCAAGTAATAGTAATGACTCTTTTTACAGAGTCAATCAGAGAAATGTTCAACTACAGGTTTCCTATTTGCAAAGCAAGTCAACTACCTTCATAAGCTTTAGCCAGCTTTATTTTAACAAAGTCTTAATGCTCATTTTAAGTTGTGTGTTGGTTTCATAGACTTCTAATTGTTTTCTTCCACCTATTGTGGTGCTTTCACTTTCCACATCAACATGTTGGGTGTGATTATTATTTTGTAGTGTCTTTTAACATATTTCATTATTCGTTATAGCACTGGCTTATGCACTTTGCATATTTCTTTCATTTGTATTCACTTAGCAATATATAAAAAACTATGTGTTGTCTTTATTGTTTCATATATGTGCATTATATACACACTTCACATTGTTATTAATTCACCGACTTTTAAATACGCCAAGCACTGTAATATATCCCATGTTATATATGTAAACCTTTTACGCATTTCCTCCAAAGATTATGTTATCAACATACACAACCACAATCAAAATTTGATCTCTCTCAACCTTGAAGTAGATTTTACTATTTGTATTACCCTTTTTGAATCCCTGCTGCAATAAATACTTATCCAATCTTGCATACCAAGCTCTAGGAGTTAGTTTAAGTCCATATAAAGCTTTCTTCAACTTGCAGACCATATCAAAATCTTTTGATAACTGAAACCTTCTGGTTGTTCAATGTACACCTCTTCTTCTAACTCACCATTCAAAAATGTAGACTTGACATCCATCTGATACACCTTGAAGTCTTTATGTGTTGCAAAAAGCCAAAAACATTTTAGTGGCTTCCATTCTTGCTACTAGAGAAAAACTCTCTTCAAAATATATTCCTTCCACTTGTGAGTAGCCCTTACACACAAGCCTAGAATTTTCCTGGTAACTTCTCCATTCTCATTCAACTTGTTTTTAAAAACCCATTTAGTTCCTATCACATTCTTGTTTGCTAGTCTTCGAACAAATTCTCATGCTTGGTTCTCAATCTACTTCAATTCTTCTTCCATAGCTTTGATCCAATTCTCATCCTTGCATGCTTCAGTTACTATTTTAGGTTCTACCCCAGAGAGTAAACAAAATTTTACCTATTCCTCCGCCATAACATCTCTTCTTCTTGTTAGTACACCTTTTCTCTTATCTCTAATGATTTGATTTTCAAAATGATTCTTTTGCACATACTTAAAAATTCAAATTTGGCTTTGAAATTCTGCATCTTTGCTTGCTTGACCTTATCATCTCCTTCATAAATGCTCTACAAATTTGTCCAAATTTCTTTAGCAGTTTTGATGCTTATCACCTTCACAAGTTTTGAATTACAAATCCCACTCAAGATAGCATTCCTTGCTTTTCCATTATTCTCATAATTCTTGATCTCATCATCACTTGTCGGAGGAGTAGTAGGTATAGTGTATCTAGTTTCAACTGACTTCAAAACACCAAACTCTAACCAAACAAGAAAGGCTTCCATCCTGGCTTTGTAGAAAGCATAGTTTGATTCATCAAACATAGGAACTTTGACACCATTCATGTGTGTCATCCAAATCTACCTCAAGCGGTTAAGCTTCTTCCAAGGAATCACAACTTTGATACCAATTGTTAGACATACGACAATTGAGAGGAGGGAATCAGTTGTACAATAAAATATTCAAAACCCTTGTTAACCTTCAAAACCCTTATTATGCATCAACATGAATGTAAACTAATGAAACATAAACACATTCACAACCATACACCATATAACACCAGATTTACATGGAAAACCCTAATCAAGGAAAAACCATAGTGAGAATTAACTCACATATATGAATAACAACACCGATTACACAAGTCTCACTATCAGAAGGGCTCACTGCCCAAAAGAAAAGACTGGCTCACTTCCAAGGGCTCATTGCCCAAAATAAAATAATGACTCACTACCAAGGGCTCACTACTCAAAGGACTCATTGTTCAAAATAGAAGAGAATAGAAGAAGACTGTTACAAGGAGGTTCACTACCTTAGAGCAATAGGAAAATCCACCATAGTAACTCTACACCGTCTACAACCTTCGGCTTACTACCTCCAACAACTTTAGGTACATTGAAAGTGTAGATACTGTTGATGTGTTTTTTATGCACTTCTCAACACAGGTAATGCATAGGTGCATCACCTCTCTTGAAAGACAATCTTCCACAATCAAATTGCAGAACACTATCCCAAGGTCTCTAATGTCAGGTCTTGATAGTTCTTGGAATATCTCAGTTGTTTTATGTGATTTGTTGGAAACACAAGGCTAACTTATGGATGAGTTACAAAGCGTGGGAAGTTGGATCTTCAAATGGAGTTCTTAAGATGGGAGAGTTGTGCATTTTTTGTAGGTTCAAACAACAGTCTTGAACTCCATTTTATCATTGGATTTGGCTTTACAATGTGCAATGAACTTTTCCTAAGGTTACTTATTAAAAAAAAAGGAAAAAAGGGCAGGGAAGAGAGGAAGTTCCTAGATCTGAAACTATGAATGAACAGTGATCACGGAGGCTGCTACAGTAGACAAACTCCCTAAACTGAGTTTTGCTTGGCCAAGAGGATCCTATAGTTACACAAAACCAGTGCAATCTTCTAAGGACTGCATATTTTCAGATTACACACACAGATCATGCACATGCAATCGAACTAAGTTGCAGAAATAAAGGAAGGAAGCTCAGACTAGCTTTGCAAAGTGATTCATCATCAATGAACCACAAAAAGCATGAGCTTGAAATTCATCAAATACTGAAACAACAATCACCATCACCACTTCCATTCAAGAAACTAACACTAAAACTAACATGGAAATAAAACCATGCATGCAAGATGAGCAAAATCAAAGAAAACATCCATAAAATCGTGCAATGTTGTCTTCTATTGCTGCAAATTCCTTTTACACCAGCTCTCCAACCCTTTTCAAATGAGGGGGAGACTCCTATTTATAGTTTTCCAAAGCCCAAATAAATGGTCAGGATTGATTTACAATGAATGGCCCATATTTGTTTACATTAGGGTTTCACCTACCCCTCAATATTCAGCAATTTAAAATACATCTTTTGTATTTTCCCTATTTTGTCTTCTAGTGCTCAAGTGTTGTAACAATTTTGTCATTTCACTAATTGCCCTTTTCATTGTAGCTAAAATTGATGGAAGGCTACTTTTTGCTTGATACGTTCGTAGCATTGTCCATCAGATTAGACAAACCTCACCTACAACTTTGCATCATTGTGAGATGGATCAGATGATCTGATGAGATAGCTCCTGACGGATAGTGATAATTTGTTTGGAGGGAGGAAATAGTTGCTCCCTCCCACCACCTTCAAGGCCACCCTTTGTGGATTTTTCATTGACTCCCTTAGCATGGGCCTGCTTCTACAAGGAAAGGTGGGCATAAAATGAATGGTGATAGGAGCTATGTACTTTTCCTTGTTCAGCTTTCTCAATGGGTCTCCTCGACAGACCCGTGATAGGCTCCTTGAATCCTATATACATGAAGTGTCGTAAGTGCTTTCATACACAAATCAAGCCAAGCATTAGTGAAATCTTGCAAACTCCTTGTTAGATCCATCCATGCATCATCAAAAGATGATAATATTCATATTTGGAGCCCATTTGGACCATAAACATTAATGTGGGCCCAAGGGGGTGGGTACCAAAGCGGACGATAGACGAAAGGCTGAAGGAAGGCAGACAACGAACGACGGACAACATTCCCCAAGGCCGGGCCCAGAAGCACCGACGAAAGTTGGGCGATGGACAGAAGGAAGGCCGACAGTGAACGACGGACAACATTCCCCAAGGTCAGGCCTGGAAGTGCTGAGGGAAGTCGGGCGATGGACGAAAGGCGAAAGGAAGGCGGACAGCGAATAGTGGACAACATTTTGCAAGGTCGGTCCCGAAAGCGCTGACGGAAGTCGGGCGATAGATGGAAGGTGGAAGGAAGGCGGATAGCGAATGATGGACAACATTCTGTAAGGCCGAGCCCAAAAGCACTGAAGGAAGTCAGGCAATGGATGGAAGGCAGACAGCGAATGGCAGGCAACATTCCCCAAGGTCGGACCCAAAAGCCCCGATGAAAGTCGGGCGATGAACAGAAGGCGGAAGGAAGGTGGACAACATTCCCCAAGGCTGGGCCCAAAAGTGTCGACGAAAGTCAGACAATGGATGAAAGGTGAAAGGAAGGCAGACATCGAACGACGAACATCATTCCCCAAGGTTGGGCCTGGAAGCGCCAATGAAAGTTGAGCAACGGACGAAAGGCGGACAACAAACGACAAACATCATTCCCCAAGGTCGGGCTCGAAAGCATCGATGGAAGTTGGGTGATGGATGGAAGGTGAAAGGAAGGAAGACAATGAACGGTGGACAACATTCCCCAAGGTCAGGCCCCGAAGCACCAAAAGAATTTGAGCGATGGACAAAAGGCGAAAGGAAGGCAGACAGCGAACGACATACAACATTCCCCAAGGCCAGGCCCGAAAGTGCCGAAAGAAGTTGGGCGACGGACGGAAGGCGGAAGGAAGGTGAACAGTGAATGATGGACAACATTCCCCAAGGTCGGGCTTGAAAGCACCGATGAACGGAAGGTGGAAGGAAGGCAAACAATGAATGATAGACAACATTTCCCAAGGTCAGGCCTAGAAGTGCTAACGGAAGTTGGGCAACAGACGAAAGGCAAAAGGAAGGTAGATAGAAGATGACAGACAAAATTCCACAAGGCCAGGCCCGAAAGTGCTGACAGAAGTCGAGCGACAGACAGAAGGCGGAAGGAAGGTGAACAGTGAACGACAGACAACATTCCCCAATGTCGGGTCCAGAAATGCCAACGGAAGTTGGAGTCCCAGAATGAAATTTTTCCAACCTCCCAAAACTTAATGAAACCTTAGTAGTTCACTTAGGCAACACAAAAACATCCCAAATCCACAGGAAACTTTTCCCCACAATCCAGAAATGACAGAAAACGCGAAGCATGTGAGAAGTGGCCAAGTCAGCAGGAACAAGGCAAAAGGCGGAAAAAAGGAAGGGGGACTTTGTTTCTTCCCAGATTTGAATACCCCAAGTAAAATGAAGGGCCGAGAGTAACGTTTATAAAATGAAGGGCCGAGAGTAACGTTTATAGGCAAATTTCCATTAATGGTATGCATTGATTTCTTTGTATGGCAAACCTAGGTTAGGTGAGATGATTTGAAAATAGTTGTGGGATTGTGGGGCGATGGGCGAAGGGAAACCCGCAGGGGCACTTCCATGAAAGCAAAAATCTTGGCAAAATTTAGGTGCGCAAATGCATTTGGTCAAGGAGTGTTTAATCGTTTGAGGGCACATGACCAATTTGGGCTTGGGAAAAGTGGCATGCAAAATGAGACAGGAGAAAAGCAACCCGTCTGGAGCGAAAAGAGGGGGTCCTTGCTTACGGCGAGGCGTGTGTGCAAAATATGCACAACAAATGGCGACTCGCTAGGGAAATGCTCCAGAGCATTTTGATGACAAATTGGAATCACGAACCCAAAATCTTTGGTTTCGATCTTCAGGCTAGGGAAAACAAGCCAGATGCTCAACCAAAGGATCAAAACCACTAGTTAATCCAACCTTTAGTATGTTGAAAATCCAAGTGTGTGCAGTTGCGTTAATTCCCATCCTTCAGTTGCTACAGGAACCCAAGCTCTGTCAAGTTAAGCTACGTAGTTTATTCTAACTCCAAAATAGATCTGGGACATTGCCTCGCTACCAGTCAGGCATCTATAGGCCCTACGAGGTCATCGTTGTGATTCCCCCGAACATTGCTCTACTGTCGGCCGGGCGTCCATAGCCCCAGTAGAGTTGCTCAAATATCCCTAAAAATTTGAATTTTCTCTTTGTTTTAATTTTCAATACTTTCTTTCTTTTCTTTCTTTTGATTTTTTCTCTTTTCAATTCTTTTATTTCAACCTGCAATCAATGAAGCTCGCAATTAGGGCTGAGAATCACAGTGGTGCTGAATCAGAATTTTAGATTTTTCAATTAATTGGACCTCGCAAAGGACCTACAATGACCTCTAGATTCTTAAAGTGTGTAAAAGATATAAGATTTCAGAATACATCAGAGTCGGACTAAACCAATGACTTATCCTCTTTGAATCAAACACCCAGATCACCTAACACTAATAGAAAACCTTCACCATCCACTCTGAAAACTTGATTAGAGTTTAACAAAGAAATACGTAGAACAACCCCAGGTGATAAGTATAGTTGTTGTGCGCACAAATGTGCCCAGCTAAAAGCAAATGGACCCTGGGCAAAGCAACAACAAAGCGACAACAAAACGGAAAGCAAAACGGGAAGCAAACACCTAAACTAACCAAAGCATAAAAGTGAAAGCAAGTAGCAAGAAAACTAATCTAAAGCAGCTAACCTACAAGAAACCAACTAACCTAAGGAAAGCAGGAAAGCAAAGTATTTACAGGAAACCTACACTACTCAAAATGGGCTATGTACAAAGATATTTACAAAGCACTATGTTCAGGCAGGGTGAGCCAACATTAACGTTCATTGGATTTTGCAGTGCATGCACAGGAAAACGAGCGATCGTTGTAGTTCTTAACCATGCAAATTTATCTTTATACTCAAAAAAAAGAATTTTATCATCGCAACATTCAAATTTCATCGCATAGTCAGGGAAAAATCAACAATTGAGGAGGTTCATGAAACCCATGGTTGATCCATAAGCAAGTTTTCCTTCCTGCACTCCCATAATAAAAATGATAAATGCAACTATGAAAATTAACAGGGGTAAGGAAGGATAGAACTTGGATTTCATCATGCAGAGGTGGCATCATTTGACAGTCGAGAGCAAGCACTGCATCGTCGATAGGTGCATTGGCAGCCTCAGGCGGGCGTGGTGGAGGGTGCAACACTTTAGACATTAACCTTGCATAAGGTTGGGAGAACGGGGCAGCAAACACCCCTTCTATTCATGTGGGATCCACAACTTCCACTGGCAGTTCTTCAAAAATAAATACTTCTCCACATTGATCATCTGCAAACTTGGGATCCACTTGATTGTTGTCTTCAAAAGGCAACACGCTATCCCATTTCCTTTCCCAAGTGTCGACCTTATCTTCGTGATGTTCAGTGTCATGGGATGATGATATGCGCAAATCTGTCCTATTGCAGCTCCCTATATGTGAAGGAGGATTAGCAATGTTCCAAGGCAAAAGGACCACTAGTTAATCTTGTAGTTGACTGAGTATGTCATGTTTGTTGGCAGCCATCAAAACAGCCTCCCCCTTATCTTCTTCCTTTGTTGTTCGTGTATCTCCTTGATGACATTCACTTCTCTCTTCTTGTTCACTATCGTTGTAGACAGAGGAGGAACCCCTCCCCCTTCTGGGAACTCTAGTGCATCGCCATTTGGAGGCTCAAGGAGTATGCCTTCGCCGCTACCATCTTCTGGATGTACTCTTCCTCGGCATGAGCATACCTCCGTAGTACAACTCCCAATGGAAAGAAGTCATCAAATGATGGCCTCATCAAGGGGACCAAAATCAACTGCACAATCTCCCTCCAAAGACTCGCCGAAAATCCTATCATGCAGGTGCACAACTACTCTTCAAGAGGAAGAACTTCTTGATAACTGGACCAAAGTTTGATCTAATTCATCGCTCAAAGCTCAAGACTGTATTGTTTTCCTTCTTCTATTGGTTCCAACATCCTCTTGAGGCCTACCTTCAGATTCATCACTTAGTTCAGGCTCTTGGTCTTCTATGTCATCTCTTAAAGCATTTGCAGGAGGTGGCGTACTTAGCTGCCCCACTTGCTCTTTAACTTGTTCAATTGCCTCTTGGCATAACTCACATGCAAACTCAAAATGTGATGTGTCGTGGAGTCTGCACCAATTTGGTAGCAACAACACCTCCAAATCCACTTGACATTTTAGCTCATACCAATCCCTTGCTAGTCTGGAGACAAGCTAATTATATCTTTCCGCTATTGGGTCCTCATCATTATTTGGGAAGGAAGGTGGATAGTAGACAGTCATGGTGAGTGGTTGTTCTCACTCCTCCAAATCTTCATTTTCAGATGCTTGATCGTTGTCATTATAGATGGAGAGGTCCTCTAATTTGATCTCACTTATTTCTTTGTCATCGTTCTCTACTGTCCCAAGGCTGTCAACCTTTTCTTCTTCCTGATTTTTAGTATCTGCGTTGGCTGTCCCAGCATAAATTGTTGCAGAATTTGCTGACCCATCATCAACTATCACTAGCTCCTCTTTTTGAGTGGAGGATTTCTCTTTGCTGATAGAGGAAAGACTCTTTGATTCTTTTCACGTTGAGTTTCCATCAAGACTGTTTGTTGTCCCAAGGGAATCAATTCCTTCCTTTTCATTTTTAGCTTCAACGTTCGCTGACCCAACACTAGTTTGTGTCGAATCCCTTGCTTCCTCTTCAATGTGTTGTCCTCCAGATGTTGACAGCTCTTTGGCTTCATGGGATGACTCGTCCTCCTTGAAAATTGGCTGCTCTAACTTGTCTGAACAACCCTTGACTTGAGTGATGATGTTGTCACATGATGGACACATAAATTCTGAATTCTGAATGTGGTGCATTGTGAAATTTGCACCAACTTTCCATTAGTACTTCCTCCAATCTTGGTCCATCCTTGCTGCTCAAATGTTCTTGGATCAACTCCTTGAACACTTTGGCTACCATGGTTGTCAATTCTTCCTCCGGGTCTGCAAGGGCCAAAGGTTGATAGATTTCCCAAAAGGGAATTTCTCCCTGCAAGACTCTTTTAATTTTGCTCAAGAATGTGAGACATCCCAGGTCGTTGTGCCTATAAGTGCAATGGATCCTACACTTATCTACCAATGCAAATTGCTGCAATGGTCTTCGCAACCTTCTATTCAAATTTGCATGTAGCTTAGTGATGCTAATTTGTACATGTTGCTCCATTCTAGCTCAATTTGTTTTGCCTTCAAAATTTTCTGATTTTATGTTTTAGCATTTAAAGAGATCTCTCTATCTCAAATTTCTTCTTTGAAAGTGCTCTTTTTGATTTCCAACTTTCAACTTTGTAGCCCCAACATACCAGCCCTCCTTCTAGTGCCAGTTCTGTTGATGTGTTTTTTATGCACTTCTTAACACAGGTAATGCATAGATGCATCACCTCTCTTGAAAGACAATCTTCCACAATCAGATTACAGAACACTATCCCAAGGTCTCTAATTTCAGGTCTTGACAGTGCTTGGAATATCTCAGTTGTTTTATGTGATTTGTTGGAAACACAAGGAAAATTTACAGATGAGTTACAAAGCGTGGGAAGTTGGATCTGCAAATGGAGTTCTTAAGATGGGAGAGTTGTTGTGGGTTTGCTGCAGGTTCAAACAATAGTTTTGAACTCCATTTTATCATTGGATTTGGCTTTACAATGTGCAATGAACCTTGCCTAAGGTTACTTATTAAAAAAAAAGGAAAAAAGGGCTGGGAAGAGAGGAAGTTCCTAGATCTGAAATTATGAATGAATTGTGATCATGGAGGCTGCTATAGTAGACAAACTCCCTAAACTGGGTTTTGCTTGGCCAAGAGGATCCTACAATTACACAAAACCAGTGCAATCTTCTAAGGACTGCAGATTTTCAGATTACACACACAGATCATGCACATGCAATCGAACTAAGTTGTAGCAATAAAGGAAGGAAGCTCAAACTAGCTTTGCAAAGTGATTCATCATCAATGAAACACAACAAGCATGAGCTAAAAATTCATCAAATACTAAAACAACAATCACCATCACCACTTCCATTTAAGAAACTAACACTAAAACTAACATGGAAGTAGAACCATGCATGCAAGATGAGAAAAATCAAAGAGAACATCCATAAAATCGTGAAATGTTGTCTTCTATTGTTGCAAATTGAGGGGGAGACCCCTATTTATAGTTTTCCAAAGTCCAAATGAATGGACAGGATTGATTTACAATGAATGGCCCAGATTTGTTTACATTAGGGTTTCACCTACCCCTCAATATTTAGCAATTTAAAATGATTTTGTCTTCTAGTGCTCGGGTGCTGTAGGAGTTTTTTCATTTAGCTGATTGTCCTTTTCACTGTTGGAAGGCTGATGAACATTGTCCATTGGATCAGACGAACTTCACCTACAACTTTGCATCATTGTGAGATGGATTAGATGATCTGATGAGACAGCACGGATCATGATTGTTTGTTTGGAGGGAGGAAACGGTTGACCACCTTCTTTGTGGATTTGTCACTGACTCCCTTAGCATTGGAGGAAAGGTGGGCATAAAATGAATGGTGATAGGATCTATGTGCTAGCTTTCTTAAATAGGGAATCCTGTATACATGAAGTGTCGTAAGTGCTTTCATACACAAATTTAGTCAAATCCTGCAAAATCCTTGTTAGATCCATCCATGCATCATCAAGAGATCATGGAGCCCATTTGGACCATAAACATTAATGCAGGGCCATAGGTGCCAAGGCAGATGATGGACGAAAGGCGGAATGGACAATGAATGATAGACAACATTCCCCAAGAAAGCGTCGATGACGATTTCCCCAAGAGAAGTGCCGACGAAAGTTGGTCGACATTTTGGAAACGCCGACGGATGGAAGTTTCGCAAGGTTCGAGCGATGTGGACAACGAACAATGGACAACATTGAAGCATTGACAGAAGTCGGCTGACCATATTCCCCAAGGTCAGGCCTAACTTGACTTAGATTCAGCGAACGGTATTCCCCAAGGCTGGGCCCATAAGCATTGACTACGTCAAACAACATTCCCCAAGTTCGGGTGACAAACGAAAGGTTGGTGGACTTCCCCAAGGCTTACAACAAACGACAGACAACATTCCCCAAGATCTTTTAGAAATAGAAGTTGTTTTAGTGCTTTGAAACTGCATCCCGCGGTGTAGTGATTCCAAAAATTAGTCCACACAACTTTGTTGAATAAGTTTGTTGCTGGTATGCATTGAGTATGTGTGACATTAGAAATGGGCCATTCAAAGCTTGCATCTACAATTTCTCTTTGGTTGTGTGCAAGCATGCAATTTCTAACGAGATCACAACAATTGGCTTAGTGACATCAAACAATCATGTTTAGAATGAAACACACCTCCCTAGGTTTCTTAACCAAAGCTACACCGTAGCAACTCGGCTTGCAGGGAACAATAGCAATGAACCACCTGAAAAGAGAATACTGCAAACCAACTAGACATACAACTCACAACCAACCTTGCGAAACAATTGAATACCAAAAAATCTAGGGAAAGGTAGATACAAAAAATATTAGCATGCTCCCAAATCTGTAAGACAAGAAACCTCAATGTGGAGAAACATGAAGCAATTCCATTTCTCTGAGACAACCTTCTTCACAGGCAACACACTATTAGACACATCTTCTACGAAAGCATGATCCAAAACCTGAAACTCTGGATATAACACCTTTGAACGCCTCTAATCATCTCATCCAAACCACACACACACATCTTCAACCATGAATAAATGTGAAGCATAATGCAAAACACAACTCTGTCGCTCACTATTCAAATTTTCTCAAAGGCACTTGAAAACCAAGTGAACTAACTGCATCAACAACACTTGCTCATCAACACCACACTAGAGGTTGCAAAAATCTCTCCATCTACAACACCTGCTCAACACCATCACACTAGAGGTTGACATAGGTTGGCATCAATGAAAACACTAAAGATAACATAGTGCAACAATCTCCAACAATCTCCCCATTGACATCATGACAACACTAATCGCCAACACATAGAACCTGCAATGCCAAGTGATGCTCAAAGAAGAATGTGAAATGTGATCCCTGAATATCGAACGACATTTTTTCCTCATGGGAGCAGATGAACTGCAAATAGGTGCATGATATCTTCCCATGTAAGAAGAATGAAAGTCTTTGAATAATGCACAAGATCTAAAGAAAAAGGTGAAATATCTGAAAGCTACTCAAATGCTCCTTACGAATGTTGATGTAGAACATAAACCAAAGATGTAGATGGGTTGACAACAACACTTATGTGGTTATTATCAAAGGTTCCTTCCAACTCTATAAAATGGGATTCACTAAACAAGTCTGATATGCCATGTAAGTAATCATACCATTCAACTATAGTGTAAACACAACTATGAATATCTTGCTACTTTGAATAGTAAGAAACCAACGATGTAGGAACACTCAATAGTGAAGAAGTATAATATGAAGGAGATGTGATATCAATGTAAGGTGAAGGAACTGATGAGGAGGATACAACTCCAAGGTTCAAATAACCAAACTGTATCTCCTTATGCATGTTGAACGTATCAATGTCATCTATACTCAAACCATCATCAAAGTTTGTAGAACCAAAGTAAAGGAATACAATTTGGAATCATGATCAACATGACCCATGACAATGATATCTCTATTCTATAAATCTCTAATGATCATGAAATGTGGTGTAAACTCAACTATCTTTCTTGTGTCAATATGTGCAATCTAATAAATGGAAAGGATGTTATTGGATAATGAAGGTAGATAAAGTACATTATTTAATGTTCCTTCTCCAATCTCAACAAATCATTTTTCCAATTTTAATAGATCTTTTTCCAATTTCAATAGACCCCTTTCCAAGAGCTAGCATATAGGTGTTATTTTTCACCAATATTGGTGGGAATGAACAAGGCTCAAATGTAGAAAATATTTCCCTGGATGCAACCATATTGTGCAATGCCTCGAAATCAAGAAGCCACTTGTGTGATGTGTTTTTTTCATAAGCAATAAGTGTCATACCCTTATTCTTATCCTTTACTGAAAATACAGATGATGTGGATGCGAAAAGGAAAGAACCACCTGTCTTAGGCAATTGAATTTGAGTTTATTGAAGAAGAGTCTTCAAGTCATTAATTCCCTTTTTGTAACATTGCAAGTACATTTGGGCTTGTCCTTAGAAATTTTCCCTTTTGATGAGGGATATGAATTCAATGAAGTGTCTGATTTTGATCCCTTAGCTTGATCCTTAGTTTGTCTCTTCCCCTTAGCAACTAATGCTTGGCTTTTTGAAGAGGTGATATCATCTATATAGATTAATTTAGATTGTTCCCTTGTGATTCCATCACAAAATTATTTAAAAGAAGGCATTACATATGCAGATCCAAGAGCATCCATTACAGAGTAGAAAGAAGAAGCAAACATTTAATAAGGACCATTGAGCTTTGACATACTCAAAAAGACACATTCTTTGTCTATTTTTGTTTTACCACAACCCTGAAGTCTAGAAAGCTAAGACTTGAATTGAACTAAGAAATATTCAATAAATAGAAATGAATCATGAGATAATGTTGTTAATTTTGCATCTAATTGTAGAATCTTGAACTCATTAACTTTACCAAAGAGATCATCAAATTTGTCCCACATTTTCTTAGGAGTTATACAATTAGAAATGTGAAACTGCAAATTATCGGAAATAAGAAAACCTATTAGACTCATTGCTTCATCTAAATTGTTTTGATAAGTAAACTTCTCTAACTCTCTAGTAAACTACATTTGTTATCCATTGATCATTTTCCATAATCCCTTAGATTGAAGTAGTTGTTGTACTTTGAATTTCCATGTGTGGAAATTATGTGATGTTAACAAATCAAATTTTAGATCCATGATACACACACAACAAGGCACAAGCCCCCCAAAATTATATTATATTTGATTATAGACCCCCCAGAAAGATGCAAGACAATATTTACAAGATTTTGTACTTTGGAAGCCAAATCACCAATTTATAACTCAGAGATGTTTACAAATATTGAAGAATAAGCTTTCCAAAACTTAAAGCTAACTACAAATCTAGAATCCTTACAAAATTTTGATAATTTAAAAAAAAAAATTGTGAATTTTTGACAAATGAGGTGAAAGTTATGCCCATCAAAAATTGCACAAATTACACTATTTTTCAAAGGTTAAAAAACAAATTAAAAAGGTACAATTTTAAAATTATCTCGATGCTGAAATGTCAATAACTAAACCAACTTCTCGTCAACTATTTACACTTGAAAAACATACTCCTCATTTGCAAGTTATGCAAAAAGGAAAATGACCACTCAAAAAGCGTACAAAAGCATGTAATGACTTCTATAATTCAAATCAATCAATTGTATTGATGGTAGCTTGCATCATAGCTCAATAAAATAATAAAAAGTATGTCTACAATGAATCATGATATTAGATATCCTTAATTTGATTGAGAAGTACATATTTGAAGTAATACCATCCAAATCTGATCATAATACTAGACTTTCTAGTTATTATAGTAGTTGAATGGATGCATACACGATCATGGCTATGAAAAATGGCTTATAAGGAATCAAAATATTGGCTCTACCTCCACATTGGATGCCACTGTAGAGATAGATAATATATATTTTACTAATAAGAGTGTTACACAAGTAAATAAAATACCCATGATGAGAAAGCTTTGAAGAAAAAAATTACACATGCACACACTGATAAATAAGATAGGGAGCTAGTAAAATCATAACCCTCAATGGAATTAATTGTAACATTTAAGTGATTACATCAGATAAACTTTAGCACAAAATTAGAAAAGCTACAACAACAATACAAAGTGCCAAAATTCAAAGGGTTTAGGGTTAAGAAAATATATAGCAAAAAAACCCTAAGGACCTCTCTAGAAAATTGAATATTTCAACTCCAACACTAGGAAAGAAAAAGTGCTAAGATTAGAACAAGGTACAAACTATTATATATAAATATTAAAGTAAGGTTGAGACTAGGTTTGGTTGACTTAAGCACGATAAGTCTTAAATTGAATACTAAGACAACATCTTTATCAACAAAAGTAAGTGTAAGATGAGGGGAAAAATATGAGATATGTCAGTTTTTTACTTTATAAAAGTATATAAATTATTTCTTTCACTTAAAAGTGATTCCATTCAAAAGACTTCAAAAATTATATTCATAGAATACTATTATTCTATAGTTTAAAAAATTACTACAATATAAATTAAAATCTTTGTTGGTGTAAATATGTGTTTTACCTACCCAGGTCTTGTTTACATGTTAAGTCCACTTAGCTCTTAGGAGGGAATCTTTCTAGTTAGTGTTAGTTGTCATTAGATCTTATCTTATCTTTTGACATTTAATACTTGTGTACTAGGTCATTTAATATTTGTTAAGGTAGTTGCCTCATTATATAGGATTAAGACACATGTCATGATCTTGTCTAATCCTATCTCATAGTTTGCCTTTATAAGTAGGTTGGATCATATGTACAATCTAATTCAATATGAAAATCTTGCATCCATAATAGTTAGTTAGTATTGCAACAATAGTATTTGTTAGTTAGTTCATAGTGAGTTTTGACTTATGAATTAGGGAGCAAGTTGGATAATAGTTAGAGTTAAAATATTCTTGCAAGTCATATGTATTGTAGGCATGTAGTGGTGAGTACATCCATTTTTAGTATTGTAGTAAACTTATTTAATGTGTAATTGATAGATGAGTGATGACAATAATTTAGAGGTATGGTAAATACAATTTGAGATTATCAAGTGTTTGTAGATAAATATTATAGTTGTTATGGTTGATGTTGACCCCAAGTTTTATTAATATAGCGACAATTGTGTGTAGCATAGTTGAAGTTGAGTTTCTTCATAAGAATAAATAGTTGTTAAATATTGATGAGCAAACAATTTGTTAGTAATTGAAAAATTCAATATTTAAATTTTTTATATAAATATATTCAATTGAAAGTGAAAAATAGTTGATTGTGATATCCTATCTATAAAAAATATTGCCTACATATATTGTAGGGATGGGATTGTGGATTGGTCAATTAACTTGTGAATGTAAAAAATATATGACATGGGAAGGCTACAGGTGCCTAAATTTACCATGTTAGGAGACTTTATAAATCAATCCCGAATAAGTATATTCCAACCTCCACAAAAGTATAATTAGAAATATTTCCAGAGTGTTTACAAAATTATTGATAATTGATTGTGGTGTATGCAACAATGGTGGCCACAATATCAAACCCTATGGAAAAAAATACAACTAGTGTATATTGATGTGATAGGGACAAAATGATTTAAAAATGGTCATAAGTTGTAGTTTTTCTAAGATTTTATATTTTAAAAATTTCTACATGTTAGAATAATACTTGTCAATTGAGCAAAACCAAGGACCCCATATATAGACCTTTGTGCTTAATGTTGGTATGTGCTTATTCTTTTGCATTTTACATTCTTAGATAGCTAACAAATCTCCTTGATTTTTTGCATATATCATTTAGTCTTGATTATCCTTGAACATCCTAATTTTCACACGTGAATACTTCATCTCCTCAATATTTCCACGCTTCTCATTATAAACCCCAGTTTAATTACAATACTTAAAATTGAATGAATTAAGAATACTTATTTAAATAATTGTCATAAATTGATATTCTTCTATTTACACTCACCTAAAAACTAAATTATTTATTGATTTATTTAAATATTTAAATGGAAAATCACATAAAGGAAAGGTAAAATCAAATGATGAAAAAAATTCAAATGAATAAAAAAGAAAAAAAGCTATAATGAATGACCTTCTCTCATTCCTGCCACTTTGACTACAAGATAAATATATTAGGGGTATTGCCCACTCATTCTAATGAATTCTAATGAACTTAATTATAGCATTATCAATCTATACACATATTAAAACATTTCTTCAAAATAAATACAAAATTAAATAAAAATAATAGATATACAAATTTATAATTATAATTTTATATAAAAATATTTTTAATTTATTAAAAATAGTGAATTATAACTCTTAAAACAATGAAAAGTCACCTTAAATTAATAGTGATATATCTTTATTAGAAATTGAAATAACTAATTTAATATTTAAAAGAGTTATACAATTTGTATTTTTTATCTCTCATTTGTGAATGGATCTAAAATCCAAAATATAAATTTAAAAATAAATTAAATTTATGTTGCAACGTAAGAGCTGAATTAATAAACTGACCGAGTCAAAGTCAGCCTAAAACAACAAAGATCTTATGCATGGATAGCTTAGTAATGTTTTAAAAAAACCCTTCATACTAACTAGCCTCATTAAACAATATTGTTCTCAACTAGTCCCCATTCCCTATCATTGTCATTAGCTATGTATTTATGGATATAATAATTATTATAATAAACTCGAGCGGGTCTAAAATAGCGTTCAAAGTCTTCGATAAATTAAATGTGCTCCGCCCCATACAAAGTGGCACTTATTAGTCACTAATGCATGTGGGGTGTAGATTTGACTTTGTTGTATAAGCTTGGTGTGCGACCGATCTATGGCACGACGTTTACTTGTCTTCTGCCATTTAATTTTTAATCAAACGTGTAAGGTGACTATTTTCCATAAAGCTTGGGCATCAACATCAAAGACATAAATTCACCATCAAACATACCATTTAGCAAGACGTTTACTTGTCTTCCGCCATTTAATTTTTAGTCAAACGTGTAAGGTGACTATTTTCCATAAAGCTTGGGCTGTCAACATTGAAGACATAAATTCACCGTCAAACATACCATTTAGCATGAAATTTACTTGTCTTTCGCCATTTAATTTTTAGTCAAACGTGTAAGGTGACTATTTTCCATAAAGCTTGGGTTGTCAAGTTTGAAGACATAAATTCATCGTCAAACATACCATTTATTAATATTACTATCATTTTTAGTACTTGTTGTCAAGCATAGTTTTGATTAAGGGGGAAAAGCAGGTTTTGAATAGACCCGAAACCATTTACAACAGGTTTTGAATGGACCCAAAACCATAGGCTTTGAATGGACCTAAAACCATAGGTTTTGAATGGACTCGAAACCATTTCTATGCAGGTTTTGACAGGGACCCAAAACCCACACAAAGAAGAACAAGCTGCAAAAGGAATCAACATAGACAACCAACAGCGAACCAACAACAGATCAAAAGAAAAACAACATGACTACTCAGATCTACTTAAACTAGAAGGTTTTGACGGGAACCTTAAACCCAACAAAGCCAAGTTTTACAAGGGATCTTGAACCCAAACCAAGTTTAAAAGGGAACCTGAAACCCACTTACATCCAGGAACATTAAACCCATTGTTCACATGGTCACAACCTGAGTCCACCTGGCAAGAAGCAGAGTAGAACCTCTTATAGCACCCCCAATCATGAGTAGCCAAATCAAAATCCACCTCAAAAGGAGAAGGCTCCCCTCTATAGGAGTAGATGCCATGAAAACCCTTGCCACCACTGCTGCCACAATGTAACAACAAACAATTCCCTCTCCATAGGAATGCGAACCACCTCAATAGGTTCTGTAACAACATAAGCTAGCAACCTGGGAAGCACCTCCACAAATCAACAAACCCCCTCTCTACCTCTAAAAGAGAGGACTCCACCATAGCAGAAGAAGTCTTCACCTCAATAGAAGACACGAACTGGAGAAACGAGAAAGAAACCACCTAACCATCAACAAGGGGAAACATGACAGCCATCAACAACTTGAGAAGACAGGCCAACAAGAGAAGCAGAGGGAAAGGCCAAAACACACCATTCCACAAAAGACCACGGGTACACAAGATACACAATAGGAACAACCCATTTAATATAGACTTAAGAAAAACCAAAAGAAAAAAGCCCAACAAGGTGCCCAAGCAAAAAACCGATAGAGAATCCCCCACAAAACAATCCTCATCCAAAATCCTGGAGAGATAAAAGAAATGAGCCTTAAGCAGAAGCAACAGAGTGGACTCAGCCAGAAATAACTTCGACAAAGAGCACGAAATAAACACTCTAGAAGGATAAGCAGTAGAGGCCAAGAGAAAGTAGAACAACCAGGGCAAAAGAGACAACACAACCCCCACTGACCCAAGAACAGGGGATATAAACACTCCCAAAGCCACCGACAACAGAGAGGGCAAGAAATACAACAATAAAGCTCAAACCACCTAGAGAACCTGCACCACACCAAAGAGGAGGTTCAACATAGTGGAAACTGGGAGGGTAAAGAACTGCTCCATAGGGGCCTCCATAGTAGATAAACTAGTAAATGCAACCCTCTCAAGGCCAACAAAACCCAAGTAGGGCCACTGTGAACAAACCTCCTCAAAAGGAAGAAGTAGCATATCACTCAAGAAACGAAAGAAGGAAAACCCCAAAATAGAAAACCAGCAAAAGGACAATAAAACCATTGAGAGACAAAGAAAGTGCCAGGTCCAATATGAACAGGAGAAACCACAAGGAAGTCCACCACGATAGGCAAGCATTCCCTGCAAACCAAGAGCGACCGAACCAACGACCCCCGCACAGGAGTCACAAACCAACACCCAACGAAAGAAACATATGCACACAATGAACACTTCCAAGCCACAGGTAGCAGCGCAACCACTTGAGCATCCTCGCTAGGATCTTCATCATCATCTCCATCAACATCCGCCTCCTCATAATTCAAAAAATCGCCCCCACTCCTATTCCTGCTCGAGCGCTCCATCCACAAGTGTTAACAAAGATATAGGATTGTTGTCAAGCATAGTTATTAATAAGTTCCTCAAATATAATTTTTTTTTTTAAAGTGAACATGTTAAATACTTGACTTTAAAAATTGTAAAAAATATTTTTCTTGAACATAATTGGCTAAGAAATTTCAGGTGTTATGGGCAAATTTGTAGGGAAAGCAAGGTAAACTATTTTTTTAACATTTAAAAAAAAAATGATTTTTCATTTTTTGCTTTATAAAATCATTTCATTAAATCTTTCTAAAATAAATAAATGTTACTTATTTTTACATTTTTTTTAAGAATGATTTTTTTTTAATGTATGTAATTGTTAATTTTTTATTAAAAAAATCTCACAAAGATCAATTAGCTATTTTATAGAGATTTGGATTCACACTATTAAAATAATAAAATAAAACTTAAATTAAAGTACATCATAAATTAACATACAAAATAATTTTCCTAAAAAATTGATTTTACACAATTAAAATAAAAATTTAAATTAAATCTTAAACTATTTGATATTACCATTTTTTTAATTTTCCAAATTTTATTAATTTCAAAACATACATAAATACAAATGAAAATTAAATTAAAATAACTAAAATTATTATAATTATTAATTAAATTATAATTCTAACCCTATAATTAAATTTATTATAATCCTAAAAGCATTATAATTAGGATTAGGATTAGAATTAAGAATAAGGTAAAAATTATGGTTAGAACTATTCAAAAATTAAAATAAATTAAAAATAAAATATTATTAATAAAAAACACTAAAATATGATTAATAGATATAATCTTCCAAAAATTTTCAAATCTTATTTTCAATATTAATTCATAGATTTTTTTTGTAATATCACTCTATAATTCTTTATTGTTAGAGTTAGGGTTATGATAGGGTTACCACCATAGTTATGGATAGTGTTACAACCATAATTAAGGTTAGAGATAGGTCTAAGATTAGGATAATGGTTTAAAATTTATTGTTAAAGTTAGAGTTAGGTTATGTCATGCAAAGAGCTAATTAACAATACTAAAACACTATAATTAACAAAACTTACATTTATTTTTATTCACATTAGTAAAGCTTACATTTATTTTTTTCCAAATCTAGAAAACAATAATTACAATATTATAAAGACAAGTACGAGTACGTGGTACTTGTTTATTCTTGTTTTCTCCAAGGTTGCAAAAATATTCTTGTTTTTTCCAAGGTTGCAAAAATTAGAAACTTTTTCCGTCAATCATATTGTCAAAAAATGATCAATAACTGATTTTTTAAATATTTTTTGTTAAAAAATTCACATATTGACATTTAAAAAAAATGTTTATTTTAAATTTGAAAAATTCTCACAATTAGAACAAACAGTCATCTAATGTCATCTAAATGATCAATAACTGATTTTTTAAATATTTTTTGTTAAAAAATTCACATATTGACATTTAAAAAAAAAATGTTTATTTTAAATTTGAAAAATTCTCACAACTAGAACAAAGTCATCTAATGTCAAAGCAAACTCTAAATTTTCAATGGTTATCTATGGATGAAAACTTACCCTATAAATTTTTTATCAAAAAATTCGTTTAATACCGAGCCGCTAAAACTTAGCATTATAAAAATAAGAAATATTGTGAAGATTCGGGCGATTGCCGCGGCAACTAGCAGACGATTTTTTATTTAGAAGAATTGGGTGTACTTGGCGGAGGTTGAAAATATTAAGCGATACGCCTCCACTTTGAGAGCCCTACGACAACCTCATTTTTTGGGTGCACCGAGTTGAAAATGGCAGGGGGAAATTTCATGAACAGGGTACTACACTATGTTATTAACGAACTTTTGGTCGAGCGTCTTGCCAACAGGTAGGTCTCTCTGAAAATAAATTCAATAGCTTTTCGGTTTCCTTTCGCATTTGCTTGTCCCATCCCCTTCAAACTCTTGAGAAATATTATTAATATCTAAAGTAAGAAGTTTTAAAATGATAATTACACTTCGAGGGCTTAAAGTTGGAATACTGAGGATAGGGCAGATGTGAGAGTGGAGTGTGCTGGTTTTAGAGTTGGGCGAATAGGTGTCATCGACATCTTCAGCCTTCGCTGTGAATTTCTCCGTGGTCCACCTTGAATTTTCCATTTGCAGACGAGTCCCGAGCTTTGCCATCTCAAACTATAAATTTATTAATTAACTTTACAACTTCTTTAATTGAAATTGTAGAGATTTTGGAGTAAGCTTTGTAGTAAGTACTGTATCAATGTTTTGGATCACATCAGGACATCATAGGCAGCGAATTGTCTCGAGACTGACAAACTGATGTACCACAATCACCATGGCTCAATTGCCATGTGTATGGGTTATATATGCTTTTTTAATATATTTTCTGATTGGTACAATGTGCAGATTGGTTTTCTTGCATAGACCCAAAACATTGCACTGAGCTTGTTATTATAATTAGTTTGATATCTGTAATTTTATTTTTATAATATAGTGAGTGATCTATAGGGGCCCTTTTCTGACAAAAGATACATACACAATGGAACAAAATGGTCAAATCGACCAATTAACAAAATGATCATACATCCAAAGGCCCAGAAGCCTACAAAGCTAGTGAAAGAAACAGACACCACCCAGAGCAAGCCAGAGAGAATCAACCAGCCCCGGTATGCTACGGAAAAGAGGGGACACCACCTGCCTGAGAGACATCCCAACCACCCACACTCGCCACTGTGTCACACCCCAACCATCGGCATCCAAGGTCATTGCCCCAGTGGCACCACCCTCCTTCACCATTGAAGCGGTAACCTCTGCATCAACGTATAGCGATATATTTCAGACCATGAATTCCCTCTTCTTGGCATGGAGATGTTAGTTTTTAGGATCAGAAATGTAATAAGCAGAAAACACAACACAGAGAGCAATAACACAGTATTTTACCCTGGGAAAACCCTCCTACTCGAGAGAGAGAAAAACCCAGCAAAAGATTCTCTTATAATTCAGAATAATAACAGGCCCTAGAAAGGCCGAATACAATACAAAGGATCTGCACTTATATATGGTGCAATTTCATGAATACACAAAGTATTGACTCATCTCCTTGATGCTAATCTGCTGCTTAGAAACTTGACCTGCTGCTGAAAGAATTTGAACTTAGGAATGAATTGCTTGATTGATTGATTAAATAAGGAGACACCTTCTCCTATTTATACAAGCCTAGGCGAGCTCACTCTAGAGCCGACCTAGCAATTACAATATTTGTTTATAAAGCATGATGGCCGACCTGCCTTAGATACATTATATTTAAGGGAAATTATCTCCCGAAGCTTCACAACACCAACACTCCCTCTTAGCTAGGGAGGTATTTTCCAGATATCCTCGTCATGGAGTCTCTCAACATGACGCCCACAATGGCTACACCTATTTGTGGAAATCAGAGATGTACAAGAGTTCATCATGGAGTCTATCAACATGATGTCCACAATGGCTACACCCATTTGTGGAAAACACATCTCAGTCTCAGAGATGTACAAGGGTTCATCACGGAGTCTCTCAACGTGATGTCCACAATGGCTACTCCCATTTGTGGAAAGAAACACATCATCATGGAGTCTCTCAACATGACGTCCACAATGGCTACTCCCATGTGTGGAAAGAAACACATCTCAGTCTTAGAGATGTACAAGATATCCTCATCATGGAGTCTCTCAACATGACGTCTTATCTCAGTTTCAGAGATGTACAGGATATCCTCGTCATGGAGTCTCTCAACATGACGTCTCATCTCAGTCTCAGAGATGAACAAGAGCTTGCACCTCATATTTCTCCATCTTAGAGAAATATACACTACAAGGGCTTTCACCTCATATTTCTCCATCTCAGAGAAATATACATTACAACAAATCTTCATGATGATGTGACTCTCTTTGAAGCTCCAAGTACTTGCATTAACATTTTGACCTCCTTGTCCAAGATTGCCTGCAATGCTTGCCTTAGAGAAACGGTTTCCAATGCACACTTCTGACACTACTGACTTGTGAGAGTCTAGGACTGTCCTTCTTGACCTCATCCCAGATCACTCTATTCTGAATAGGTTTGCAGAGCTACCAATGTCAAATCCAGATTGACTGTCTTGTGCAATTCTGTTCTCTATAGCTGAAGAGGTCTTCCAAGGACTTTAGCACCTGGCCTTGCAACACTGCAACCCACTTAGCTGACACCTTCACTTCTTCTCAGTGAGTCACGAAACTCCCTCTTGATCCCTGCCTCAAAGATTGCAAAGAAATCCTCTGGAAGTGAACTCCCCTCCATTGATGGATCTCAGAACCTTAGTCCTCTTCCTGGACACGATCTCAACTTGTGTCTTGAATTCTTGGAATTTAACTCCCTCTGAATGTCATTTCCTCCTCTTTAAAGTAGCTGATTGCAATGACAATCTATATAGGTTCTCCATTGTTTAGTGTCTTCATCCTTCTCAATCTTCTTTGTTGATGCAAACTCCCCATCCAAGGTTGACCCAACCTTGTTCCCTCGAGAGATGTCTCCAGTGAAGAATCATGAGAGTTATGTGCCACCAACTCAGTCCCATGGCTGCAAGCTATGTCTGCCTGTTTGTTCATTTCTCCAGCTGACATGACTTCCTCACAGGATGCCTCAAGCTCTTCCTCCCTTTGAATTCCTTATGCAATCTCTCATCATCCTTTTGCTCCTTGATCCATCCTGCATTTTTAAAGAGATTAACAATAGTTCATAAAATCAAACTACCCCGAAGAGGAATATACAGACCAATGCTAGTAGCATACACGATTCACTATTGCCAATGTTATTGCATGAATTATTATTAACTACATGATTATTTAAATCCATGATCATTATTCAAAGGTACAAACATAAAATACTTATCTCTTTAATGTTGGTACACCATTGAGTTAGACTTGTAGCGGTGTTTCATCTTCACCACCTTCACTCAATGTTGCCATCAATCTACCTTCATCCTGTTTTCATACCAACTATTGTCACCAACATCTTGCCAGAACCATCTCGGACCTTCGTTCCTTTAATTTCCTGTATATACATTCTAGCTGATAATGAAGACTTAGCCCCAAGATTTTATTCAATCTCCAGAATGTCCACTGAGCTCCAGTAACTTGGATATCATCTTGATAACTGCCCAACATTAAGAATTCTTTCTTTCACATTTACGGGTTCAATAAAATTGCTTAACAACCACAATAATTAGAGAACAACAAATCTTGATTCGCTGAACACCAACAATTCAATTAAATGCTTCCAACAATAACCCAACAGGTTTGATATTGATTCCTTGATCCTTCACTACAATATCAACCACACCCTATGTTGAATGGCGGTGTCCAGAATATATCTGTTGACTCTGGAAGAGATATGGCTTCAATTCATCACGGGAACAACAAGGATTCATACACAATAGAGGGAAGATACATTTTGCACCCAAATCATAGTAGATAGTATTTTACGGGACACAGAATATGAATTAGACAAAACTCAGAATTACACCACTGTGAATATTTACTCAAACCTCCATTTAACAATTTCAGCCTTCACCAATGATCAACGCACACTGCAACTGCTTAGGTCTATCACACTTCTACTAATGGCTTCGAATGATATCAGCTTTCATCAATTGCTTCCAGGTAATTACTTGCCACAGTGTAATGGATTCCTCAACCCTACTAATGACTGCCAATGAGCATAACACAAAATCTCCAATAGAATGATAGATTGAGACATCAACCCTTATGACCTTCCCAATACTTCCTCTCGATCATATATTTAAAGGCCCGACCAATTTCTAATAAATGGTGGTTAACATTACAAAAAATAACATTCGACTTCACTAAGAATGTGCATACCCGCATATTGCTACATAATCACATCTCCTCTAATAGATGCAAAGTACACACAGTGTTAGCAATCCCAAAATCCTCCAGATGTTCCTATTGCTGAATGAACCCGACAATACCACTGAACACAAATATATCTCAGCACACATTGAAGTTAGAATCATTTGCGAGCAGGATCATCGGTTTGAATATCTTGTTCCACGGCACATCCCGTATTTACAAGTTCCGCCAATCTCCTCGACTCCTTGCTACAGTACACATGACACAGTCGACACCAATGCTAATGCTCACGATAGTGATAGGCAGCACTCATCCATACATGGCACGATTTCGATGCAGTTGATACTGAGAGCATGGTGAAAAATTGATAAGGCGAATTTAAGAAGACTGAAATAATTCTTCACATTTTTGAAAGCTTTCACTGCTTAGCCAAATCTGATCAGATCTTTTCTAAACCCACTCTGATACCATGTTAGTTTTTAGGATCAGAAATGTAATAAGCAGAAAACACAACACAAAGAGCAATAACACAGTATTTTACCCTGGGAAAACCCTCCTACTCAAGGGAGAAAAACCCAACAAAAGATTCTCTTATAAATCAGAATAATAACAGGCCCTAGAAAGGCTGAATACAATACAAAGGATTTGCACTTATATATGGTGCAATTTCATGAATACACAAAGTATTGACTCTTCTCCTTGATGCTAATCTGCTGCTTAGAAACTCGACCTGCTGCTGAAAGAATTCGAACTTAGGAATGGATTGCTTGATTGATTGATTAAATGAGGAGACACCTTCTCCTATTTATACAAAGACTAGGCGAGCTCACTCTAGAGCTGACCTAGCATTTACAATATTTGTTTATAAAGCATGATGGCCGACCTGCCTTAGATACATTATATTTAAGGGAAAATATCTCCCGAAGCTTCACAACACTAACAAGAGAAGCACACCATCTTCCTACATTGACGGGGTAACTTTCATCTGAACCCTGGTACGTGTAAACAACCATTTTTTCAAAACCATCCTCAAATCAAAGCCAAAAAGCCTTGAGCTCCTGCTGCTCACTGTGAACAGCTAACACTTCCTTACCTGCAGCATGGATGTCACCGATTGAAACGTGAGACTTCAACCTTCCTGTGTTGACAAAAAATCCTCTACTTCACCATTCAACTTTGTAAGGCCCGACTGATTAGGCAGGAGGATACACAATAACCTGTAATGTCCTCTTTTTGGAATGAGCTAATAATAATAAAAAATTAAAATATCAAAAAATAAAATATAAAATATAAAATTAAAGTTTAATTTTATCAAAAGTCAAGGGGCATGTGAAGAATCATGATCATCGAAGGGAAAATCAAAAAATATAAGAGACATCAAACAAGGAGAAGTAACCGCCATACAAAGAATAAACCTTTTATCATCTGCTTATTGCTCCTTTGGAGCATGGAACTGCGGTTCATTTAACCTGAGGATGAAACCCCTCATGGCAGGAATTGAAGGACAGAAACCCACTCTTTCTCAAGAGTGATTTCACACAGAAATCACCATTGTGCTAAGTTAAATGATCTTCTAGTAGACGTTATTAAAATTTCAAGTTAATAACATTTGCTGTTTATCAGCAAATCTGATTGCTATATTTAAAAGAGATATTCAATTGCGCAAATTCGATTAATTATCAGAAATGCACATTGGAAAAAGTATAGTTTCTGGTGTATATATTATTGTATAGAAATTAAAAATTAAACTTGATTGGATATTACGAAATATTCCCTCTGGGATATTAAAAATCCAAATAGGATGTTACAAATGGTATTAGAGCTGATCTTGCTAGCTTGTGAAGGCATGTTTGGAAACCCACAAACATTCATTTTTTGTCTAGGGAAGTTCTGCACAAAGAGATTAAATGAAGAATTTTAAGAGCTTATTCAGTCCTTTGAATGTAGTTAGGAATTTAAATTTGATAAAACGTGAAAGGTTTTGAACTGTCATTTCAATCTGTACATGTTGTATCATGAATTGACAAAGAAATATAGAAAGTACATTGTTCATTGCACTTCCGTCATCTTTCATTTTAACATTGCCATTGAAGCTTCTTCTGGAAGAAAATACAAAGATGAAAAAGATTTAATCACAAGGTCTCCTTGTTTTATATGGAACCACTATGATCAATTTCAGTTATGTCCAAACTTAGATGCATTGTTGTGCTCTGCTTGGAGACATTTGTCTTGCTTTTTTCTGCCATGGCCAGTTGCAATTTTGCTTTTGGTTCATCCTTTGGCCTTGCTTGAATATGGAATTTATTAAGAATTGATGACTCATTTGCAAATAAATCATTATGGAGATAATTCCAATTGCAAAATTCTGACAACAAATTAATATCAACGTAGATTCTGTAATTTATGTTACCTATGAATACAATAAACAAAGATTGAACTAACTTCCACATGCTACCTATTAATAAGAAATGCTTATTTTATCTATGAACAAAGTGGAAGGCAACTTTAAATACTTAATTTTTATAAAAAAATCATTAGATTTTGAATCAAGAAATTAACACAGGAAACCAGCATATATATTTAAGTGTCATTACCAAAGAGCTTGAATGCTAGTTATTCTCAAGCTCAATAAAATTTTGATAGCACACAAAATTATTTACTGAAGCAAAACAAGAAGGTGCCAATATCATATGGTAAAAGTATTTTCATCCAAATTTGAAATTGAAACAATTTTTTTTCTTTGTTGCTATTTTCTGTTGGGTGTTTTAGCCAGAAGGCTTCAAGTAAAGTAGAGGAATCTGAGTTTTGATGCTCCATCAAGGATGCCATGAAATAGATGAGTTTCAACCTTATATGAGAATGATTAAGAGAGGAGATAGGGTTTTTGATGTGTTACCAAGAACACCACAACAATAATGAGTTCGAATTATATGAGAAGGATTGAGATAGAAAAATAATAGACATAACAGGGATAAGAAAATTTGAACTTTGTTTTTTTTGTTTATGATGTATTTATATGTAAAAGAGGACATCAAAGTTTTACAAAATTCAATTGCAATTTTCAGTGACACATGAAGTTGATGTCAACAATCCTCAAAGAAGCACAATTCAAATATCTGCTCATGACACTATGTGATGCCTACCGTGACTGATCTTGCATGGATTTATACTTATTCTATGTGTAGCTATTGTCACAATTTATTGAAGTCATATTGGTCAATGCATTCTATTGGTGATTCAAGGTCAAAGCCTTTCTGGCCAAGGAGGGCATGTTATATACATAAGTAAGTTTGATTAGTTAAAGTTCTCTTCGAGGAGAAATTACTTTTCACCTTGATGGGACACATCCGATTGAATGTGCCCCTTTATCTGCATTTAAATAACCTATCACCATATTTGTTCATTCTGACATATCTATTATTGTATTCTTATTCTCTATTCAATATGTAGATATTACATATTTATTATGTATGTACCTAGAAGATAAATGACACCATGATTTTCTGTATAGTTTCCAATATCCTGTTTAGTAAAGTGCCAAAAAGGAAAACAATGGAGAACTTTTTACTGTTGAAAAGGAAATCAATGGAGGACATTTTTAACTTGCCATATGCGCCAGCTTTGATCAATTGTGTGGTCTACATTACTTATGGGATACCACTCACAAGCGTTCAATCTAAGAACAAATTTGTTTCCCATTAAATGCACCTAGAAGGTACATGACACCATGATTTTCTGTAGGGTTCCTATTATCTTGTTTAGAAGAGTGTTGAAAAAGAAGTCAACAGAGGATTTTTTTGTCTTGCCATATGTGCCAGCTTTGATCAGCTGTGGTTAACTTTTTTTTATGGAATAACACTAATAAGTATTGGATCTAAGAACAAATTTGTCTCTACATTAAAAGGAGTAAGAGTCATCTGGAGTTCTGGTCTATCTCTATCTATCTACTTTGTGCTTCCACTAAGCCCAAGAGTACAGGAAGGATGATGGTGACAGTGACCTAGCCCATTGCTGCTAAAAAAAATACATTCTCTGACACCTTAAAAAGCTGCATCTACTTTTAGATCTTGATGTCAAACAACTTCCACTAAATCCTTTGAATCTCCTCAATATCCATCTTCTTGAGATCAGATCAAGAAGTACTCTCCAAATGATAACCAAGGATCCCATGTACATTAAATGTCTTTTAATGATTGTGGAAAACATTTGGTAACTGATCTCTTATCTCTCAAGCATTAGATATAGGTGGTTTGACATTCCTATCAGGGTATGGTTGTCCTAAATCTATCTCCACCTTGTGAACGAAACTCATCATTGATATTATATTCTGAAGGCCTTCTGCAAAATAATCTGACCTAAGAGGGAAAAATCACATGCCTGCTCCATGTAAGATGCTGATACCATTGAAAAGTCAATAATTCTGCCTTCTCCTTGTTAGGAAACTGTGCATGTGTCAGTGATGTCACCCTATGAAAGTTTGAATTTATATTTGCATTTCCCTATTGTGAATTCCTATACAAGGCAAAAGAACTAGATTTGGCATGAGATTCTGATCTTAAGACATGGTTATGTAACTCGTTATGCATCCTGTTTGTCCCTGCACTCAGTATGAAGAAGGTGAAAAAAGGCCATCAATACATTGACCTTTCAAAGCAGGTAGTTGGAGTGGTTATGTAGCTACATGCTGATGGGAAACATGTGGTTGCAATTGGGCAGTACTCTCATCCTCTCCCCCTTGCTGAATTTGGCCAAACACAACAAAAATTTTAAATTCCACATCACAAATGACATCTTTGTTGCATTTTCGTATGAGTATTCTCACAATAATGGATGGATCAAGACCAGAGTTTGAAATTGATATGTTAGCTATTTTGTTAACGAGGCATTTGATAGAGGAGCAATACTTGAACATGATTTGGTAATGATTGATGACCAGAAATATGCTCCGCAATGCTCCATTTACAAAGAAAACTGGGGGGCTGAGAGTGTAGGGGTTGAGTGGTTGTTGGGTTCTGGTGGTGGGATGTACATGTCAGGTAGGCTGGGAAGTGGGGAAGTGGGTGTGAGAGGTGGGTAATTCTGTGAACGCATGGGAACCTGATTTGTTGATGTGATTTTCCCTCATCATTCTTTCTCCATTTTGTAGTAATTTTTATCTTCTGTTGATGCTTCACCATCACCAATAAATTTCCAGATCACCATTGACATCAACTTTATGCATTTCACCAACTCTTATGCCTCAACAACTCACTCTTCAAATTCATTTGCTTTTCCTTCACATACTACTCTTGTATGTTGATGAACTCCAGCTGTCTCTCTAGGGATTTTCATCTTGCTGCACACAACCTCCTCCATGCTTTTAGAAGAGCTCCATTACCATGGCTGATGAAGCAACAATTTCATCCCATCTATAAATTTTAAACCCATGATCACAGGCCTATGTGGCATGGAGCCTCATAGTTTAGTCTGATACTATATAGGATTAATTCATGGGCTATAAGATTCTACAACTAGGAAAATAGTATAACATGAGATACTACTCATATCACATGAATAACCGAAACTCCTAAAAGAGTGTAGTCTCAGCAACATGCTAACACTTGCTAACAATATTAAGTATATGCTAATATATCTAATATGTTTACTATATCTAACATTCCTTGCCTTTTAAGTGAATAAGGGCAACAAGCTCTAGGGAGTCAAGGATGTGACATGCTTCCTTATCTTCATTCAGTATGGGAGGACCTATTGGCAGCCACAAGTAAAGAAGCCCATTTGGCTGAAGCAAAATTTCTGAGGCCATTAATGGAATATCTGGGTTTTGAAAGGTCTCGTTTAATACATAGCTGTGTGTAGGATGAGTGTAGAGACTGTTTTTCATTTTGTGACACAAATTAGTTTTTCTATCACACTACATATAGCTTTCAATATTGTGCACCTTCCATTAATTGGTGGATGATGAACAATCTGACCAGTTCGATTGTAAGGCTTACTTTTGCTTTTAGTACATGAAAACGAGTCATCAATTTTTGTGTTTAAATTTTCATTTCAATAGAATCAAGTCCCTCCACCGAAAATTTTCTTTCTACAGATGATCCTAATATTGGCAAGAAGAAACCCTTCAGTAGATATCTGATTTGAATTTTGTCCTAAATCATATTTGGAGGTTGTGTATGATTTGAGGGAGTTCATTCAATGGCCACATTTCTGCAAATTTACAGCATAGGATTCTCTATCCTGATTTCTTTACCTGTGAGGATATTCTCATCCCTGACATCAAAGTTTAAGTCTTCTGTTGCTGCTTGCAAACTGGATTATCTCATCAGGCGATTAGTTATTTGATCATCACGATCTTATTCTTTTCTGTTCCCTTGCTTCTGTTGGGACTGCCATTGTGTCTAGCTTCCTTCTAATCACTCTCTCTTATCCCCTTCTTTCTCCATCCACACCCATTTCTTCTTTTTTGTCGATCTGTGCTCCTATCTGCTCCTCGTGGCTGTTGGCAGCACTAACGTACCCTTCACTCCTTTAGATCACTAATTTTTGAAGATTACAATCGGCATCCACTTTATATTTTTACATCATGTGTGCCTTGTGAATTATTTAAATGTAATCATATTGCTTAATGGAAACCACTGTGACTTAACCTGTGTGTCAAGTACTGACTTCTAATCATGGAACTAGCTAAAGATGATTTTTTTTAAGTGGTGGTGGGTATTCTAAATATAGCTTGTTTTTGTTATCTCAATCAGTATCTTAATCTGATAAGGGCATCAGCTAAGCTGATCTACTTTTATTAGATTTGTGATTTCTTTTTTGCAGTACATTATTATATTAGAATCTTTGTAGGTATAAATAACATCCTAAAATGTAACTATCTGTGCAGTCGTTCATTTCAGAGATTTGCAGTGAAATCATCAAATGCAATTCAAGAATTATCTCAGAAAGGTATTTTTGTTTTGTCTCATACAATTTATTTGCTCTTTTTCAATGAAGGTCTTTTCAAGCAAACTTGGTAAAGTAATTTCATTTGCTTTTTTATGCTTTAAATATGTATAAAAGTTAATATTACTTAAGTTCTGTTCATAGTTTTCTTTAAATTTGATAGAATTGTAAAGCAAGCCGAATATGGACTGCCATGATAAGGGTCTTGTGTTTTGTGTTGCTTTTCTACCTTATTTTTATTTAAATTGCTCAGTTCACTTCTAATATTCATGAATTGATTGTTTTCCAAGATCAATTTAGAATATTGGACTTCTTACCGTAATAAATGGTTCAAGAGTAATTGGACTGAATTAGATTAGCTCTTTTTGCATTTCATTTAAAGTGGATACAACTTTTTACAATGGTTTTCTGTACAATTGAAGATTCTTAGTGGTATCAAATGTTGTTAGAACAAAGTAGGATGCACTGACAAGTTTCATGGTGGAATATTATGGCTTGACATAATATGAGAAAAAGGGTTGAAGTAGAGTTTAGTTCAGTGAAGAGAAATGTAATGTCCCCATTTTCGGTCTTTGATGTAATATCAACCTTGTCAGAAGGGATATGTAAGAACTCGTCTTCTCCCGATTGCGGGGACTAATTGTTTTCGCTTGTTTTGCAATTTTGTGTTTTGAGGGTTTATGCTTTTTTCTTGGTATTTTCAACTATATATGATATTGTTTGTTTGTTTCAACAAAATGCCAGGCAAGAAATATACTATGCAAGAAAATACAATAGTCTGAAACAAACTTAAAATGATATAGAGCTGCAAATGATTGTATTCATAAATAAGAAGGTATACAATGCTTAATTTCTTCAACTTAGCATACCCGATGGTCCAAAGCTTGAATACATGAAATTCTGATAATGAAATCAATCTGCAACAAATTCTTTGTTCTCCATTCTCAAAACCCTTCACAATGCTTCAAACTCCTCTCATGGCCAGAGTAATGAAGAAAGAAGCCCAAAGAAGGTAGCACTTTGGCCAAGAAGGAGCACGCCTAGGCTGGGGAATAATCACATGAGCTAATATAAGCAGATTGCAAGCTGAATCGTGCCTCAAATCTGCCCAGCTGTGTGCATACAACAGAAATCTAGAACAGCAGATGATATACTCTAACAATCTTCAATGAAACTCTTCCAAACTTGCATAAAATACACCAATAAGCCCAAACCCTGTAGAGTTACTGTTCACGCGTTACTGTTCATGTGCTACTGTTCACGCGTTACTGTAGCAGCAATTAAACATCTTGTATAGAATGGCTGTTAAGAAAGAATCTCTAGGTCTGCTGTAGATATCCCTTTCAATCCTTCAAACCCTAGATGAAATTCCTCACTTTTAAGCACAAATAGAATCTCTGTATGAAGTTCTCCCCAAATACCAAATTCAGTGGATATTTCACCACCTCAAATGGCTGCAACAATGGAGAGTGAACGTTCTCCAATGGAAAACTGATTCAGAAACCCTTGGCTTCCTTTCTCAGACAAAACTCATCAACACCAATGCTCAATTTGTGAATGTAAAATGACTCCAAAGTAAAATATATAAGCCTTCTTGAGAAAGTCGAATTTCTCCAAAAAAGCACATTTAATATCATTAAATGTTATTTTCTTTCATCCTTTTTAATATTTCATTAAATACTTTGGAATTGGCGCCCAATATTTAATTAATAATATGGCCCCCTTTTAATGATGAATTGACCCTCAATATTAAGTTAAGTTATAACTTAATATTATAATCTTTTAAATAATTAATGTTTATTTAAGCCAAATAAACATTAATATCTCCATGAGTACTCATTATTTTTGAGTGTTGTCTGAACTGGGAGCTGAGCTGATGGATCTGCATACGACCACACACCTTACTAAAAATAGTAAGGGTCCTTCTCTATCCATTCCTGACTTACTATAAATAGTAAGTTGAGCATACGGAGTCCTGTGAACGCCAAACGAAAGCCAAAACTAAATGCCACTGAACACTGGAGACAATACAATCCCCAGAAGACCCCCTAACCATCCTCATTAGCCTACGAGGGTCAGAATTATAGGCTAAACTCCTCTAAAAATTGATGTCAGCTAGAAGGGGACATTACATGATATTTGATGTTGGCAATGAGCTCAGTTGGTCTTGATGACTCCTATGACACTTTCCAAAGTGAATCTTGATTTTTGGTGTGTTATCCAAGATTCTTAGAGAGAGCGTCTATTTGTAGTAAGTCACCTGGACGACCCTGATTTTCATTACTCATCATCAATATCATTCTAGTATGGTCAGTTTTCGATTTCGATACTTGCTGGCAATTTCCGCAACTTAGGTGTATTATTGACTTTAATTTAATTATTTTACAAAGGTTGCTTAATTTTATTAAAATAATTTAAAAAGCACCTTAGTGCAATAGCTTGTTGGAAAGAGAACTTAAAGATTTAAATCGTGGATGCATAAAAGGGGGACTTTGCTCATCAAATGTATTTTATTATTTCATAAAAAGATCTTTTGGAGCCAAAAAGGGGTTGTTCTTGTCAAGTGATAAGCCTGTTAGCTTAATGTTGAATATGCTCGAAAGAGGCATGGTAGTGGTCTAAATCTAGGAGAGTCAAGTGCACACATCTAGTGCATGCCATATTCTCCTTGATGGACCCTTGGGCTTTCAAGGATGTGGCAGCAAAGGTTGCACCTCAACTAGGTGGTTCATTTTGTCTTCACATGTCGAGTCCAGTAGGGAATTGTAACTGAAATAGCCTAGTGACATTACAAATTGATGGATTGGACCCATAGTTGATCATCTAGAGTGGATCTAGAGTTTGTATCTATTCTGATGAACAAACTCATTGTGTGGGTCTTTAAGGTGAATGCATCAAGAATTTAGGAGGATGCAGTACCTTCCAAAATGGAAGGATTCACAGCTTCCATGCTCCAAGAGAGTTTCCACTTTGTATTTCAGTACCTTAAATCTGATTCTCAGTAGTGTGGTCATGCATTTTAATATTTTAGTATTTTACCCATGATAACATTGGAGTCAGACATGATGTAGATGACAATATATAGCTGTAGGAAACATCAATTTCCTTATATACATGTTTAATTTTGGTAGCAAAGAGCATCAATTCAGCAACATAACAATGTAAAGATCTCATTTGGTAAATTATTCATTGGAATATCGAAGGAAATTACAGGTCAACCACTGAACTGCCTGATATTTCAGCAAACTATTCTATCAAAAAGATTTTATAATTAGCCATTTACATGCTTCAGTGGATTTTGCATTCCATCTTTCAATATGTTGTACATATGGTCAATGATTATATTATCTTCCAGGCCCAATGTTATTTGAACTAACCTAAAAGAAAATCAAATTACACAATGAAATGCGATACATTACTTGTCTCTATTATTTTATGATTCCATGTTGTACTCCAGTTTTTCAACTGTGCGGGTTATAATTTTAGAGTATTCATTTGTTATATGTGTATCCCCCAGTACTGTTGTGGCTTGGAAGGTAGATTTTTAGTTCAAGTGTTTGAAGTGTGTGAATCATTGTTGAAAAATCAAGTTCTATCTCTATTATTGTAATTCAGATCGTGGCTTTGTTATTCAGGTCTTCAGAAAAGGGAGGAACTTGCTGAACAACTGAAAAAAGTTTCGGAATCCTGGAAATCCGAGGTTTGATTCTAACTTGTGCTTCTTTGTATATATATTTTTTGCCATCTTTGTCCATACAAATTTATGTGAATTCTTTGTACTCCCTGCGTATATGGTGGAAAGAATGTTGCAAACAGAGCAGAAAATAGAAATTATGATTCCAACAATACATACCTACATTGATAATGGATTCTGTTTTTAAAAGGATTAGAAATTATCTAATTGCATGCAATAATCATGCCAAGTGTTAAATTCCTTATATTGTGAACTGTAGTTAAATGTTATGTGGTTTTACCTCAATGATGCCTTAGTTCTCATTAGAAAAAATGTATAGATTCATACGTACAGGTTTCAATTTAATGATCAACCTAAGGCATATAATCCTCTTGCAGTAAAAATCAGTTATGATACCAAAGTAAGTTAAACACCTTTGGAGGTTGCTTTCTGCTTTGCATTTGTGAAAAGTAGTTGCTTTTGGAATTGTTTTGGCTTCCTGCTCCTTCGACCCTCATGTTCCAGTCAAATTATGTGATTTCCTACAAGCCCTTGATTCTCAACCACCTGAAACCTGGTTTAGCCATAATTCTTGATGCTAAATTCTGTAGCTCATTTGAGGTTTTTACCCCCACCAACATATTTGACCTTTTTATTTTTTCCCTCTTGATTTTCAGATGCTTTCTTATTCAAAACTTAATTTATTGCGTAAGCAATTTTGAAAATTTTAGATATTCTCATCTCTGAGTTATTGTTAAATGCTACACTATTCTAATTGCATGTGCAAAACTACACTACAGAAGTCAAGTTCCTCATGGTATGGATAACGTATATTATGTGTGCCATGTATACTCATCAAAAAATTAAAAAAATCATCATAAATGTAGATATTTCCAAGGACGGCGTAACAAAATCTCCTTGGCTTATACCTTATCATAATATGACTATTAAATAATATAAAGAAATGGATTTCCTTCTAATTTCATTTCTTAATCATTCTGGTTTCTTCCTTCTCAATTCATAACAGATAACTTATAATTTCAAAATACTTTTCTTGAATGTTGTGAGTGATCAACTAAAAGAATGAACCAAATACATCAAAAACTATTAATTTTTCTGCATCTGTTATGGAATGGTGAACTGAGATAACATGTATGCCATGCTGGAAATATATGATGTGCACAGCTTTATGTAAATGTTCTAGATTAAATGCCTAAAAATTATGAGCCGTTGAATGTTGATGATATCATACTGGATTCTAATTGTTAAAGATTAAAAGTAAAGTCAGAATTTAAATGACCGAGAAAGTGAAGGAATAGAAGTGTATGCTTTCTGAATTGGGTCTATATAAATGTTTTGTTTTATGATTTATCTCAAAAAAAATTCAAGGGGAGGCACAGGATTAGTTGATTAAGCTTGCATAAATTGTTTGGAAGCTTAGCTTTCCCTCACCAAGAATCATATTTAAAATTTTGTAGCTTTTGCTTGTGAGCAAGCTAACTTAAGTTGTAATAGGTTCAGACTGTCCATCCATATCACTGTGTGGGAAATGGTGTTTCTGAGGATGCTCTTTTCAGGTTTCAGTTCTTCTAGAACGGAGAGCCTGTGGAAATCATGGCAATGTATACTTGGGAGTTATATTCTATGTTTCGTCTTTTAGTTTGAAACCTTCTTAATTGCATC